>CM038680.1:397050587-397372000 GCA_021605205.1 Aegilops longissima
GATTCCACAATCCAGGCGCCCACTTCCATTAACCGATCGTTTGGGCGCATGGGCGGAGCTGAATAGGTTATCCGGACTCGCCATGAAGTATGTCTTGAGTCATCTGTGGCGGAAAGGCCCGAGCCAAAGAGTTATTTTAGCTTGGTGCAGCATTTCCTTGGTGCGGTGTCGCATATCAATGCAATGAAGAGGTTAAGCGTGCATAGAGGTGCGCGGATGGCTCTTGCCCGTGTCAAGACATCTCGGGCGGAGATGAAGGCCACCTGTTGCATCCCAAGATTCGGACGGGAGCAGTACTGCCGAGCACTATTTTCGGGAAGTTCTGCAGGCGCTCGTTTAATAGAACGCAGATGCTTTCGAAGGATATTATGTTGAATAACATGTATTATTGTAAAACAATGTTTCGAGGGAATATAAAAGCTTTTTATACTTGTGCCTTCAAGAATTAAAATACCTCCTGTGCGGCCGTTAATGTATATGTGTATATAACACGAAAGATGGCAGTCTTGACTTCAGCCCCACGCATATAATCTTTGGGGTGTTCGCATGAAAGCGCATTTCACACTTGATCCAACGTCTTGGTCCTATTAAGGAGGTGATAGCACAGTGAACTAGGCAACAGACTATAATGCTTTATCACTTTCACTTAGCCATAGGAGTTTGTGGTGGGGCTACTATATAGCCCCTAGGGGCACCGTGCTCACCCGAATTCGAGGCGTGTGTGCTCGGCGGAAGCGACCCTTCGTTAATGTGGAGGAATCCTAAAGATTCCGGCGGGTCATCAGTGGTTGACCAGTCTCACGCTATATCATGACGATCAGTTTTGGCTTTCTCTCTTGAGGTGCTACTTTGGCGAAACGGGCACAATCGCGATAGTTCTCCTGGTGCCGCCTTAGCCAATAGAGCGGGCGTAAGGCAGCAAAACACAGGAGCCGAGCAAACCCAACATTTGACCAAAGACATGATTCGGAGCTGATGCATATAAGGCCAAACTCACGACGCCGAACACTCCCTAAGGTATTCGGTCTTTATGAAAACGGGTTGAACAACACCCTTGGTAATAAGCCCCTGGTGTCCAGGTACGCGCAAAAATCTGACGTGGCCACATGCCAAGACTCCAGCCTCCTCCTCGGTTATAGCAAGAAACTGGGGGATGTGTATCAACAAGAGACAGTAAAAAAGGTTTACGGAGGGTCTTAATCTGAAAAGAATCCTTGGAACGGGTCCCTACTGCACGTCTGCGCCTGTATCTCCGTTGTGCCATATCCTGGATGGTTGTAGCACGGTGTTCATCTGTAAAAGAGAGGAACTTAGTTGAAAAAGATAGTGCAAAAATGTACGTTATATTAAATAAACAAAGTATAATTCCAAAAAATGGGTAAAATTGAGCTTTATTGTCTCTTGTTGTACATGCATGGAGCCCTTATGCAGGGGTTATGCGGCTAGTAAGCCCTTGTATGTTTACGCCGGACTCGTCTAGCCATGTCCGGGGTCTGAACGACCTGTTTAGGTGCTTTCATTAGTGAAGCCGGTTTAGTGTGTGGCTGTTAAGGCAGCCGCACAGTCTTCCACGCTCGAGGAATACTCGATATTTCCCTTTAATGAGATGATGCCTCGAGGACCGGGCATTTTAAGCATAAGAGATGCATAATGCGGTATTGTGTTAAAGCGGTAGCAAGGCGTCGATGAGTGCTTGATAGCTACTTTTAAATGGGGCGATGTGGAAGGTTAGCTTTTCGCGGTGGAAGTTGTCGGGGGAGCCGAACATAACTTCTAGTAGGAGAGAACATGTTCAAAGGGCATCTGGGCCTGGCGTTACCCCTTGAAAGGAGGTGTTGCTATGGCGAATTTTGTTGGTTTTATACCCATTTTGCGGATTGTGTCCTGATATAACAGGTTTAGACCACTGCCGCCGTCCATTAGGACTTGTGTAAAGTGGACTCCGTCAATTATTGGATCTAATATCAAGGCAGTCCAGCATGCGTTCCGGATACTTCTAGAGTAATCATGTTCGTCGAAGGTGATTGGTTTTAACAACCAGTGGCGGGACTCCTCTGGGATAGGCCGTATGGCGCGTATCTTTATAGGCGCCACTCTGTTTTTCCCTTTGGTCACGTGAAGTGAGTTTACTGTTTTGACTTCTTGTGGGAAATTCTTTTGTTTTCCGGTGCTCTGCTTGTGGGGTTCGTCATCGTCCTCGCTTGGTGTGTCGAGCCCCTTGTGTTCGGCGTTGAGTTTGCCGGATTGCTTGAAGACCCAACGATCTCTGTGGGTATGGTTTGCAGGCTTCCGGAATCTTGTGGATTTGGCATATCTTATCCAAGATTTTGTTTAGGTTAGATAGCTCGTCCTGTTATCCTTGAGGGGCAGCTTTTACGGTCTGCCGAGAGCTTTTGAATCCGGCGTTGATTGCCGTGCTCTTCGGGCTGTTTCCCTTGGTTCGGCGCTGGTCCTTGCTGCGTCGTGGTTTCCCGTTTCCATCCCTAACTTCGTATGTACTTGGGTCGATGGTACTACATCTTGCCAACCATCTATCCTCCCCTGCGCAAAAGCGGGTCATGAAGCTTGTTAATGCGGCCATTGTTCTTGGCTTTTCTTGGCCGAGGTGTCTGGGGAGCCATTCGTCTCGAACGTTGTGTTTGAAAGCTGATAAGGCTTCGCCGTCCGGACGGTCGACTATCTGGTTCTTTTTAGTAAGAAATCTGTTCCAGAGTTTCTGGGGCTGACTCTCCGGGTTGTTGAGTTATATGACTTAAATCGTCTGCATCCGGAGGTCGGACATAGGTCCCTTGAAAATTTGCCCGAAAGGCATCCTCGAGCTCTTCCCAACTTCCAATGGTGTTTTCGGGAAGGCTTTTAAGCCAATGCCGGGCTGGGCCTTTGAGGGGTAAGTATTTTATGGCGTGGAGGTCATCTCCTCTAGCCATGTGTATGTGGAGGATATAATCCTCAATCTAGACTCCAGGGTCTGGTGTTCCGTCGTATGCCTCTATGTTTACGGGCTTGAATCCCGCTGGAAATTCATGGTCCAGCACCTCATCGGTGAAACATAGGGGGTGTGCGGCACCCCTGTATTTGGGTGTGCCGTGATGTTCGGATACTTGTTGCGTTGCGTTGCTTACAAGAGCTTGCTTTCTTGGCCCGTAGATAGATCTGGCTGGGCCATCCTTTTGATGCGAATCCTTGTGCGGATCGCGTGCCGGCATGTGTGCGGATCGCGTGCCGGCATGTGTGCGGCGCCGTTTGCCGCACTATGTTGGCCATGGGGTCGTTTATCCGACCGGGTGGCTTCTTTATTTTTTGATTGCGGAGGCACTAAGGCCTCTTCATCAAATTCCAGCAGTAATTTTCGCTTCGGATAGCTCTTTGTGTGGTGACTGTCGCCGTATTTGTCTGCGGTGTTGAGTACTTTGCTCCATCTAATTCTGAGTGCATCTTCCGCTGTTTTGAGCTTCCGTTTCTGCTTTTTCAGGCTATGCGTAGTGGCGACGAGCCTTTTTTGGAGGTTCTTCTGCTCCAGCAACTTGTCCGGCGTGAGGTCGTCCGGACTGTTATCTTCGCCGGGGACGGGTTGTTTATCCAAGTTGCCCGGTTCGGACGGTTGCTTTCGATGGCATGTTAAATCGTCCGCCGGTTCGCCCTGCTCTATGGCTGGGTCTCAGTATAGCTCTGTCTCTGTCGAGGTGGGGTTTGGGCGGCGCTTACGCGCCGCTTTGACCGCCGAGGAATGATCCTCGTTCGTCCCTTGTTCATCGTCGTCGTTTCTTTTAGGTGTGTCCACCATGTATACATCGTGAGATGAGGTGGTTGTCCGGTGCCCTATAGGTGCTGGTTTCGTTTCGTCTCCTACATCGTCGTCCATACCGTCGATGTCTTCGGAGTCGAAGTCGAGCATGTCGGTTAAATCATCGACAGTGGCTACGAAGTGGGTGGTGGGTGGGCTTTGAATTTCTTCGTCGTCCGCATCCCAACCTTGCTGACCATAGTTCGGCCAGGGCTCTCCTGATAAAGAGAGAGACTTTAATGAATTCAGAATGTCGCCGAAGGGTGAGTGCCGAAAGATGTCTGCGGCGGTGAACTCCATGATCGGCGCCCAATCAGATTCGATTGGCAGGGGCGCAGAAGGTTTGGAGTCCGGAGAGGAGTCCGACACTTTGGGGTCACGGGCTTCGCAAAGGACAGGTATGGTGTTCGGCTCGATCGTCGTAGAGATTGCAGCCCCCGAGGCGGTGTCCAGCCACCCGTCCTCGATTGGCGCAGTCGGCTTCGAGCTAAGGGTCGGAGCGGACACGGGTGCGGCCTCCAGGGTACTGTTCGGCGGCAGAGCTAGGTCATGCCCATCGTAACAGTGCGGCGCGCTCGGCTGTGGCTCAAACCCGTCGAAGATCAAGTCTCCGCGGACGTCGGTCGTGTAGTTCAAACTTCCAAATCTGACCTAATGGCCAGGGCCATAGCTTTCGATCTGCTCCAGATGGCCAAGCGAATTGGCCCGCAGTGCAAAGCCGCCAAATACGAAGATCCGTCCGGGGAGAAAGGTCTTACCCTGGACCGCATCATTGTTGATGATCGGAGGAGCCATCGGGCCTAAAGGTGACGACACAGAGGAACTCTCAATGAAAACACCAATGTCGGTGTCAAAACCGGCGGATCTCGGGTAGGGGGTCCCGAACTGTGCGTCTAGGCGGATGGTAACAGGAGACAAGGGACACGATGTTTTTACCCAGGTTCGGGCCATCTCGATGGAGGTAAAACCCTACTCCTGCTTGATTAATATTGATGATATGGGTAGTACAAGAGTAGATCTACCACGAGATCAGAGAGGCTAAACCCTAGAAGCTAGCCTATGGTATGATTGTTGTCCGTCCTACGGACTAAAACCCTCCGGTTTATATAGACACCGGAGAGGGCTAGGGTTACACAGAGTCGGTTACAATGGGAGGAGATCTACATATCCGTATCGCCAAGCTTGCCTTCCACACCATGGAAAGTCCCATCCGGACATGGGACGAAGTCTTCAATCTTGTATCTTCATAGTCCAGGAGTCCGGCCAAAGGTTATAGTCCGGCCAGCCGGACACCCCCTAATCTAGTACTCCCTCAGTCCTTCCCAAGGTGGGGATAACTTGTGCATATCAGTCAGATCCTGGATGAGCCGGAGCGCTAAGTCGCCTTCTTGAAAGGTCCTTGACTTAACCCGGCGGCTGTGATAACGCCACAGGTCTTGTTGATAAATCGCCGATCGAGCCAAAGCCATGTCCCGTTTCTCATCTAACAGGTCCAGTGCCTCTTGGCGTGCTTGCTCATTATCCGCTTCAACATAATTGGCAACCCAGGGCAAGTCATGACGAATATCACTGGGGATGACGGCCTCAGCCCCGTAAACCATGAAGAAAGGTGTATAACCCGTAGACCGGTTCGGGGTGGTGTTTGTGCTCCATAACACAGATGGTAATTCTTCCACCCAACAACCCGGCGTCCGCTTCAAAGGAACCATAAGCCGGGGCTTGATACCCTTCAGGATCTCTTGTTTCACCCTCTCAGCTTGACCATTGGACTGGGGGTGAGCCACAGACGCTACATCAAGCCGGATGTGCTCTCGTTGACAAAACTCCTCCATCTCACCTTTAGAAAGGTTCGTACCATTATCTGTGATGATGCCGTGTGGAAAACCAAAACAGAAAATAATCCTTTTGAGAAATTGAACCGACGTGGCTGCATCACACTTGCTGACTGGCTCCGCTTCAACCCATTTAGTGAACTTGTCAACCGCCACCAACAGGTGGGACTTCTTATCTTTGCAGCGCTTAAAAGGTCCAACCATATCAAGCCCCCAAGTGGCAAACAACCAAGTGATGGGAATTATCGTAGCTCTTGAGCGGAACATGAGCTCGGCGTGAAAACTTGACAAGCATCACACGCTTTGCGGATCCTCCGCATCGAGCATGAGCTGTCAACCAATAGAACCCATGATGAAAAGCCTTAGCCACCAATGATTTTGAACCGGCATGGTGACCACAATCCCCTTCATGGATTTCACGTAGAATCTCTTGCCCTTCTTCAGGAGAAACACAGCGTTGGAATACGCTGAAACACACTGCTGGTGTAACTTCGCCATTGTGAACAACCATGGACTTGGACCGCTTTGATTATTTGCACGGCAAGGAGCTCATCATCGGTAACTTCGCCCGGTTTAGATCGCCAAATATGGAACCGTCAATCCAGCGTGATGTGTAAAGCGGCTACCAATTGGGCCTCCGGATCGGGAACAACTAAATCCTCCTCTGTAGGCAGCTTAACGAGACGGGTTATGCAAGATATCTAAAAGGTATTGGGTGGTACGGTTTACGTTGAGATCCGGCCGGCTCAAAGCGTCTCGCTTCTTCGTTTTGCGCGGTCAATGTGCTCAAACGATAACCCTTAAAGTGACCTGCCACAATATCCACCTCGCATTGATAAGCCGCCATGAGTGGATCCTTAGAATCCCAAGTACCAAAAACTTGCTGAGCCACCAGATCAGAATCTCCAAGAGAGCGAACTTGGCTTAAGTTCATTTCCTTAGCCACACGGAGACCGTGGAGTAAGGCCTCGTACTCTGTAGCATTGTTAGTACAAGGAAACATTTAGCGGAGAACATAGCAAATTTTATCACCTCGAGGGGAAGTAAGGACAACTCCAGCCCCCAAGCCTTCCAATTGCCTGGACCCATCAAAGTGAATAGTCCAGTATGTATTGTCCGGTTTGTCCTCTGGTGCCTGTAACTCGGTCCAATCATTGATGAAGTCGACCAGCGCCTGAGATTTGATGGCCGTTCAAGGCATATACTTTAATCCATGTGGACCAAGCTCAATTGCCCACTTCGCAACCTGGCCAGTTGCTTCTCTGCTCTGGATTATATCGCCCAAAGGAGCAGAACTAACCACTATGATGGGATGGCCTTGAAAGTATTGCTTGAGCTTCCTACTCGCCATAAAAACTCTATACACCAGCTTCTGCCAATGCGGACACCTTTGCTTTGATTCGATCAGCACTTCACTGATATAATAAACTGGCCGTTGAACCGGATATTCTTTCCCAGCCTCCTTACGCTCAACCACAATTGCCACACTGACCGCACGGGCATTGGCAGCCACGTACAATAACAGAGGCTCGTTATCAACTGGAGCAGCAAGGACGGGCAGTTCAGCCAGCTACCGCTTCAAATCCTAAAATACCGCATGGGCTGCGTCACTCCAGACAAAATCATCAGTTTTCTTCAACATCTGATACAAAGGAATCGCCTTCTCTCCCAAATGGCTGATAAACCGGCTGAGGGCTGCAATTCGACCTACCAGACGCTGAACATCATTGATGCATTTCGGTTTAGCCAAAGATGTGATCACCTTGATTTTTTTCGGATTGGCCTCAATGCCTCTGTTGGACACAAGAAAACCCAAGAGCTTGCCTGCCGGAACACCAAAAACACATTTGTCCGGATTGAGCATCATTTTATGAACCCGAAGATTATCAAAAGTCTCCTTGAGGTCATCTATCAAGGTTTCCTTCTTCCTGGATTTTACCACAATGTCATCCACATAGGCATGAACATTACGCCCAATCTGCGTGTGAAGACAATTTTGCACACAATCTTGATAGGTTGCACAGGCACTTTTGAGCCCAAAGGGCATAGAGACATAGCGAAGGCTCAAAGGGAGTGATGAAGGCTGTCTTCTCCTGGTCCTTAACTGCCATTTTAATCTGATGATAACCTGAATAAGCATCCAAGAAACTCAGTAGCTCACAACCCGCCGTCGCATCAATAATCTGATCAATCTGGCGGAGAGCAAAGCGATCTGCGGACAGGCTTTGTTCAAATCGGTGTAATCCACACATCGCCAAGTGCCGTTTTTCTTAAAACGAGCACGGATTAATAACCACTCGGGATGAAATACTTCAATGATAAAACCAGCAGCCAACAGCCAGGCTACCTCCTCACCAATGGCCTTGCGTCTTTCCTCGTTAAAGCAGCGAAGAAATTGCTTGACCGGTTTAAACTTGGGATCAATATTGAGAGTGTGCTCAGCGAGTTCTCTCGGTACACCTGACATGTCAGAAGGCTTCCATGCAGAAATGTCTCGGTTCTCATGGATGAACTCGATGAGTGCTCTTTCCAATTTCGGATCCAGATTGGTGCTGATGCTAAACTGTTTGGATGAATCGCCAGGGACAAAATCAACAAGTTTAGTCTCATCGGCCGGTTTGAACGTCAGGGTTGGGTCATGCTCAGTGGTGGGCTTCTTCAGAGGGGTCATATCTGCCGGATCAACATTGTCTTTGTAAAACTTCAGCTCCTCTGTAGCACAAACTGACTCAGCATAGGCCGCTTCACCTTCCTCGCAATCCAAAGCGATCTTCCGACTTCCGTGTACTGTGATAGTTCCCTTGTAACCCGGCATCTTGAGCTGTAAATAGATATAACAGGGCCTTGCCATGAACTTTGCATAAGCCGGCCATCCAAATAGTGCGTGATATGGGCTCTGGATTTTCACCACTTCAAAGGTCAGCGTTTCAGACCGGAAATCATGCTCATCTCCAAATACAACCTCCAAAGCGACCTTGCCAACAGGATATGCCGATTTACCTGGTACTACACCATGGAAAATAGTGTTTGACGGTTTAAGATTCTTATCTGTCAACCCCATGCGACGAAAAGTCTCATAGTACAAGATGTTGATACCGCTCCCTCCATCCATCAGAACTTTGGTAAACTTATAACCTCCCACCTGAGGTGCTACCACCAAAGCTAGTTGACCCGGATCGTCAACCGGGCGGATGATCCTCTCAGCTCCACACAATGGGCTGCTCGGACCACAGTAAATAGCGTGCCTTGCCGGTTCAATAGAATTGACTGCCCTCTTGTGAAGCTTCGATCGGCTTGCACATGCTAGTGGTAAACACATGATACGCCCACCATTCAATTGCTTGGGGTGACTTTGATAACTGATCGCTGCTGATTCCCTTGATTACTCATTGATTATTACCACCTTGGTTATTACGATGGCCTGATTATTACGAGATCCGAGCTTGAACCGCCACTACCATGAAAACACTGGACCTAAACCGCCCGGCGGACCACGATCATACCGGTAAAGATCAGAGTTTTTGAACTCCTTCATAATGTAACAATCTTTCCAAAGATGTGTGGAAGGGGCCTCCTTAGTCCCATGCTTTGGGCAGGGCTGGTTTAATAGCCGCTCCAGATTCATCCCTCCACCGCGCTGGGGCGGTTTACCTTTACGGCGCTGCATATAGGTGTTAGCCACAAAATCTGAATTATCTGCTTTGCGCTTACCATTATTCCCATGGCCTCCTTGGTTGTGATGCTGTCCTTTTGCACCGTCGTTCTTCTTTCCCTTCTCCGGTTTCTCCTCATCAGACTCGGGATCCTTGGTATTATCAGAATCGACATATTTGACCAAGGCTGCCATAAGTGTTCTCATGTCATTGCAGTGGCGCTTGAGCCATCCCAACTTCATCTTTAGTGACTTAAACCAGCAATTACGTTCAAGCATTATGATCGCTTGGCCAGCATTAATCCGGTCTGACGAATGCAACACTTCTGAAACCCAGCGCACCCAATGAGTTGTTGACTCATTCTCCCCCTGAACACACGCATCCAGATCCACAATGTACATAGGCTGTTTGCAGGTGTCCTTGAAATTGGCTATAAATCGGGCCTTCAACTGATCCCATGATTCGATGGAGTTGGCTGGTAGGTTCTTCAACCAAGTACGGGTTGTCCCTTCCAACATCATTGTGAAATACTTTGCCCAGGCCGCTTCATCCACATCTAGCATCTCCATTGCCATCTCGTAACTCTCGACCCACGCCTCAGGTGGCTGATCAGCAGTGTAATTTGGTACCTTACGCGAACCCTTGAAATCCTTAGGCAGTCGCAAGTTACGGAGAGCCGGGATAAGACACGACACTCCCCAGGAACTGAAAGCAAGCCCGGTGCCCCGGTCCACTGATGCCGCTGGCTGAATCGGGGCGGTTTGATAGCGACCCGCATGTGGTGCTGCTAAAGCGTCCTCCCTTCATGCTCTGCCATTATCCACCACATCCTGCGCCGGATTACGGCGCCGAGCGCTGCTAGACACCTCCGTTTCATCCATGTGCCTACTATAGCTCTTGCTCGGACGAGGGGTCGAATGAATTCTATCTTGACTATAGGAATAAGCCTGCTGCTTTGCTGCGGCGGTTTGAAGAAGATCCACAGCCCGCCGTGTCTCAATCGCCGCCGGTGAATCGCCTTCCATCGGAATAGCTGCGGCGAGATGCGCAGCAATCATGTTATCAAGGGCTCGAAAAGTGACCTTGTGGTGTTGCTTTATCTGGCGGCGGGTTGTCCGTTAAATCGGCGGTTCCATTATCCGTGGTTGATCCGGCACTGCTCTAGGCGCATCTTCGGTTTGCAGCGGCCGGTTTACTCGTCCCAGCCCCCGGCGTATTAAAGAGATTTAATCCTTCAAAGCCCGGCTGCACAAGCGATCGGTACTTCCTTCGCATCACGTCGTTTGACGCGTTCTGGTCCAGCATGAGCCGGAAATTCTGTGCCTGTACCTGCTGTGATTGGGCATCCAAAGCGGCCCGTTCTTCAGCCATCCTGGCATCCTCAGCTGCCAGGTCCTCCTTAGCCTGCGCTATCTGGTCCTTCAGCTTAGCAACTTCCGCATTGTGCTGATCCTGTGTCTTGGGGGTGACTGCTGTGGTTAACATGGTCGTCCAGGCATCCATTAAATCGGAGAGAACTTGAGCGGCGGCGCGGAGCCTCTGCGCGGCGCTGATCCGAAATCATGGCTGCGGTAGATGAAGATTGCAGAGCGGGCTGTGTCCCGGCCATGTAGATAGCAACTCGACTCGGCGGTTCCAGGAGGTCCGGAATACTGTTGCCGTCGGAATAGCCTCTGAACACACCATCATGAACTTGGTATAAGGACTCAGCTTCACCGGTGGATGATTCGCCGTCAGAATAAACAGCCATCTCGCTTTCAGGCACTGATTCAGATTCGATCCCATGGACAAATCCTACGAACGCATGCTTCGTGGCAGGCTTAACCCGGGCAGTACTTGCACGCTGAGCCGTCTCGACGAGGTCGGTGCAGGTGTCCGGCTCAGGGCCCGGTTCGCAGATCTTGCCGATGAAGACATGAATTCCGCCAAAGGGGACTCGGTACCCGTACTCGATTGAGCCGGCCTCGGGGCCCCATCCTTTGTCGTCGATGTAGAGCTTGCCGCGACGACTCTTGGTCATCCGGCCAACCGTGTACCCCTTCAGTCCTTCAAAGCTGCCCTTCAAACACTCGAAACCATCGTGCGATAGCCCACGGTGGCGCCAAGCTGTCGTGGATTTGTCACGGCAGATGTCCTCATGAAAGGACTTAGTCGTGGAGCCATCGCTCTGGGTTATCTTGAAGGGTTAAACGGACAAGGGACACGGGAGTTTATACTAGTTGGCCCCTTGATGAAGGTAAAAGCCTCGTCTAGTTTGTGATGGGATTATTGGGGTTTCGATGACCGAGGGCGAATATGCTTTGCACGAGTCTCGAGTTGTTGTTGTCGTCCGTGTGACACTTGGCGGGTCGTCCCTTTATATACAAAGGGTGACGCCCGGCCGGTGTACAGAGTCCCCAAGCCAGCTCATACAAGTGTCCGGCTTGGTCTCTTCCTTTCCCTAACTTATAATACAAGTTATACAAACATGGCAGTTCACCGCTTATGGGCCCTAATCCGCCTCTAGGCTCTAGGCCTCTAACCTTATCAGTAAAGCGCCATCTTCTTTGTCTTCCTAAGCTTCGGTATAGTTGAGCGTGAATCGGCCCCTCCTGGGCGGTTTACCCTCAGTAGTTATATCCTCAACACCACTGCAATTTCCAAACTTTGAAAAATGCCATTTCATGCCATTTCTAGTGGCATTTTAGAAATGCAGGTGGCGTTTTCAAAGTTTGCAAACTGCAGTGGCGTGTTTCAAAGTTTGCAAAAATTGCAGTGGCATTTTTCAAAGTTTGGAAATTGCAGTGACATTTTCGCCATAATTGGGGTGGCATTTATCTAATTTGTTTTTGAGATGCAGGGTGTCAACTGGGCTGTGCGGGACACTCTGGCATGTCTAGACAGCCTTTTCTTTTATGTTTACCACAAACCAGCCCAGTAGTTTTTTTTCTTTCTTAAAATGGCTAGCCCAGTTTTTTTGTGATTTGTCAAGTCGCTTTATCAGGCCTGTTGGGCTGTAAATCTTTCAAGATGAGGAGAGCTTCATTCGGCTGGCCAAGAAAATGGCCTATCAGTAATGAGAAATGGGATGTACATTTTTAAAACACATCAAACAGGCAATTAGTTTCAAATATCTTTTTTTCATTTCGAGATTTTAAATTGCATTAATTTTTATGCATGGACAATTTATTGGATTTTATATGGATATACATTTATTTTTAAAATCAGTCTGAATGTGAATCAAAATTTCGGGATTAAAAACAGTTCAGACCGCACCAACATATGCAAATTTTCGTATAATTTTTTAACCGTGGACACAATATGGGCTGTAATGCTAACAAAAAGAATATGGGCTCCAAAAAAACCCGTAAGAATTAGCAAATGGGCTGTAAACTATTTGAAATAATGGCAGATGGGCTGTATGCAGTTTTCCACAGATTTGAGGCTTTCCACAGATGGTTGGGCGCAGGCCTCACCGCCCCACCGTACTCCCATCGCTGGCCTAGCCATCCCTCTACTCACCCACAGTCCCACACCTGTTGTTATTCTCCGGCAACGGCAGACGAACCAGTAAACCCTCGTACAGTCATACTCCCCTCCACATGGGAAACAACTGCCGAGTCTTCCCTGCCACCGTGTCGTTCCCTTCCTGGGCCTCGCCATTGTTCACCGCCCTGGTGCTCTCGGCGTGGCGTGGTCAACGTGGTCAATGACCGACATGCACCTGAAGTGGACTGTACGTGGAGAGGCTGACAGCTGGGTCCACGGCCGCACGCAAGGAAATGCCTCCTTATTACGTGCAAAATAATGATTCCTCTACCTGACATCTGGGACCCACCGAAAGGGCCTCTGTATTACACGAAAAAAACTTTATCGCCGCTGACAGCTCGGACCCACCAGCTATATCTTCGCACGCAAGGAAGTGCCCCCTTATTACGCCAAAAAAAAAGAATAGTCCCCCTGCTAGCTGGGACCCAATATAGTGGGCCTACTAAGTTGACGGGGACGAAGGACTTTGTCAACTTAGTCAATATGCACGATTCTAGCTCGACTGACCGTATGATGTCCATCCAACGGCCGTAGTGCTTCTTCAAACTCTGGTCTTCTTGCTCCAGCCGCCCAAAGCAGCGCGGTCGTGCCACCTGCTCCTGCCTCCGTGGCGGCTGTGCTGCCATGAGGCCTCACCGCCCCATACTACTCCCACCGCTGGCCAGGCCATCCCTCCACTCCACTCACCCACACCCCTGTTATTCTGCGGCGGCGGCGGCGTGGCGAACCGGTGAACCCTCGTACTCCTCTCCGCGTGGGCATCCTTTGCGCGTCTTCCCGGCTCCGCGTCGTCCCCTTCCTAGGCCTTGCCGTCGTCCACCGCCGTGGTGCTCTCGGCGCGGCGTGGTCAATGTGGTTAATGACCGAATTCCATCGGAAGAATATTGTACGTGGAGAGGCTGACAGCTGGGTCCACGGCAGCCGCAAGGAAGTGCCTCCTTATTACGCGGAAAATAATTATTCCTCCACCTGACAGCAGGGACCCACCGGACGGGCCACCAGTATTTCGTGAAAATAACGTTTGCCCCTGACTGATGGGTCCCACCCGACGGGCCACCATATTTCACGAAAAAAATGTTTCCCCTGCTGTTAGCTCGGACCCACCGGAAGTGCCTCCTTATTACGCACAAAAAAATGAATACCCCCCTGCTAGCTGGGACCCACCTTGGTGGGAGGCTGACTTGTGGGCCTACTAAGTTGACGGGGATGGAGGGCTTTGTCAACTTAGTCAATATAAATGATTCTAGCTCCAGTGACCGTACAAGGTCCATCCAACGGCCGTAGTGCTTCTTCAAACTCTTGTCTTCTTGCTCCAGCTGCCCAAAGCAGCGCCGGTCCTGCCGCATGCTCCTGTCTCCCGTGGCCGGATGTGCTACCGCGGAGGCCTCACCGCCCCCTACTATTCCCACCGCTCGCCAGGCCCTACGGCGACGGCAGCCTCACACCGCAGCCGAACCAGTGAACCCCCGTACTCCTCTCCGCGCGGGCTTCCACTTTTGCGTCTTCCCCGGCTCCTCGTCGTCCCCTTTCTAGGCATCGCCGTTGTCCACCGCCCTGGTGCTCTCGACGCGGCATTGTCAATGTGGTCAAGAGCGACTTCCATCGGACGTGGGTATGCGTGGAGAAGGTGACAGCTGGGTCCTGACGGCCGACAAGGAAGTGCCTCCTTATTCAGGGAAAATAATTATTCCTCCACACGAGGCGGGGACTCACGGATGGGCCACCGTATTTTGCGAAAAAGGTTTCCCCGACTATTGGGACCCACCAGCTACACCTTCATGCGCAAGGAAGTGCGTCCGGGCAAAAAAGATTCGCCCCATTGCTGGGACCCACCAGCTACATCTTCGCACACAAGGAAGTGCGTCCGGGCAAAAAATGATTCGCCCCACATTGCTGGGACCCACCAGCTACATCTTATACGCAAGAAGTGCGACGGTCGGGACCCACCGGTGAAGTGTGCGTGGCGTTGTCATTCTGGTCGCGACGTGTGCGTACATCTTGGTCGATGTAGGCGTGCGCGTGTCGTAGTAAGGCGCACTGCGTAGCATGTACGCGTCATTACATCGGCGGTGCAAGAAATAAAATAAGGCCGCGTATGTATGCGTGCGGCGGGGCTGCGTGTACATGGCTGGGTTGGAGCGGAGAAACATCATCGTGGTGCGTGTTCATCGGAAGGCAGCGGAATGCATCGTGTTCGCCGGGAGCAGCGAGAGCGTGGGAGCCAAGCGGCTGGGTCGGAGCGGAATGCGTGGTCGTGTTCATCGGTAGGGCTTGGGCGGAGCGAGCGATGGAAGCGAGGCTGGCGTACCGCTGGCGGAGAAGCGGACCTACGTTTGGAATGGGGTCCTGTTGATCGGGAGGGTGTGGCGTACCGCAAAAGCGGAGAAGCGGACCTCCCTACGGTCGAAGCGGGGTCTGTTGATCGGGAGGGGTGTGGCGTCCATAAAGCGGGCGAAGCGGACCTCCTACGGTCAACGAAGTCCTGTTGATCGGGAGGGTGTGGCATACCGCAAAGCGCAGGCAAGCGGACTTGTGGCGCTACGGTCAAAGCAGGGGTCTGTTCGCCGGGAGGGTGTGGCGTGCCGCAAAGCAGGACTCCATGGGATCTTGTTCATCTCCACCGTTGACCTCCTCCGGCCTCCACGGGCTATCGTCGACCTCCTCCGGCCTCCACGGGCTCCTGTTCATCTAGCCTCCACCTTGCGCTACTCCACAGCTCTTGTTCAACCACCCCTCCACCGTCTCTGTTCATCCACCATCCACACCACGGGTCTGTTCAACCACCCTCCACGGGCACCCCTCCACCGTCTCTTGTTCATCTGCCCTCCACCACACCACGGGTCCTGTTCATCCAGAGGCAAACGCCACGCTCCTTTGTTCATACAACCCCCATAGCGCTCCTTTGTTCATCCAGAGGCAGCATCGATCGGCTTGATTAGCAGCGATAGCGAAGAATCGTCGATCGGGTTCGATTAACAGCCATCCATCGATCGCTCGAGTTCGATGCAGCGTAACTGCGGTGCAATCGCTCGGGTTCGATTAGAGCCCAACGCCTCGGTCGGGTTCGATTAGAGCCAATGCCTTGCACACACAGCGTATGTGTACGAGAGAAACGCACATCGCTCGGCCCCCGACCTCCCACCGTAACCGGGAACTCCCCAAAATTTTCCTCCCCTCGCTTCTACCATGGTTTTTCCGTCATGGGCGGCCCAAAGAATGTCATGCAGCTGCGTCTCCGGCCTGCCGGGGCGAAAAGCCCATTTTCTGTCATGATTTTTGTCATAGAAGAAGAGCCCACCACATCTATGATGATCGGGTTTTGTCACAATTATCGTCATAGAAGTGTCATATGTATGATGAGAAAAAAAAATTCGTTCGCCCAAAATGTCACGGATGTGTCTTTTTTTTGTAGTGATGGCTCATGCTCATGTATTGCGTGGAAGTTGAAAAGGTTTGAGAACATAAAAAGTATGAAACAATTGCTTGGCTTTTCATCGGGGTTGTGCATGATGTGAATATTTTGTGTGGTGAAGATGGAGAATAGCCAAACTATATTATTTTGTAGGGATAACTTTCTTTGGCCATGTTATTTTGAAAAGACATGATTGCTTTATTAGTAGGCTTGAAGTATTATTGTCTTAATGTCATAAGATAGACTATTGCTTTGAATCACTCGTGTCTTAATATTCATGCCATGATTGGATTTCATGATCAAGATTATGCTAGGTAGCATTCCACATCAAAAATTATCTTTTTTTTATCATTTACCTACCAGAGGACGAGCAGGAATTAAGCTTGGGGATGTTGATACGTCTCCGTCGTATCTACAATTTTTGATTGTTCCATGCCAATATTCTACAACTTTCATATACTTTTGGCAACTTTTTATACTATTTTTGGGGACTAACATATTGATCCGATTGCCCGAGTGCAGTTCTGTTTGTTGCATGTTCTTGTTTCAGAATATCCATATCAAATGGAGTCAAAGCGGGATAAAAGCAGACGGAGATTATTTTGGAATATTAGGAGAATATGGGAAGGAAAATCCACGAGATGGTGCTCGAGGAGGCCGCGAGTGAGGCGCCCCACCCCCAGGCGCGCCCGACCTCGTGCCCCCCCTCCCATAAGTCGGTTGATGCCCTTCTTGACCGCAAGAAAGCTAATTTTAGGAAGAAATCACGGCGAAGATTTCAGTCAATCGAGTTCGGATCTCCATATATATCTGAAAGCGGTGAAAGGGCAGCAGACAGTAAGCGAAGCAGAGAGAGCAGAGAGCAGATCCAATCTCGGTGGGGCTCTCGCCCTCCCATGCCATGGAGACCAAGGACCAGAGGAAACCCTTCTCCCATCTAGGTAGGAGGTCAAGGAAGAAGAATAAGAAGGGTCCTCTCCCCTCTCTTCGGTGGCGCCAGGAACACCTTTGAGGCCATCATCATCACCGCAATCTTCACCAACAACTTCACGCCATCATCACCAACTCTTCCCCCATCTATGCAGCGGTGTAACCCATCTTTACCGTTGTACTCTCTACTTAAACATGGTGCTCAACGCTATATATTATTTCCCAATGATGTATGGCTATCCTATGATGTTTGAGTAGATCCGTTTTATCCTATGGGTTATTTGATGATCAAGATTGGTTTGAGTTGCATGTTTTATTATTGGTGCTGTCCTATGGTGCTCTCCGTGTCGCTGGCGTGAGGATCCCGCTGTAGGGTGTTGCAATCGTTCATGATTAAGCTTATAGTGGGTTGCGTGGTGGTGAAACACAAACCAGTAAGGGGTTGTTGCGTATGGGATAAAGAGGACTTGATGCTTTAATGCTATGTTTGGGTTTTACCTTAATGATATTTAGTAGTTGCGGATGCTTGCTAGAGTTCCAATCATAACTGCATATGATCCAAGTAGAGAAAGTATGTTCGCTTATGCCTCTCCCTCAAATAAAATTGCAATAATGATTACCGGTCTAGTTATCGATTGCCTAGGGAAAAATAACTTTCTCGTGACAACAAGCTCTTTACTAAAACTAATTTAGTTGTGTCTTTATCGAAACAGCCCCAACTTTTTATTTACGCTCTCTTTATTATCTTGCAAACCAATCCAAAAACACCTACAAAGTACTTCTAGTTTCATACTTGTTTCCGGTAAAGCGAACGTCAAGTGTGCGTAGAGTTGTATCGGTGGTCGATAGAACTTGAGGTAATATTTGTTCTACCTTTAGCTCCTCGTTGGGTTCGACACTCTCACTTATCAAAAGTGGCTACAACTGATCCCCTATACTTGTGGGTTATCATGGACAAATAGTTGTCATTTAATGAACGAGATCACATCATTAGAGAATGATGTGATTGACTTGACCCATCCGTTAGCTTAGCACGATGATCGTTTAGTTTGTTGCTATTGCTTTCTTCATAACTTATACATGTTCCTATAACTATGAGATTATGCAACTCTCGAATACCACAGGAACACTTAGTGTGCTATCAAACATCACAACGTAACTGGGTGATTATGAAGATGCTCTACAGGTGTCTCCGATGGTGTTTGTTGAGTTGGCATAGATCGAGATTAGGATTTGTCACTCCGATTGTCGGAGAGGTATCTCTGGGCCCACTCGGTAATGCACATCACTATAGGCCTTGCAAGCAATGTTAATAATGAGTTAGTTACGGGATGATGCATTACGGAACGAGTAAAGAGACTTGCCGGTAACGAGATTGAACTAGGTATTGAGATACCGACGAACGAATCTCGGGCAAGTAACATACTGATGACAAAGGGAACAACGTATGTTGTTATGCGGTTTGACTGATAAAGATCTTCGTAGAATATGTAGGTACCAATATGAGCATCCAGGTTCCGCTATTGGTTATTGACTGTAGATGAGTCTCGGTCATGTCTACATAGTTCTCGAACCCGTAGGGTCCGCACGCTTAACATTCGGTGATGATCGGCATTATGAGTTTATGTGTTTTGATGTAATGAAGGTAGTTCGGAGTCCCGGATCTGATCACGAACATAACAAGGAGTCTCGAAATGGTCGAGACATAAAGATTGATATATTTGACGGCTATGTTCGGACACCAGAAGTGTTCCGGGAGGTTTCAGATAAAACCAGAGTGCCGGAGAGTTACCGGAACCCCCCCTAGGAAGTTATTGGGCCCTTAGTGGGCTTTAGGGGAGAGAGAGGGTAGCAACCAGGAGGTGCCCCCCCCCCAATGGTGTCCGAATTGGACTAGGGAGGGTGCGCGCCTCTTACCTCTCCTCCCCTCTCCTTCCTTCCCCTCCTAGTAGGACTAGGAAGGAGAATCCTACTCCTACTAGGAGGAGGATTCCTCCCCCTTGGCGCGCCCTATAGGGCCGGCCGGCCTCCTCCTCCCCTCCTTTATATACGGGGGAGGGGGCACCCCATAGACACACAAGTTGATTGTTTTAGCCGTGTGCGGTGCCCCCCTCCATAGATTTCCACCTCGGTCATATCGTTGCAGTGCTTAGGCGAAGCCCTGCGCCGGTAGCTTCATCATCACCGTCATCACGCCGTCGTGCTGACGAAAGTCTCCCTCGACCTCCGCTGGATCTAGAGTTCGTGGGACGTCACGAAGATGAATGTGTGCATATCGCGGAGGTGTCGTACCTTCGGTGCTAGGATCGGTCGGATCGTGAAGACGTACGACTACATCAACCGCGTTGTCATAAGGCTTCCGCTTATATTCTACGAGGGTACATGGACAACACTCTCCCATCTTGTTGCTATGCATCACCTAGATGGATCTTGCGTGTGCGTAGCAAATTTTTTGAAATTACTGCGTTCCCCAACAGTGGCATCCAAGCCAGGTCTATGCGTAGATGTTATATGCACGAGTAGAACACAAAGAGTTGTGGGCGATAATAGTCATACTGCTTACCAGCATGTCATACTTTGATTTGGCGGTATTGTTGGATGAAGTGGCTCAGACCGACATTACTCGTACGCTTACACGAGACTGGTTCTACCGACGTGCTTCGCACGCAGGTGGCTAGTGGGTGCCTATTTCTCGAACTTTAGTTGAATCGAGTTTGACTACGCCCGGTCCTTGTTGAAGGTTAAAACAACAAACTTGATGAAAAATCGCTATGGTTTTGATGCGTTGGTAAGAACGGTTCTTGTTAAGCCCGTAGCAGCTACGTAAAACTTGCAACAACAAAGTAGAGGACGTCTAACTTGTTTTTTCAGGGCATGCTATGATGTGATATGGTCAAGACGTGGTTATATAAATTGTTTGTCACAGCCTCAGTTCAGGCCTTGCTTGTCTTTGCTTTAGCTTCCATGCATCATGTTTAAATTCAAATGAAACTTGAATTAAGGAGTTTTCAAAAGCCTCAGAAAACCTCTAAAAATAACCAACATTTAAATCTCATCAAATGAGTCCAAGAAAATGTTCCTGTCATTCTGTAAAAATATTGGCATGAGGTAAAATGCAAACCAATATTTTTGGAGTAATGAAAACATTTATTTTAGACCTTTGAATTAATTCAATAACTATTTGCATTGGATATATATTTGATATATAAATAATATATGTCCAATAATTCTGGAACATTTATGTGGTTTGGTATATTTTAGTTCTAGCCACATAACTATTTTCAGGATTTTATAAAATGGTTTAGTATTTTACTAAACTAAAACAAAAGCAGAACAAAATAGAAAAACAGAAATAGGAAAAAGCAGGAGGCAGGAAATCTTACAGCCTCACTGTCAGCCCTACCGGCCCATTACTGGTCCAGCCCACCAGTCGCCACCGTCTTCTCCACCGTGCAGGGAGGGCCAGGCGTGTGCCCGGCCTTGCACGCGCCGAGGCGCCACGCAGCAGCTGTCTGGCTGCTCCCGAGGTTCGTCGGCGCGGATGACCCCCCGCTTCCGTCCGATCGAACCCTCTCCCTCTGCTCACTTTCCCCTCGCTCCTCTGCTTCTCCTCGCCATGGCGAAGTCACAGCTGCTCTTGTGACGAGCACCAGCCTGCCACAGCCACCCCTCGCTTCCTCTCCGCGTCCCGAGCTCCGCCACGACCCGTGGAGCTACACACCAGCGCGCGTGACGCAAAAGCCCTGCCACGTCATCCCGCCGTCCTCATCGCCGCCTCGCGGCGATCTCCACCGTCCGATTCAAGCGTCGAGCTTCCCGACCTCGCCGTCGCCTCAGCTAGCCCAGCTGTGAGCCCCGAGCATCTCCCCTTCTCCCGCGGTGAATCCCTTCCCCTAACCAGCCTAGCCACCGGAGCCATGAGCTCCTCACACGCCGGCAATGGCGCGATCCATAGCCATAATCGTTACAGCTTCGCGTCTGAGCACACCAATGTGCTCGAGCCTTCCAGTAGTTGTACAACTCACCACTTCGCCCAATGAATCACCGTAGTGCGAACCCGTCGATCCCGTAGCTCCGGCCCGCTAACCTCAACGCCCGCTGCTCCGGCCACCTGCGGCCTCCGTCCGGTCCATTGGATGTGGGCGAGCAAGAGCTCCTCCCCGGTGCGCTCAGCGCGCCAAACCACCGCCCGACGCTCAAATCCGAGCCGCGCCGCCGTCGTTTTGGTCGCCGCCGGCCAGGCTCCGGCGACTGTCTACGTGGCCATCTAGTTAGCGCTAATCCCCCACCACTTAACCCCCTGACCCACTTACAGATGGGCCCCACGCCCATATTTAACCACATAGATTAAATCATGTTTAGTTTAGTTAAACACAGTGGACCCACAGGTCAGGGTTTGACCTGGACCGCCGCATTTGACCCGCTGACGTCATAGTGGCGCTTAATCTTGTGTGATAATACATTTTCTGGATTTATTTTAATTCAGGAAATTCCAGAAAATGTCCTAAACTTCTAAAAATCATATAAAATCAACCGTAACTCCAAATCAAATAAATTATATATGAAAAATGATCAGAAAAATATGAAGAATCTGCTTATGCCATGATAATGCATGATTGAACAAGTTAACCTCACTGAATAGGATGAATCATGATTAGGGTAATTTATGAACTAGTATTTGGAGTTGGAGTTTAACCTTGTTTGAATTCCACTTCAATTAACTTGGCTTACTGCTGCATTAGGTCAATTCAGTTCCTTAACATGACATGTCATTCATGTGAATGTGCATTGCATTTATTGTGTTCTTTCTCAGTTGTCGGTGGTTGTTCCCTCTCGATAGACGTGGTCTCGACGATGAGATCGATGACACTGATGAAGAGCTATATTATCTTCGTAAGTGCCAGGCAAGCAAAACCCCCTTGTTCATTCCGATACAATCCCACTCTCTCGCTCCTGCTCTATTTTACTGCATTAGGACAACAACGACTCATGTGTTACTTGCTGCGGTAGATGAACCCCTTTATCCTCTGCATGACCTGTCATTCCACAGTAATTAGATGAAACCCACTAGCATGAGTAGGAGTTGCTTGAGCCATGTTGTGCCTACTCATTCATGCTTGTTTGTCATGCCTCTACTGCTTAGAGTTGAGTCAGGTCGATTCATCGGGGATGAATCGGAGGTGTGTGAACATGTCCTCTGTGTGTGAGCTAAGTGTGTGAACACGATTTGGTAAAGGTAGCGGTGAGAGGCCATGTAGGAGTACATGGTGGGTTGTCTCATTGAAGCCGTCCTCGGGAACTGAGTTACGTGTTTGTGATCCATGAAGCAGTTACTACCACACATTGGGATCATAATTGACTCTCTCGGCTTCTTAACCACCTTGTCCTCTGTCCGGGAGTTGCAACTAGTTTACGGTGTTTGTAGGATATGTGTTGGAGATCGTGCGTGGCGCTGACCCTAGGGGTGGGCTATGATGCGGTAGATACACCGTGGCCGGTGTACCGAGTGCCCGTTTGGTATCTGGGAACCTGCACACATCGTTCGGGGCCGTTAGTGGAAACCTCGGCGGACTCCTGCGGATGGAACCGAATAGGCGATAAACCTGGACTAGGGACTTGAGTGTTTAGGTAGGCCGTGGCCGACACCCACGTTGGGCTTCCGCTTGAAGGTTACGAGTACATGTCGTGTAAGCGGCGGTAAGTGGTGAGCGTGTGTGAAGAAGTACACCCTGCGGGGTTAATATGATCTATTGAATAGCCGTGTCCGGAAAAGGACTTGGGTTGCCTATATCGGTTCATAGACAAGTGAAAGTGGATACTCTAAAATGCGCAAGATAAGCGTGAGTGCTATGGATGGCGTTCTCGTGGGAAGGCGGGGCGGGTCCATAGTGGTGTATTGATATGGTGAATATGTGGACTCGTGTGCGCCACCTCGGAAGAGTTACTTGCGATCGTAGTTCGGGATAGCCACGAGTCAAAGCTGGCTTGCTGCGGTCAAACTCCACCACCCCTTTGTTGATAATGATGCATATGTAGATAGTTACGATGTAAGTCTTATTGAGTGCGTTTGTACTCACGTTTTCTTATTTTATGTTTTGCGAGAGGCGTCGGTCTCGCTAGTAATTCGCTTGGACTTGACGTTTAGCTTGTTACCTCAGCTACGATCTTGTGCCCTCGGCGGAGATCTGGTAGATAGTCGGGCTTCTCGGCCTTTTTCATTTGTAGATATACGTACTCGGACATGTTAAGCTTCGCTTGTGCTTTGACTTGTATGCTCACGAGTGTTGGGTCATGAGAGCCATGTTTGTAATATCTCGCTCCTCGGAGCCTAATGAATAAATATTTGAGTCGTAGAGTTATGTTGTGATGCCATGTTGTATTTACACATATTGAGCATATTGTGTGTATGATTGAAATGCTTGGTATGTGTGGGATCGACAATCTAGTTGTTTATCCTTGGCAGCCTCTCATATGGGGAAATGTAGTCTAGTGCTTCCTAGCGATAGTAGTCCGCTACAGCCAGTTCACGAGTCCCGCTAGCCCAGCACTACTGCTCTGGAAACTTGGTGGCTGGCATGTGTTTCCGCCGTTCTGTGTCTGTCCTTCGGGAAATGTCACGCGGTGACATCCGAGTCTGCCTAGCCTGCTACAGCCGGTTCACGAGTCCTGTTAGCCATGCTACAGCCGGATTCACACGTTGATGACCGACATGCTCGATGTGATTCATGTATGCCTGTCCCCATGGGTTAGTGCGCTTTGGGTTCACGACTAGCCATGTCGGCCGGGTTCTGTCATGTGGATGCTAGCGACACTATCATATCGTGAGCCAAAAGGCATAAGCGGTCCGGGGCCATGGTAAGGCGACACCCATGGGAATACCATGCGTGAGTCCGCAAAGTGATATGAGGTGTTACCGGCTAGATCGATGTGACTTGGAATCGGGGTCCTGACATTGTTTTATGAGATGATCATGTTTTGTAACACAGTTATCGGCAACTGGCAGGATCCATATGGTTATCTCTTTATTTAATGAAATGCAATTGCCATGTAATTGCTTTACTTTATCACTAAGCGGTAGCGATAGTCATAGAAGCAATAGTTGGCGAGACGACAACGATGCTTCAATGGAGATCAAGGTGTAAAGCCGGTGACGATGGTGATCATGACTGTGCTTTGGAGATGGAGATCAAGGGCACAAGATGATGATGGCCATATCATATCACTTATATTGATTGCATGTGATGTTTATCCTTTATGCATCTTATTTTTCTTAGTTTGGCGGTAGCATTATAAGATGATCCCTCACTAAATTGAAAATTACTCCATCTCACGTGATGATCGGACATGGTTTAGTTGATATGGATCACGTGATCACTTATATGATTAGAGGGATGTCTATCTAAGTGGGAGTTCTTAAGTAATATGATTAATTGAACATTAATTTATCATGAACTTAGTACCTGATAGTATTTTGCATGTCTATGTTGTTTTAGATAAATGGCCCGTGTTGTTGTTCCGTTGAATGTTAATGCGTTCCTAGAGAAAGCTAAGTAGAAAGATGATGGTAGCAATTACACGGACTGGGTCCGTAACTTGAGGATTATCCTTATTGCTACATAGAAGAATTACGTCCTGGAAGCACCGCTAGGTGCCAAACCCACTGCAGGAGCAACGCCAGATGTTATGAACGTCTGGCGGAGCAAAGCTGATGACTACTCGATAGTTCAGTGTGCCATGCTTTATGGCTTATAACTGGGACTTCAACGACGTTTTGAACGTCATGGAGCACATGAGATGTTCCAGGAGTTGAAGTTAACATTTCAAGCAAATGCCCGGATGGAAATATATGAAGTATCCAATAAGTTCTATAGCTGCAAAATGGAGGAGAATAGTTCTGTCAATGAGCATATACTCAGAATGTCTGGGTACCACAATCACTTGACTTAGCTGGGAGTTAATCTTCCAGTTGATAGTGTCATTGACAGAGTTCTTCAATCACTGCCGCCAAGCTACAAGAGCTTCGTGATGAACTATAATATGCAAGGGATGGATAAGATGATTCCCGAGCTCTTCACAATGCTAAAGGCTGCGGAGGTAGAAATCAAGAAGGATCATCAAGTGTTGATGGTAAAAAAGACCACTAGTTTCAAGAAAAAGGGTAAAGGGAAGAAGGGGATCTTCTAGAAGAACGGCAAGCAACTTGCTGCTCAAGTGAAGAAGCCCAAGTCTGGACCTAAGCATGAGACTGAGTGCTTCTACTACAAAGGGACTAGTCACTGGAAGCAGAACTGCCCCAAGTATTTGGCGGAGAAGAAGGATGGCAAAGTGAAAGGTATATTTGATATACATGTTATTGATGTGTACCTTACTAATGCTCATGATGAGAGCACAGGTATTTGATACTGGTTCTGTTTCTAATATTTGCAACTCGAAACAGGGGCTACGGATTAAGCGAAGATTGGCAAAGGACGAGGTGACGATGCACGTGGGAAATGGTTCCAAATTCGATGTGATCGTCGTCGGTATGATACCTCTACATCTACCTTCGAGATTAGTTTTAGACCTAAATAATTGTTATTTGGTGCCAGCGTTGAGCATGAACATTATATCTAGATCCTGTTTGATGCGAGACGGTTATTCATTTAAATCAGAGAATAATGGGTGTTCTATTTATATGATTAATATCTTTTATGGTCATGCACCCTTGATGAGTGGTCTATTTTTACTAAATCTTGATAGTAGTGATACACATATTCATAGTATTGAAGCCAAAAGATATAAGTTTAATAATGATAGTGCAAATTATTTGTGGCACTGCCGTTTGGGTCATATTGGTGTAAAGCGCATGAAGAAACTCCCTTCTGATCGGCTTTTGGAATCACTTGATTATGAATCACTTGATGCTTGCGAACCATGCCTCATGGGCAAGATGACTAAGACTCCGTTCTCCGGAACAATGGAGCGAGCAACAGACTTGTTGGAAATAATACATACTGATGTATGCGGTCCGATGAGTGTTGATGCTCGCAGCGGGTATCGTTATTTTCTGACCTTCAGAGATGATTTGAGCAGATATGGGTATATCTACTTGATGAAACAGAAGTCTGAAACATTTGAAAAGTTCAAAGAATTTTAGAGTGAAGTGGAAAATCATCGTAACAAGAAAATAAAGTTTCTACGATCTGATCGTGGTGGAGAATATTTGAGTTACGAGTTTGGTCTTCATTTGAAACAATGCGAATAGTTTCGCAACTCACGCCACCCGGAACATCACAGCGTAATGGTGTGTCTGAACGTCGTAATCGTACTTTATTAGATATGGTGCGATCTATGATGTCTCTCACTAATTTACCGCTATCATTTTGGGGTTATAATTTAGAGACGGCTGCATTCACGTTAAATAGGGCACCATCTAAATCTGTTGAGACGACACCATATGAACTGTGGTTTGGCAAGAAACCCAAGTTGTCGTTTCTTAAAGTTTGGGGCTGTGATGCATATGTGAAAAAGCTTCAACCTGATAAGCTTGAACCCAAATCGGAGAAATGTGTCTTCATAGGATACCCAGAGGAGACTGTTGGGTACACCTTCTATCACAGATCCGAAGGCAAGATATTCTTTGCAAAGAATGGATCCTTTCTAGAGAAGGAGTTTCTCTCGAAAGAAGTGAGTGGGAGGAAAGTAGAACTTTACAAGGTAATTGTACCTACTCCCTTATTGGAAAGTAGTTCATCACAGAAATCACTTCCAGTGATTCCTACACCAGTAAGTGAGGAAGCTAATGATGATGATCATGAAACTTCTGATCAATTTACTACTGAACCTTGTAGGTCAACCAGAGTAAGATCCGCACCAGAGTGGTACGGTAATCCTGTTCTGGAGGTCATGTTACTTGACCATGACGAACCTACGAACTATGAGGAAGCGATGATGAGCCCAGATTCCACAAAATGGCTGGAGGCCATGAAATCTGAGATCGGATCCATGTATGAGAACAAAGTGTGGACTTTGGTTGACTTGCCTGTTGATCGGCAATCCATAGAGAATAAATGGATCTTCAAGAAGGAGACTGACGCTGACGACAATGTTACTATCTACAAAGCTCGACTTGCTGTGAAAGGTTTTCAACAAGTTCAAGGAGTTGACTACGATGAGACCTTCTCACCTGTAGCGATGCTTAAGTCCGCCCGAATCATGTTAGCAATTGCCGCATTTTATGATTATGAAATTTGGCAAATGGATGTCAAAACTGCATTTCTTAATGGATATCTTAGAGAAGAGTTGTATATGATGCAACCAGAAGGTTTTGTTGATCCAAAAGGTGCTAACAAAGTGTGCAAGCTCCAGCGATTCATTTATGGACTAGTGCAAGCCTCTCGGAGTTGGAATATACACTTTGATAGTGTGATCAAAGCATATGGTTTTATACAGACTTTTGGAGAAGCCTATATTTACAAGAAAGTGAGTGGGAGCTCTATAGCATTTCTGATATTATATGTGGATGACATATTGTTGATCGAAAATGATACTGAATTTCTGAATAGCATAAGGGGATACTTGAATAAGAATTTTTCAAGACCTCGGTGAAGCTGCATATATATTGGGCATCAAGATCTATAGAGATAGATCAAGACACTTAATTGGACTTTCACAAAGCACATACCTTGATAAAGTTTTGAAGAAGTTCAAAATGGATCAAGCAAATAAAGGGTTCTTGCATGTGTTACAAGGGTGTGAAATTGAGTCAGACTCAATGCCCGACCACTACAGAAGATACAGAGAAAATGAAAGTCATTCCCTATGCTTCAGCCATAGGTTCTATCATGTATGCAATGCTATGTACCAGACCTGATGTGTGCCTTGCTATTAGTTTAGTAGGGAGGTACCAAAGTAATCCAGGAGTGGATCACTGGACAGCGGTCAACAACATCCTGAAATACCTGAAAATGACTAATGATATCTTTCTCGTTTATGGAGGTGACAAAGAGCTCGTCGTAAACGGTTACCTCGATGCAAGCTTTGACATTAATTCGGATGACTCTAAGTCACAAACCAGATACATATTTTTATTGAATGGTGGAGCTGTCAGTTGGTGCAGTTCCAAGCAGAGCGTCGTGGCGGGATCTACGTGTGAAGCGGAGTACATAGCTGCTTCGGAAGCAGCAAATGAAGGAGTCTGGATGAAGGAGTTCATATCCGATCTAGGTGTCATACCTAGTGCATCGGGTCCAATGAAAATATTTTGTGACAATACTGGTGCAATTGCAAAGGAATACAGATTTCAAAAGAGAACCAAGCACATCAACACACACTTCAATTCCATCCGCGATCAAGTCAAGGAGGGAGACATAGAGATTTGCAAGATACACACGAATCTGAATGTTGCAGACCCGTTGACTAAGCCACTCTCACGAGCAAAACATGATCAGCACAAAGACTCCATGGGTGTTAGAATCATTACTATGTAATCTGGATTATTGACTCTAGTGCAAGTGGGAGACTGAAGGAAATATACCCAAGAGGCAATAATAAAATTGTTATTTATATTTCCTTATATGATGATAAATGTTTATTATTCATGCTAGAATTGTATTAACCGGAAACTTAGTACATGTGTGAATACATAGACAAACAGAGTGTCACTAGTATGCCTCTACTTGACTAGCTTGTTGATCAAAGATCGTTAAGTTTCCTAGCCATGGACAAAGAGTTGTCATTTGATGAACGGGATCACATCATTAGAGAATGATGTGATTGACTTGACCCATCCGTTAGCTTAGCACGATGATCGCTTAGTTTGTTGCTATTGCTTTCTTGATAACAAAAACATGTTCCTATGACTATGAGATTATGCAACTCCAGAATACCGGAGGAACACTTAGTGTGCTATCAAACGTCACAACGTAACTAGGTGATTATAAAGATGCTCTACAGGTGTCTCCGATGCTGTTTGTTGCGTTGGCATAGATCGAGATTAGGATTTGTCACTCCGATTGTCGGAGAGGTATCTCTGGGCCCACTCGATAATGCACATAACTATAAGCCTTGCAAGCAATGTTACTGATGAGTTAGTTACGGGATGATGCATTACGGAACGAGTAAAGAGACTTGCCAGTAACGAGATTGAACTAGATATTGAGATACCGACGATCGAATTTCAGGAAAGGAACATACCGATGACAAAGGGAACAACGTATGTTGTTATGTGGTTTGACCGATAAAGATCTTCGTAGAATATGTAGGAACCAATATGAGCATCCAGGTTCCGCTATTGGTTATTGACCGGAGATGAGTCTCGGTCATGTCTACATAGTTCTCGAACCCGTAGGGTCCGCACGCTTAACGTTCGGTGACGATCGATATTATGAGTTTATGTGTTTTGATGTACCGAAGGTAGTTCAGAGTGCCGGATGTGATCACGGACATGACGAGGAGTCTCGAAATGGTCGATACATAAAAATTGATATATTGGACGGCTATGTTCGGACACCGGAAGTGTTCCGGGAGGTTTCGGATAAACCGAGTCTTGGGAGGTTATAGGAACCCTCCCCAGGGAAGTTATTGGGCCCTTAGTGGGCTTTAGGGGAGAGAGAGGGCAGCAGCCAGGAGGTGGCGTCCCCCGCCAAGGGAGTCTGAATTGGACTAGGGGAGGCGCGGCCCTCTTCCCTCTCCTCCCCTCTCCTTCCTTCCCCCTCCTAGTAGGACTAGGAAAGGAGGAATCCTACTCCTACTAGGAGGATGATTCCTCCCCCCTTGGCGCGCCCTCTAGGGCCGGCCGGCCTCCTCCTTCCCTCCTTTATATACGGGGGAGGGGGGCACCACATAGACACACAAGTTGATTGTTTTAGCCGTGTGTAGTGCCCCCCTCCACAGATTTCCACCTCGGTCATATCGTTGCAGTGCTTAGGTGAAGCCCTGCGCCGGTAGCTTCATCATCACCGTCACCACGCCGTCATGCTGACGAAACTCTCCCTTGACCTCAGCAGGATCTAGAGTACATGGAACGTCACCGAGCTGAACGTGTGCAGATCGTGGAGGTGCCGTAGCTTCGGTGCTAGGATAGGTCGGATCGTGAAGACGTACGACTACATCAACCGCGTTGTCATAACGCTTCCGCTTACGGTCTACGAGGGTACGTGGACAAAACTCTCCCCTCTCGTTTCTATGCATCACCTAGATGGATCTCGTGTGCGTAGGGATTTTTTTTTAAATTACTGCGTTCCCCAACAGTAGCATCCGAGCCAGGTCTATGTGTAGATGTTATATGCATGAGTAGAACACAAAGAGTTGTGGGCGATAATAGTCATACTGCTTACCAGCATGTCATACTTTGATTCGGCGGTATTGTTGGATGAAGCGGCTCAGATCGACATTACGTGTACTGTTGGGGATATTATTACTGGGCGTAAACCCGCCAAGAGAGGCGGGTTATCCCATAATATATTATTATATCCAAGCCCGTGAAGATCAAGATGGAGGTGCTTTATGAAGGCCCAGGGCCCAAAGTCGGTTTAAAGGTCTGTAGATGTAAACATGAAATGATATATAGACTTGTGTTGTAAGATAGAAAGAGCAGAGACCGAGCCGGACACGTTTATGTGCCGGCCTCGGAAACCTGTAAACCGGCGGGCATCAACCCATGTATATAAGGGGATGACCCGGCGGCGGTTTAAGAACAAGAAACAACAACTTGAGACTCAGGCAAAGTGTATTCGCTCCCTGGTCATCGAAACCCAAGCAATCCCACAACAACTGGATCTAGGCTTTTACCTTCACCGCAAGGGGCCGAACCAGTATAAACTCTCTGCGTCCCTTGTCCGCTTTAACCCCTTTAAGCTAACCCGTCGCGATGGCTCCACGACTAAGTCCTTTCCCTAGGACATCTGCTGTGACAAAACCACGACAGTTGGCGCCCATCGTGGGGCTATCGCATGATGGTTTCGAGTTCTTAGTGGTCAGCTTCGAAGGACTCAAGGGATATGCTATGGGCCCGATGACCAAGAGTCGTCGCGGCAAGCTCTACATCAACGACGCAGGCTGGGGCCCCGAAGCCGGCTCAATCGAGTACGGGTACCGGGTCCCCTTCGGCGGCATCCACGTTTTCATTGGCAAGATCGGCGAACCGGGCCCTAAGCCGGACATCTGCACCGACACCATCGAGATGGCTCAGTGTGCGAGATCTGCCCGGGTTAAGCCTGTCATGAAGCGTACCTTCATGGGAGTCATCCACGGAATGGAATTTGAGGATAGATCAGAATCTGGTGGTGAAACCGTCGTTTATTCCGGTGACGAGTCATTGACCGGAGAAACCGAGTCATTATACCAGCTGCAAGATGGCCGGATTGGGGGCTGTTCCGATGGCGATAGTATTCTGGACCCCTTTGATCCGCCAAACCGGGTTGCGATCTTGATGGCCGGTACACAGCTAGCTCTCCACTCTTCAACCGCAGCGGCTATGATTTCCGGATCAGTAGCAGCGACGAGCGGCCGGGGCAGGAGGCCCTGTGCGACCGCCGGCTCAGGTTTTATCTGATTTATTTGATGCTTTGGCAACACTGATGGCGGAAGTTAATCCGGTGAATCAAGATGAGTATAATGCGGAAATTGCGAAGGTGAAGGATTAGATAACTCAGGCCAAGACCGACCTAGCAGCTGAGGATACCAGGATGGCTGCGGGATGAGCCGCATTGGATGCACAGGCTTACCGGCTTATGTTGGATCAGAGCGCGTCAAACAATGTCATGAGGAGGAGGTACCGATCTCACCTGCCGCCGGTTTATGAGGCCAGGAACCTCTTTAATACCTCAGGAGCAGGGACCAGTAATCCGCCAGTGGTAAACCGGGCAGAGGCACCCGGAACGGGAGCGCCGGTTCAGCAGCGTCCAACAAATCCGCCCCGTCAGAACAACGGTCCGTCACAACACGTCCCAACACCGCCGGGTCACTACTCTAACCGGATGGATAACAATGTTGCTGCCGCTACACGACTGGCGGTTCTCCCGATCGAAGGCGAGTCCCCACACTACTGGAATCAGCTACTTTGCCATCTGCCAGATCTTTGCCGTCTGCTAGCGGACGGCAAATAAGCTCTTTGCCATCAGCTACACAAAAGCGGGCGGCAAAGAAGCTGGCTGATAGCAAAGACCAAATTACCATCAGCCAGTTCTTTGCCGTCCGCGGCGGACAGCAAGATTCGTTACCGTCTGCTAGCGGACGGCAAAGAGGAGGGCCCCACTAACGAGTTGCAAAAAAAAAAACCTAACGGGGCCCTCTTTGCCGTCCGCTAGCGGACGGCAAAAAACGCTGTAAGCGACGGCAAAGGATGGCGGACGGCAAAGAGGGCCCCACGTAGCGTTATGGCGCCCACCCCCTCTCTCTCTTTCTCTCCCACCTCTTCGCACCACCCCGCCCCCCTTCACCACCACCGCCGCCGCCCGCCCCGCGCCCCACCCGCCCCACCCACCCGCGCCCCCCGCCCCCGCCCCGCCGCCCTGCCCGTCTGGCGCCCGCCCGCCTTGCCGGGCCCCGCCCTCCCCGCCGCCCAGGCGGGCCCGCCGCCGCCCGCCGCCCGGCGGGCCAGCGGCGCCGCCGCCCGCCCGCCCCGCCTCCTCCGCCGCCCAGGCCGCCGCCCCCTCCTCCACCCTCGCCGCCACCAGCGCCCCCCCGCCCGCCTCGGTGAGTTTCTTCTTCTTTTTTTTCTTTTTCTGTTTTTTAGTTTTAGGTTTATGTTTAGTTTTAGGTTTATAGGTTTAGTTTTAGTTTAGTATTAGGTTTATAGGTTTAGTTTTAGTTTAGTATTAGGTTTAGATTTAGTTTAGTATAAGAAGAAGAAAAGAGAGGAGAGGAGGAGAAGAAGAAGAGGAAAAGGAAAAAGGGAAGAAGAAGAAGAAGAAGAAGAAGAAGAAGAAGAAGAAGAAGAAGAAGAAGAAGAAGAAGGAAAAAAGGAAGAAAAGGAAAAGGAGGAAGAAGAAGAAAAGGAAAAAAGAAAGAAAAGGAAAGGAAGAAGAAGAAGAAGACACCCCGACCCCGAGACCCCGACCCGACCCGACCCCGACCCGACACCCGACTCCGACCCGACCCCGAGACCCCGACCCCGACCGACACCCCGACCCGACCCGACCCGACCCGACACGGTACCCGGACCCGACCCGGCACCCGACACGACACCCGACCCGAGACCCCGACCCGACCCGAGACCCGACCCGACACCCGACCCGACCCGACCCGACCCGACACCCCGACCCGACACCCGGCCCGACCCGACACCCGACCCGACCCGACCCGACACCCCGACCCGACCCGACCCGACACGGTACCCGGACCCGACCCGGCACCCGACCGACACCCGACCCGAGACCCGACCCGACCCGAGACCCCGACCCGACACCCCAGGCCCGACCCGACCCGACCCCGACACCCCTACCCGACACCCGACCCGACCCGACACCCCGACCCCCAAGGCTGACCCGACACCCGACCCGACACCCGACCCCGAGCTGACCCAACACCCCGACCCGAGCCTGACCCGGACACCACAGCGCCGACACCACACCCCGACCCGAAACAACACCCGACACCGACACGGCACTACCCGACATCGACCGACACCCCGACCCCGACCACTGAAACAGCACCCCGACCCGACACGGCACCCCGACACCGACGGGACACCCGACCACCGACACCTCCGAAAAGGTGTTCTTTGGCCTTCAGAGGCCGACGGGGTCATATATATTTGTGAATTATTAGTTAGGTCATATATTTTTCGATTTTGCTATGAAAACATCATATATAATTGTGTTGATCGTGTAGTTTTAATTGTGCGTTGTTTCATCGCTGCGAGGTTTGGTGTTGACGACCTCGCCGTGTGTTTGATTGAGCTCTGCCCTTCGTTCGTGGGTGAGCACAAATGACAACTCCTCCTCCCCATTAATTATTTGATCTATTCCGATGAAACTTGATAGCTAGCTATATATGTGTCTTGAATCATCGAGTATCGTAACCAATATGTGTCTCCCGTTCGAAAGCGTCATAGTTATAAATATGCATGCATTTGCATATTTATAACCTTGATTCTTCGAATTGTCCAACGCTATCCATGGACAGCCAGTATGTGTAGATTGGGTTCGTTTTCCCATATGCTTTGCTCGGATCCGGCGCATATATTTAAATCGATTGCCTCCCTGTTGTTCTCGGTTACACATCCTCTCTGTTTATTGCGAGGCGTGTATCGGGAGAACGGCGGAGGTGCTGCCAAATTTTAACGTCGGATCGGAGCATAGCATGGGAAAATGAACCCAATCTACACATACACGGGTGGGATTAGGACCTATCATTACCTATTAGAGTGTAGGTTGCATGGACGTAATAAAATTGACAAAGTAGATCAAGCGATGAATATATACATGGTGAATTACATATATAATTGTTGTGTGTCCAGTAGCTCGAAAGTCAAGATGAGTGACCGTGCTTGGATGTATACGGTCACACTGGTCGAGAACAAATGGGCGCTGAATGGTTCACAAAAACTAAGGGGTTTGTGCAAGCCGCATTTGCAAATGGCCAAAGAAAACCTGGTGCCCCTGTTTCCGGTGCGGCAATTGGGAAAAGAAGACAGAGGCTGAAATGGGCAAACACCTGCAGAAGAGTGGTTTCGCCCGATTATATGGTGTGGACATTTCATGGTGAGTCTGCCCAACATGACCGAGCTGAGGTGGATCGTAAATCGCACCGACGAGCATGGTACGGGATGGAAAACATGGTGCAAGGCTATGATGATGCTCGGGATTGGACGAGGAGATGGAGGAATCTGCAAAGGCCTTCAATGAAATGTTGGAGTCTTGAAGCGTCCGCTCCACGAGCACACCGAGCTTTGTCGGTTGGATGTCATCTCACAAGTAATGGCTCAAGGCTCAGTTCAACTTGGGCAGAGAATGCTATGGCGCAATTATGATGATTTGGGCGCTTTCTACCCAAAGGCCATGTAATGCACTGCAAACCTGTACCGGTCGGACAAAATCCTCCGTAATGAAGATGCCCTATGAGAAGATACATGCACGTGAGAAAGGATGTGCCTTATTTAGGCTTGACTTTGCGGACTTGAACTATTGTCCCATTTGCAAGTCTTCGGTATATTGTGGTAGACAACGGTATGGGTGAGAAGACAGACCAAAATCCCGTTAGTGTTCTTGGTATATGCCAATCGTACCAAGACTTCAACGTCTTTTCATGGTGAAGAGGCGGCCAGACAGATGACATGGCACAAAACAGGCAAAAGAACCGAACTAGATGCGGATGGGAATCGATGATGGTACACACATCGATGGTGTTGCGTGGAAAAAGTTTGATGAATTACATGTCGACAAAGCGGCGGATCCGAGGCATCCTCGAGTCGGCATCAAGACGGATGGGTTCGATGTGTTTGGTATGGCGGCAGCCCAATACAGTTGTTGGCCCGTATTTGTCTTTCCACTCAATCTCCCCGGACAGATTATGCAAAGAAAGAACATTTTCTGGCGTTGATAATTCCAGGACCCAACTATCGGGCAAAAATATGAATGTGTACATGCAGCCGCTTAAGGACGAATTGCAAGAACAGGATAATGGGTTCAAGACATCGACGCCTTTAGCAAGCGGAACTTCATAATGCGTGTACGGTACATGTACTCGACGCATGACTTGCCGGCGTATCGCTATTAGTTGGCTGGTGTGTGCATGGAAGGTTCCGTGCCCCACATGCAAGGGAGCTCTTGAGTTTCGTTGGCTTCGGGCGGTCGCAAGTTTTCTTGCTTCGACATGCATAGACAGTTCTGGATCCTCGCCATAAGTTCGGGAAAGACAAGAAGAACTTCATCGGGGTAGAGTTGTCAAAACTCTGCACCACCTGCATTGACAAGCCAACAGACACTGGATCGGTTAAGCGCTCTCGAGCGGATCCACAGCGTCAAGGTACTTCAAGGGGTATAATACTAAGCACGCGTGGACTCACAAAACATGCTTATGGGATCTGCCTTACTTCAAAGACCTCCTTTGCCCACACAACATCGACGTGATGCACATCGAGAAGAATATCGCCGAGGCACTTTTTGGTACATTGTTCGGCATAGATGGGAAGTCAAAGGATAATACTAAGGCTAGAGTCGATCTGGGCGCTATGTGATAGGCCGTTACAAAACATGAAAGAACCGAAAGGAAAGCAGAATGGGACGAAGCCAAAGGCATGGTTCAATCTTGGAAGGCCAGCTATGAGGGAAATTCTCTTGTGGGTGCAACAGCAGTTGATGTTCCCGATGGGTATGCAGCGAATCTAAAGAGGGGCGAATCTTGATAAACTGAAGATATTTGGTCTCAAGAGTCATGATTGGCACATATGGATTGGCGGGTAATGCGGTGATGTTGCGTGGCTTCATCCACGAGGATGAATGGCTAATCTTGGCAGAACTCAGCTATTTCTTCCGTGTTCTTTGTGCGAAAGAACTATCGCTGGCGTGCTAGAAGAAATGGAAGAGTTGGCGCGGAGTTGATCTGCAAGTTAGAAGATCTTTCCACGGGCTTCTTTAATCCAATGCAGCATTTGATTTTGCATCTCCGACCGAGGCAAGATTGGGGGCCGTGCAAAATCGTTGGTGCTACTGGCCGAGAGAATGCGAAGGCGCTCGACAAAATGTAAAAATAAGCGTAGAATTGAAGCATCGATGGCTGAGGCATTCATCACAGAGGAGGCGGCAAACTTCGTAACAGCGCACTCTGAAGCCAAAAATCGTCATTTGCATAATCCAAGCCTCGGTACAATCTTGACGAGCCTAAAAGGTGGATCAACCTTAGCCTATTCAAAGGGAATCTCGCACCAGCTAGTGTTTCACATCCGGTATCTTTGAATAACGAAGAATGGCGGACCATTTCGTTGTATATCTTCAACAACTTTGATAGAAGTGCGGCCGTACATCGAGTAAGTTCTCGGTACATTGTTTCGCAACTTCTATTTCCTTTGAACTACTCTTATTCCTGGATATGTCATACGATCGATCGTCGCCATATTCTCGTATGGGCGGAGATCCAAAAGGATTCCGTCGAAGAGTATGAGCTTCTCATAAAGCAAGGAGGTGGCTATCCGGTTTCATCTCTTGGTTCAAACAAGCGGTAATTTCTATTAGACAATTTCATTTCATTTGCTAATTTGTGCATAATGCAACAATCCTTTCATATTAAACTTGTAGGCTAATTCAGAGTCTATGGACGCGAATTGAGACAAATCGCTAATGGTTTTGACTATAAGGTCCGTTCATTTGACAAATACGACATCAATGGGTATCGCTTTGCGTACCTATGGCAAAGAGCTATCTATAGCCGATCGAAAGTCAACAAATTGTTGTGTATCTGCTATCGGCGAAGGAGGTACCGAGTATTATGGGAGAGTTGAAGCAATTTATGAACTTCTGTTCTATGGTGAAAACCCACGAATGTCGTAGTCTTCAAATGTTATTGGTTTCAGCCGAAGGAGACTAGAAGGACTCATGAACATGTAGGGCTAGTTGAAATCAACCAAAGCACTCATTTAGATGTTCTGATGTCTATATTATGGCTCAACAGCGACCCAAGTATTCTATCTACCGTGGGCCTGCCAAACTAATCCAAATCTGAAAGGTTGGGATGTCGTTTATGAAGTGCCGCCACGTGCTAGACTTTCTCCCCAAAGGAAGAGGATTATGAACCTCACATTAACCCGAGACACATATGAAGGAGAATTCTTCCAAGAGACACGTCTTTCCAAAAGCGTTTCAAGAACCGCTATACTTCACCCCAAAACATTGAAGTAGACAGCGACAATGAATCCGACATCACCCGGAGGAGGAACAAGAAGAGCCGAACAAGAAGAGGTTCTTTGCTGCGGATGACCTGTCAATGCTTGACCGACACGTCAAGGTGGCCTTGCACATGTTGATGCCAATGAACCCTATGAGCCCGTCATTGATTATAGTGATGATGATGATTATGCATTTATTGATGATCTTGATCCAGATTATTAGTAGTGTCGGGTATTACATTTTTTATGTTGTACTTGATGATAATACACTTAAGTGATACACATATTATTATTCATGTCGGTCTTTTTTATGTTGTACTAATTTTGTTTACTGTTTGTCATGGCAGGTGTTGAAAGATGGTGGGCGCTGGTCGGGAGCGTGGTCCGAGGTCTTCCATTCAGGCGCACCTCTCCGCCGGCGTTCTTTGGACAGTATGACCACACCGCGGGCCCTTCTTCGTCGACCGCGGTGCCCAGCAGGGGCGAGGTAGGAAGAGAGGAGGTAGGGCGCGTGGTCGTGGGAGAGGAGGTAGGGTGACTGCTACTGGCGCCTTCCTCGCCGCCACCCCGGCTGTTTCACCCGAGCACGTGATTGCTAGGGTGGACTCGTCCGAGGAGGAGGCTGCACGGACTCCGGTCCACGAGCCTGCGGTCCACGGGTCTTGGGACTCGAGTTCGGCCCACGTGACCCCGGAGGAGCACACGTCCGGATGGGGTACCTGGCCGGATCAGCCCGAGGAGCCAGTGGCCATCTTGATGATGGCGGGAGCCGGTGATCTTGAGGAGGAGGGGGCACCGTCTACGGCGTGGTGCTACGGCTCCGTCCGTCCGCCGGTGACCCGCAAGCAGAGGTGGTTGATTTTCCCTGATGGGGAGAGGTGCGTAAGTGCATTTAATATTTTTGTACCTTGTGCATTCAAGTTTTTCAAATAACTAATCGTTGGCCTTGTCATGCTGCAGAGGTTGGGATCACCATCATAGTGTCCGCCGCCCAACTCCGTCCTTGGAGTTCTTTGCCGCAAAACTTCCCGGGTTTGTCCGTTGCTCGGTGAGGGTCGGCTTCGAGCTTGGATTGAGCTGGGAGCACTACGTGGCTGCCCGGCCCGCCGGATGAGATTATCGGCGGTGTGGGTAATGCGACACGAGGCGAACATGGTGATCGAGAAAGTTCGGGTAATTTCTCCTACACATTTAAAATCTTCAACTAGCTAGTTATTAATTGTACTAATCAATATTGTCTCATTTGATTGCAGACATTCTACAGGTGTGAGGAGGGATACGAGGAGGACGCGGCACATGTTATCGAGAACGTGCAGCGCCTACTCGTAACTTACGACACGAGGCTCGGGTGCAGGCTGTTCGAGACTACTACGCCTTGCGTGGTATCCGAAGACCAAGCCGGCGTGCGCGATAAGTTCTGAGTAAGGAGCAGTACATGAAGGTAATTCTGTTGGGGGCGTAGTAATTTCAAAAATTTCCTACGATCACGCAAGACCATGGTGATGGCATAGCGAGAGGAGAGTGTCGTCCACGTACCCTCGAGACCGAAAGCGAAGCGTTATAACAACGCGGTTGATGTAGTCGACGTCTTCACGATCCGACCGATCCAAGTACCGAGCGTCACGGCACCTCCGAGTTCTGCACACGTTCAGCTCGATGGCGATCCCGGGCTCCGATCCAGCAAAGCGTCGGGGAAGGAGTTCCACAAGACCTGACGGCGTGGTGGCGATCTTGATGTTCTACCGTCGCGGGGCTTCGCCTAAGCACCGCTACAATATGACTGAGGTGGAATATGGTGGAGGGGCACCGCACACGGCTAAGGGCGATCACGAAGATCAACTTGTGTGTCCTGGGGTGCCCCCCTGCCCCCGTATATAAAGGATGGAGGAGGAGGAGGCCGGCCAAGGCAATAGGTGCGGCCAGGTGTGGAGTCCTACTAGGACTCCAAGTCCTAGTAGGAGTCCACCAAGAGGGGAGGAAGGGAGAAGGAAGTGGAGGAGAAGGAGAGGTGGCCGGCCCCCTTTTCCCTAGTCCAATTCGGACTAGAGGGGGGGGGCGCAGCAGCCTTTTTTTTCTCTTCCCACTAAAGCCCATCAAGGCCCATTACTTCTCCCGTAATCCCGTAACTCCCGGTACTCGAAAAATACCGAATCATTGGAACCTTTCCGAACTCGAATATAGTCGTCCAATATATCGATCTTTACGTCTCGACCATTTCGAGACTCCTCGTCATGTCCCGATCTCATCCGGGACTCGAACTCCTCGGTACATCAAAACTCATAAACTCATAATATAACTGTCATCGAAACCTTAAGCGTGCGGACCCTACGGGTTCGAGAACTATGTAGACATGACCGAGACACCTCTCTGGTCAATAACCAATAGCGGGACCTGGATGCCCATATTGGTTCCTACATATTCTCGAAGATCTTTATCGGTCGAGACCGCATAACAACATCGTTGTTCCCTTTGTCATCGGTATGTTACTTGCCGAGATTCGATCGTCGGTATCAATACCTAGTTCAATCTCGTTCTTGGCAAGTCTCTTTTCTCGTTCCGTAATACATCATCTCACAACTAACACATTTAGTTGCAATGCTTGCAAGGCTTATGTGATGTGCATTACCGAGAGGGCCAGAGATACCTCTCCGACAATCGGAGTGACAAATCCTAATCTCGAAATATGCCAACCCAACATGTACCTTGGAGACACCTGTAATGTACCTTTATAATCACCCGTTACGTTGTGACGTTTGGTAGCACCAAAGTGTTCCTCGGGCAAGCGGGAGTTGCATAATCTCATAGTCATAGGAACATGTATAAGTCATGAAGAAAAGCACTAGCAACAAACTATACGATCAGGTGCTATGCTAATGGAATGGGTCATGTCAATCAGATCATTCAACCAATGATGTGATCCCGTTAATCAAATAACAACTCCTTGTTCATGGTTAGGAAACATAACCATCTTTGATTAACGAGCTAGTCAAATAGAGGCATACTAGTGACACTCTGTAGGTTTATGTATTCACACATGTATTATGTTTCGGTTAATACAATTCTAGCATGAATAATAAACATTTATCATGATATAAGGAAATAAATAATAACTTTATTATTGCCTCTAGAGCATATTTCCTTCAGTCTCCCACTTGCACTAGAGTCAATAATCTAGTTCACATCGCCATGTGATTTAACATCAATAGTTCACATCTATATGTGATTAACACCCATAGTTCACATCGACATGTGACCAACACCCAAAGGGTTTACTAGAGTCAGTAATCTAGTTCACATCGCTATGTGATTAACACCCAAAGAGTACTAAGGTGTGATCATGTTTTGCTTGTGAGATAATTTTAGTCAGCAGGTCTGTCACATTTGAGCCGTAAGTATTTTGCAAATTTCTATGTCTACAATGCTCGCACGGAGCTACTCTAGCTAATTGCTCCCACTTTCAATATGTATCTAGATTGAGACTCGAGTCATCTAGATTTAAAACTTGCATCGGCGTAACCTTTACTTACCGAACCTTTTCACTTCCATAATCGAGAAACATATCCTTATTCTACTAAGGATAATTTTGACCGCTGTCCATTGATCTACTCCTAGATCTCTATTGCACTCCTTGCCAATCTTAGTGGTAGGGTATGCAATAGATCAGTACACAACATGACATACTTTATAGAACCTATGGCTGATGCATAGGGAATGACTTTCATTCTCTTTCTATCTTCTGCCGTGGTCGGGTTTTGAGTCTTACTCAATTTCACACCTTGTAACACAGGCAAGAACTCTTTCTTTGATTGTTCCATTTTGAACTACTTCAAAATCTTGTCAAGGTATGTATTCATTGAAAAACTTATCAAGCGTCTTTGATCTATCTCTATAGATCTTGATGCTCAATATGTAAGCAGCTTCACCGAGGTCCTTCTTTGAAAAACTCCTTTCAAATACTCCTTTATGCTTTGCAGAATAATTCTACATTATTTCGATCAACAATATGTCATTCACATATACTTATCGAAATCTTGTAGTGCTCCCACTCACTTTCTTGTAAATACAGGCTTCTCCAAAAGTCTCATATAAAACCATATGCTTTGATCACACTATCAAAGCGTTTATTCAACTCGAGATGCTTGCACCAGTCCATAGATGGATCATTGGAGCTTGCACATTTTGTTAGCTCCTTTAGGATTGACAAAACCTTCTGGTTGCATCATATACAACTCTTCTTTAATAAATCCATTAAAGAATGTAGTTTTGACATCCATTTGCCAGATTTCATAAAATGTGGCAATTGCTAACATGATTCAGACAGACTTAAGCATCGCTACAATTGAGAAAATCTCATTGTAGTCAACACCTTGAACTTGTCAAAAACCTTTTTGCGACAAGTCGAGCTTTGTAGATAGTAACACTACTATCAGTGTCCGTCTTCCTCTTGAAGATCCATTTATTCTCAATGGCTTGCCGATCATCGGGCAAGTCAACCAAAGTCCATACTTTGTTCTCATACATGGATCCCATCTCAGATTTCATGGTCTCAAACCATTTCGCGGAATCTGGGCTCATCATCGCTTCCTCATAGTTCGTAGGTTCATCATGGTCTAGTAACATGACTTTTAGAATAGGATTACCGTACCACACTGGTGCGGATCTTACTCTGGAAGACCCACGAGGTTTGGTAACAACTTGATCTGAAGTTTCATGATCATCATCATTAACTTCCTCACTAATTGGTGTAGGAATCTTTGGAACTGATTTCTGTGATGAACTACTTTCCAATAAGGAGAAGGTACAATTACCTCATCAAGTTCTACTTTCCTCCCACTCACTTCTTTCGAGAGAAACTTCTTCTCTAGAAAGGATCCATCTTAGCAACGAAAAACTTGCCTTCGGATCTGTGATAGAAGGTGTACCCAATAGTTGCCTTTGGGTATTCTATGAAGGCGCATTTCTCGATTTGGGTTCGAGCTTATCGGTGAAAATTTTTCACATAAGCATCACAACTCCAAACTTTAAGAAACGACACTTAGGTTTCTTGCTAAACCATAGTTCATACGGTGTCATCTCAGCGGTTTAGATGGTGCCCTATTAAGCGTGAATGCAGCTGTCTTTAATGCATAACCCCAAAAGCGATAGTGGTAAATCGGTAAGATACATCATAGATCGCACCATATCAAAATAAAGTCTGATTCTGACGTTCGACACACCATTATGTTGTGGTGTTCCATGTGGCGTGAGCTGTGAAACTATTCCACATTGTTTTCAATGAAGACCAAACTCGTAACTCAAATATTCATCTCCACGATCAGATCGCGAAACTTTATTTTCTTGTTGCGATGATTTTCCACTTCACTCTGAAATTCTTTGAACCTTTCAACTATTTCAGACTTATGTTTCATCAAGTAGATATACCCATATCTACTCAAATCATCTTGTGAAGGTCAGAAAATAACGATACTTGCCACGAGCATCAACATTCATTGGATCGCATACATCGGTATGTATTATTTCCAATAAGTCGGTAGCTTGTTCCATTGTTCCGAGAAGCGGAGTTTTAGTCATCTTGCCCAAAAGGCACGGTTCTTAAGCATCAAATGATTCATAATCAAGTGATTCCAAAAGTCCATCAGCATGGAGTTTTCTTCATGCGCTTTACACCAATATGACCTAAGCGGCGAGTGCCACAAATAAGTTGCACTATCATTATTAACTTTGCATCTTTTGGTTTCAATATTATGAATATGTGTATCACTATGATCGAGATCCAATGAACCATTTTCATTGAGTGTGTAACCATATAAGGTTTTATTCATGTAAGCAGAACAACAATTTATTCTCTTACTTAAATGAATAACCGTATTGCAATAAACATGATCAAATCATATTTATGCTCAACACCAAATAACACTTATTTAGGTTCCACACTAATCCGAAAGTATAGGGAGTGTGAGATGATGATCATATCAATCTTGGAACTACTTCCAACACTCATCGTCACTTCCCTTCAACTAGTTTCTGTTCATTCGAAACTCCGTTTGAGTTACTACTCTTAGCAACCGAACCAGTATCAAATACTTGAGGGGTTGCTATGAACACTAGTAAAATACACATCAATAATCTGTATATCAAATATACCTTTGTTCACTTTGCCATCCTTCTTATCCACCAAATACTTGGGGTAGTTCCGCTTCGGTGACCAGTTCCATTGCAGCAAAAGCACTTAGTCTCAGGCTTAGGTCTAGACTTGGGCTTCTTCACTCGAGCAACAACTTGCTTGCCGTTTTCCTTGAAGTTCCCTTCTTCCTTTGCCCTTTTCTTGAGACTAGTGGTCTTGTCAACCATCAACACTTGATGTTTTTCTTGATTTCTACCTTCGCGATTTTAGCATCGCGAAGAGCTTGGGAATTGTTTTCGTCATCCCTTGCATATTATAGTTCATCACGAAGTTCTAGTAACTTAGTGATGGTGACTAGAGAATTCTGTCAATCACTATCTTATCGGAAGATTAACTCCCACTTGATTCAAGTGATTGAAGTACTCGGACAATCTGAGCACATGCTCACTAGTTGAGCGATTCTCCTCCATCTTTTAGCTATAGAACTTGTTGGAGACTTCATATCTCTCAACTCGGGTATTTGCTTGAAATATTAACTTCAATTCTGGAACATCTCATATGGTCCATGACGTTCAAAACGTCTTTGAAGTCCCGATTCTAAGCCGTTAAGCATGGTGCACTAAACTATCAAGTAGTCATCATATTGAGCTAGCCAAGCGTTCATAACGCCCTCGCATCCGCTCCTGCAATAGGTCTGTCACCTAGCGGTGCATTAAGGACATAATTCTTCTGCGCAGCAATGAGGATAAACCTCAGATCACGGATCCAATCCGCATCATTGCTACTAACATCTTTCAATACAATTTTCTCTAGGAACACATATAAAAACATAGGGAAGCAACAACGCGAGCTATTGATCTACAACATAATTTGCAAAATACTACGGGACTAAGTTCATGATAAATTAAAGTTCAATTAATCATATTACTTAAGAACTCCCACTTAGAAAATATCCTCCAATTCTCTAAGTGATTGCGTGATCCATATCAACTACACCATGACCGATCATCACGTGTGATGGAGTAGTTTCAATGGTGAACATCAATATGTTGATCATATCTACTATATGATTCACGCTCGACCTTTCGGTCTCCGTGTTCGAGGTCATATCTTATATGCATAGCTCGTCAAGTATAACCTGAGTATTCTGCGTGTGCAACTGTTTTGCACCGTTGTATTTGAGCGTAGAGCCTATCACACCCGATCATCACGTGGTGTCTCAAAGACGAAGAACTTTCAAGCGGTGCATACTCGGGAGAACACTTCTTGATAATTTAGTAAGGATCATCTTATAATGCTACCGTCAATCAAAGCAAGATAAGATGCATAAAGGATTAACATCACATGCAATCAATATAAGTGATATGATATGGCCATCATCATCTTGTGCTTGTGATCTCCATCTCGAAGCACCGTCATGATCACCATCGTCACCGGTAGCGACACCTTGATCTCCATCGTAGCATCGTTGTCGTCTCGCCAACTATTGCTTCTCGACTATCGCTACTCCTTAGTGATAAAGTAAAGCAATTACATGGCGTTGCATTTCATACAATAAGCGACAACCATATGGCTCCTGCCGATTGCCGATAACTTCGGTTACAAAACATGATCATCTCATACAATAAAATATAGCATCACGTCTTGACCATATCACATCACAACATGCCCTGCAAAAACAAGTTAGGCGTCCTCTACTTTGTTGTTGCAAGTTTTACGTGGCTGCTACGGGCTGAGCAAGAACCGTTCTTACCACGCATCAAAACCACAGCGATACTTCGTCAAATAGACTCCGTTTTAACCTTCTCAAGGACGGGCGTAGCCACACTCGATTCAACTAAAGTGAGAGAGCAGACACCGCCGGTCACCTTTAAGCAACGAGTGCTCGGGCGGTGAAACCAGTCTCGCGTAAGCGTCACGCGTAATGTCGGTCCGGCCGCTTCATCTCACAATACCGCTGAACCAAAGTATGACATGCTGGTAGGCAGTATGACTTGTATCGTCCACAACTCACTTGTGTTCTACTCGTGCACATGACATCAACGCATAAAACCAGGCTCGGATGCCACTGTTGTGGGCGTAGTAATTTCAAAAATTTCCTACGATCACGCAAGACCATGGTGATGGCATAGCAACGAGAGGGGAGTGTCCGTCCCGTACCCTCGTGAGACCGAAAGCGAAGCGTTATAACAACGCGGTTGATGTAGTCGTGCGTCTTCACGATCCGACCGATCCAAGTACCGAGCGACGGCACCTCCGAGTTCTGCACACGTTCAGCTCGATGGCGATCCCGGGCTCCGATCCAGCAAAGCGTCGGGAAGAGTTCCGTCGACGACGGCGTGGTGACGATCTTGATGTTCTACCGTCGCAGGGCTTCGCCTAAGCACCGCTACAATATGACCGAGGTGGAATATGGTGGAGGGGGGCACCGCACACGGCTAAGGAACGATCACGAAGATCAACTTGTGTGTCATGGGGTGCCCCCCTGCCCCCGTATATAAAGGATGGAGGAGGAGGAGGCCGGCCAAGGCAATAGGTGCGGCCAGGGTGTGGAGTCCTACTAGGACTCCAAGTCCTAGTAGGAGTCCACCAAGAGGGGAGGAAGGGAGAAGGAAGTGGAGGAGAAGGAGAGGTGGCCGGCCCCCTTTTCCCTAGTCCAATTCGGACTAGAGGGGAGGGGGGGCGCAGCAGCCTTTTTTTCTCTTCCCACTAAAGCCCATCAAGGCCCATTACTTCTCCCGTAATCCCGTAACTCCCCGGTACTCCGAAAAATACCCGAATCATTCGGAACCTTTCCGAACTCCGAATATAGTCGTCCAATATATCGATCTTTACGTCTCGACCATTTCGAGACTCCTCGTCATGTCCCGATCTCATCCGGGACTCGAACTCCTCGGTACATCAAAACTCATAAACTCATAATATAACATCGCATCGAAACCTTAAGCGTGCGGACCCTACGGGTTCGAGAACTATGTAGACATGACCGAGACACCTCTCTGGTCAATAACCAATAGCGGGACCTGGATGCCCATATTGGTTCCTACATATTCTCGAAGATCTTTATCGGTCAGACCGCATAACAACATCGTTGTTCCCTTTGTCATCGGTATGTTACTTGCCCGAGATTCGATCGTCGGTATCAATACCTAGTTCAATCTCGTTCTTGGCAAGTCTCTTTTCTCGTTCCGTAATACATCATCTCACAACTAACACATTTAGTTGCAATGCTTGCAAGGCTTATGTGATGTGCATTACCGAGAGGGCCCAGAGATACCTCTCCGACAATCGGAGTGACAAATCCTAATCTCGAAATATGCCAACCCAACATGTACCTCGGAGACACCTGTAATGTACCTTTATAATCACCCATTACGTTGTGACGTTTGGTAGCACCCAAAGTGTTCCTCGGGCAAGCGGGAGTTGCATAATCTCATAGTCATAGGAACATGTATAAGTCATGAAGAAAAGCACTAGCAACAAACTATACGATCAGGTGCTATGCTAATGGAATGGGTCATGTCAATCAGATCATTCAACCAATGATGTGATCCCGTTAATCAAATAACAACTCCTTGTTCATGGTTAGGAAACATAACCATCTTTGATTAACGAGCTAGTCAAGTAGAGGCATACTAGTGACACTCTGTAGGTTTATGTATTCACACATGTATTATGTTTCCGGTTAATACAATTCTAGCATGAATAATAAACATTTATCATGATATAAGGAAATAAATAATAACTTTATTATTGCCTCTAGAGCATATTTCCTTCAAATTCTTAAGGCCTTCTCTACTTAAGTTCCTTCATTTAGTAATTCTTAGCCGTAGCGCTCAAGTTTCTATTTGCTAACTTAGGCGCCTCCGAGATGGTGTGCGGATCGGATGGATTGTTGGGAGGTATTGGTCGATGAGTGGTGCTCAAAACAATGGCTAGCCCTCCACAACGAGGCCAAGGACAAACGTGCCCAAATGGAAGGTGTGCCACACCATCAAGGCAGCTCCAACTTATATCGGTTAAAGGCATAATGGGTATGTGGTTTGCTTCATGATTCATGCAATTCATTCATCATGCTAGCTTGAGCCCTTTAATTACTAATTTTCATTGTTTCTCTCTTTCGAGCACGCTACAATAAGGTGGATAAGGTGCGGAGGTGTACGACATGTATGCCATGGCCCACTTTGCCTCTTTCAAGAAAGTCAAGGCTTTCTCTCGGTCGACCTCGATGATGCAAACAACTTCACCAACATCTCCTCCCACAACAAGCTCGTGAGATATAGAGATGAGGGAAGGCGAGGAAAGGGAGGACTTTAACTTGAGCCAGGTCCCATTGATCCAGAGCTGTTGATGATATCTGGTGGCGGGAGGTCCCATGGCTCCATAGCCATTGGAGATGGACTTATCCGTTGTCCTAGCACTCTCTCGGAGATCAAGGCGCCCGATCGAGCTCCCTCCCGAGATAAGGCCTCGTGAGCGGCCGGTGCAACTCGCCATCAAGGTTAGTGATACATACTCAGTTATCTTTCTCTATTACATTGTGTGCGCTTCCATCAATGATTACAAATGGTCATGTGAGTGGTGTTGCAGGCTGCTATACAGAGTGAGAGAGATAGAACGGAGAAACTTGGCGGAGGCGGCGGAGAGGCAGCGGGAGTTGGAGGAGAGGGCGACAAAGATGATGGAGGAGGAGAGGGCACGGAATGACATGCAGGCAAGGGCCATGTACGAGCTCCTTGTGGTAAGTTTCTTCTGCAGATTAGCCAAAACATTCATGTAGTGTTTGTCTCATTACTAACTAGTATGACTGAGTCGTCAAAACCAAATGTGCGATGCGTATGCGAGAAGACAGGTCGACCGCTCCGCCGATGCAGTGATTGCTCCACAGGACCACGGTGAGTTTTATTTGAATGGACATTACTTGCTAGTCTTAACATTTGAGTGTCATCATGCTAACAAGACATTGGAAATGATCTTTGGTGCAGCGTAACTCGAGACAAGCATCGCACGATCCTTCTCCGCCTACCGACCACGAGCCACCCCGCTTCTACACCTCCACGGATCTTGGTAAGTTTATCTAGTGTTTTGCTTAACACATGCATAAAGACCTAGACTTAGCTTTATTTCCTCCAATGCTTACCATAATGACCTAGACTTAGCTTCTTCTCCTCCAAAATGACTTAATAAGCTTCTTGACCTCCAAAACCATCCATTTTACCTAAGTTAGCTCTAAAACGATCATGCTTAGCTTACTTATGTCAAAAATTGCATAATTAGCTTAGTTAGCTCATAGGCGATCCATTTTACCTAAGTTAGCTCTAAAATGACCCATTTTACCTAGGTTAGCTTATAAATGATCCAGTTCATCCAAGTTAGCTCAAAATGACCCATTTCACCTAAATTAGCTCTTAAATGATCCATTTCACCAAGTTAGCTACAAAATGATCCATTTCACCTAAATTAGCTCTTAAATGATCCATTTCACCTAAGTTAGCTCAAAAGATCCATTTCAACTAAATTAGCTCATAAATGATCCATTTCACCTAAGTTAGCTCAAAAGCGATCCATTTCAACTAAGTTAGCTCATAAAAGATCCATTTCAACTAAATTAGCTCATAAATGATCCATTTCAACTAAGTTAGCTCATAAATGATCCATTTCACCTTAGCTAGCTCATAAGCGACCCATTTCAACTTAGTTAGCTCATAAATGATCCATTTCACCTTAGCTAGCTCATAAGCGACCCATTTCAACTTAGTTAGCTCATATATGATCCATTTCACGTAAGTTAGCTCATAAATGGCATACTCTTCTTGTTCTAGTCTTCTTCTTGTTCTACTCTTCTTGTTCTAGTCTTCTTCTTGTTCTACTCTTCTTGTTCTAACTTTCTTATTTTCATTTTGCAGATTTCTTTCACTTGACTAAAGCTTGCATAGATGGAGTGCTCCTTATCCCTTTCTCTGTTTCTTTTGTATCGTTGAACTATGCATGTATCGTTGGATGAAACTATTGTAATATATATGGTTGGATGCCTCTATGTTGAACTTGTTATGTATGATGGAACTATGCATGTAATATATATGTTTGGATGATGAAGTTATGTGTTGGATATCTTATATGTTTGCTCTGTAATGGCCTTTTGAAATATATCTATATATGTCATATATATTTGTGATGAAAATTGTTGGATTTAATAAAAAGCAGATAAAAGAGCCAATATGCGGGCTCTTTGCCGTCGCCACATCGAATGACAGCGCGCTTTTGCCGTCCATCGCGGACGGCAAAGAAGACACGTGGCATCTAGCTGTGCTTCTGAAGCTGACCCATTTGGTCACTTTGCCATCGAGAGCAGACGGCAAAGAACCCGCACTTTGCCATTAGTGGCAGGCGGCAAAGAACACTGCACTTTCCATCGATGGCGCACGGCAAAGACACTAGAAATTTTGCCGTTAGCGGCGGACGACAAAGGCCTGCCGTTAGACATAGCGGTGACGGCGCAATTATTGCCGTCCGCTCTCTTTGCCGTCCGTCGTCGCGGACGGCAAAGGTCCTTGCCGTCACCACCGAAGCGGACGGCAAAGTAGTTGCCATCGTAGCCTCGTTGCGAACTGTTGCCGTCCGTGGTGACGGCAAAGGATTTTGCCGTCCGCCATTCATGCCTTTGCCGTCCGCCATGGCAGATGGATCTCGTGTGCGAGGATTTTTTTAAATTATCTGCGTCCCCAACAAAGTAGCATCCGAGCCAGGTCTATGTGTAGATGTTATATGCATGAGTAGAACACAAAGAGTTGTGGGCGATAATAGTCATACTGCTTACCAGCATGTCATACTTTGATTCGGCGGTATTGTTGGATGAAGCGGCTCAGATCGACATTACGTGTACTGTTGGGGATATTATTACTGGGCGTAAACCCGCCAAGAGAGGCCGGGTTATCCCCATAATATATTATTATATCTGAAGCCCGTGAAGATCAAGATGGAGGTGCTTTATGAAGGCCCAGGGCCCAAAGTCGGTTTAAAGGTCTGTAGATGTAAACATGAAATGATATATAGACTTGTGTTGTAAGATAGAAAGAGCAGAGACCGAGCCGGACACGTTTATGTGCCGGCCTCGGAAACCTGTAAACCGGCGGGCATCAACCCATGTATATAAGGGGATGACCCGGCGGCGGTTTAAGAACAAGAAACAACAACTTGAGACTCAGGCAAAGTGTATTCGCTCCCTGGTCATCGAAACCCAAGCAATCCCACAACAACTGGATCTAGGCTTTTACCTTCACCGCAAGGGGCCGAACCAGTATAAACTCTCTGCGTCCCTTGTCCGCTTTAACCCCTTTAAGCTAACCCGTCGCGATGGCTCCACGACTAAGTCCTTTCCCTAGGACATCTGCTGTGACAAAACCACGACAGTTGGCGCCCATCGTGGGGCTATCGCATGATGGTTTCGAGTTCTTAGTGGGCAGCTTCGAAGGACTCAAGGGATATGCTATGGGCCCGATGACCAAGAGTCGTCGCGGCAAGCTCTACATCAACGACGCAGGCTGGGGCCCCGAGGCCGGCTCAATCGAGTACGGGTACCGGGTCCCCTTGGTGACATCCACGTTTTCATTGGCAAGATCGGCGAAGCGGGCCCTAAGCGGACATCTGCACCGACACCATCGAGATGGCTCGATTATGCGAGATCTGCCGGGTTAAGCCTGTCATGAAGCGTACCTTCATGGGAGTCATCCACGGAATGGAATTTGAGGATAGATCAGAATCTGGTGGTGAAACCGTCGTTTATTCCGGTGACGAGTCATTGACCGGAGAAACCGAGTCATTATACCAGCTGCAAGATGGCCGGATTGGGGGCTGTTCCGATGGCGATAGTATTCTGGACCCCTTTGATCCGCCAAACCGGGTTGCGATCTTGATGGCCGGTACACAGCTAGCTCTCCACTCTTCAACCGCAGCGGCTATGATTTCCGGATCAGTAGCAGCGACGAGCGGCCGGGGCAGGAGGCCTGTCGCGACCGCGGCTCAGGTTTTATCTGATTTATTTGATGCTTTGGCAACAACGATGGCGGAAGTTAATCCGGTGAATCAAGATGAGTATAATGCGGAAATTGCGAAGGTGAAGGATTAGATAACTCAGGCCAAGACCGACCTAGCAGCTGAGGATACCAGGATGGCTGCGGGATGAGCCGCAGTGGATGCACAGGCTTACCGGCTTATGTTGGATCAGAGCGCGTCAAACAATGTCATGAGGAGGAGGTACCGATCTCACCTGCCGCCGGTTTATGAGGCCAGGAACCTCTTTAATACCTCAGGAGCAGGGACCAGTAATCCGCCAGTGGTAAACCGGGCAGAGGCACCCGGAACGGGAGCGCCGGTTCAGCAGCGTCCAACAAATCCGCCCCGTCAGAACAACGGTCCGTCACAACACGTCCCAACACCGCTGGGTCACTACTCTAACCGGATGGATAACAATGTTGCTGCCGCTACACGACTGGCGGTTCTCCCGATCGAAGGCGAGTCCCCAGTAGCGGTCGAAATGCGACGGGCTAGGGAGCTTGTCGGTGTCAAAACCGGCGGATCTCGGGTAGGGGGTCCCGAACTGTGCGTCTAGGCGGATGGTAACAGGAGATGAGGGACATGATGTTTTACCCAGGTTCGGGCCCTCTTGATGGAGGTAAAACCCTACGTCCTGCTTGATTGATATTGATATTGTGGATGTTTACAAGAGTGGATCTACCACGAGATCAAGGAGGCTAAACCCTAGAAGCTAGCCTATGGTATGATTGTAAGGGTTGTTGTCCTACAGACTAGAGCCATCCGGTTTATATAGACGCCGGAGAGGGCTAGGGTTACATAGAGTCGGTTACAATGGTAGGAGATCTACATATCCGTATCGCCAAGCTTGCCTTCCACGCCAAGGAAAGTCCCATCCGGACACGGGGCGAAGTCTTCAATCTTGTATCTTCATAGTCTTGGAGTCCGGTCGATGATGATAGTCCGGCTGATGATAGTTCGGCTGATGATGGTAGTCCGGCTATCCGGACACCCCCTAATCCGGGACTCTCTCAGTAGCCCCCGAACTAGGCTTCAATGACGATAAGTCCAGCGTGTGTGTAGTCTTCGGCGTTGCAAGACGGGTTCTCCTTCAAGTTCTATGTACCTGCCGAACAGTGTCCAGCTTCCTCATCAATGTTGCGTGTCTCGGCTTCCACGCCCAATAATGGCCTTCTTCCACGCGTCACGCGAACGTGAAAAGCCAGGGTGTCTTTTATGTTTTACCCCCTAGTTGTGCGAATAATCTGCCTATAAGGGAGGCAAGAATCCAGATCCAAATCACCATCTTCCTCCCGCAAATACTCATCGAAGCGCTTTCGACCAAGAATCCATTCCATCATGGACCGTCAACGCGGCTCCTCTTCTCGCGCTCCCAGCCCTTTGCCGGAGATTGGAGGAGATGCTCATTCCGCGCTGCAGAGCTGGTGAAGCTCAAGTGGGGATATCTCCCTCCAGCCTTTATGGTTCGGTTCGAGCGGCTGGCCGCCTACAAAGGTGGGAAGCAGCGGAGGTTACCCCAAATCCCAACAAAGGGAGCGGGTATGCTTCGTCCCCTATCGATAAGGGGGTCGGTTTCCTGTACATCCATTCCTCGCGGGCTCACGGAGTTCTACGGACTCAGCTTCATCACCTCACGCCCGCCTCAATCCTGCATATTGCGGGTTCGTAGCTCTTCTTGAGCTATTCCTGGGCGTCGAGCCCCACTTGCCAAGTGGAAGAGGTTGTTCTGCCTTGTACCCGCTCTCACGAGGGGTCCATATATCAAGTGGCGGCGCGAAATATGGCGCATTGTCGGGACGGATATCCATCCGGAACCCCTAAGAAAGCGCTCAAGACTGGCCTTGAATGGTTTTATATAGAAGGCGCTCCGCTGCGGACCCTATTGGATCGGCCTCCGGAGTTCAGCAATGCTCCTCTGAAGAAACGCCTTAGTTGGCGTCCATGAGCCCCATCCGGAGGAAGACAAGACCGTCCATTATTTGATGGGCGAATAAGGTTCTTGGCCCATGCCGGGTTGACCATGATTGGAGTCATGGAAACATGCATTATGCGGGGTGCAGCCACTACAATCTGGGGCCACCCATGTGGGATTTCAGCGGGAGGGCGATGCCACCCGTCATGGCGCAAAGGGCGGATTCGCCAAAGATCGGTGACGATCTGTCGGCCTGTATAAGGGGAGAAGGAGGATTTCCTTCGGACGAACCCATTAAATGGGTTCTCCATGAATAATCCCCGGCCTTGGGTAAGCGAACACTCTGCGTGCCCGACCCGTGCCTTTTGAAACTTAAGTTTCTTATATTGTGTTCTTCTTTCGACGCAGGAACTGCGCCGGACCGTGGAGGACATGCTAAGTCCGGCTCCGCAGCCCGAGGATCCGGAGAGATCCCGGGATCCGGCCTCCGAAGAGGATCCGGACATAAAGGTGGAGCTAATCGACGGGGTGTTCCACCAGCTCAGCATGGACAATGCTTTAGTCGCCATAACGGCCGACTATCCCGGACTATATCCGGCTTCCCAGGTGATTGCGACCGAAGCCCTGACACCGTCATTCCTTCCATGCTCATTTCTGACCACCGTATATGATGGCGCTGTGCAGGAGGCGCCCTAGGGCGAGAAGCCGAGCCCGCGGTGGCTGACAAACAAAGGCCAGTCCGGACGATGGGCGGAAGAGGCCTTGGCGCGCGCGGACTGAAACGTCACCGCAAAGGTGTATCTCACAATTCATTATTTAGAGCAACGTTCCTAGGAAGCGTTTGAGTGCTCATGACTTCTATAGGGAAAAAAGCGTCCGCCGGACTGCGGGCGTGAAGGTTGCCGATCCAACCTCTACCAGCCAGGCTCCCGCACCTGGTCTAGAGGGGGAGGCGAGCGCAAGGCGCGAGCCGGACGTTCCTCCGACGGAGGATGCCGACAGACTGTCCGCCGCCAAGTCTGAGGTGGAGAGTGCCCTGAATCACAGGCGCCGCCGGGCAGTATTTCGTGACGCGTGCTTCTCCCCCGAGGCATTGAATGCCTTTAACACGGGGGACGCGCACCTTTGTGCTGCTCAAGATGGTTTTACCAGAGCCACGGAGCAGTATGTAAAAGACATACGGGTAAGAGAATTTAATAGTGATATATGCCAGTAGCCCCCGAGACTTAAAGTAGTTATATTAACTGATTTAAGGATCATATGAAACATAGGATCTTACCAAGAAGAATACCCAACTATCTCGGAGCTGCAAGAGTGCAAGGCCCAACTTGAGGCCGCACTCTCTGCAGCAGGAGGAAAGCGAGGACTTCTCACGGTAACTCATTATTTTAGAGATAAGTAGCGTTTGGCCTTTGCATGCAAGTCTAAAAATGACATTGCAGGTGCTGCGGACAAGATCCGGACAGGCGAGAACCTGCGCCAACTAAAGGCGGCGAGAGGTGCTGCATAAGGTGCAGCATGAAAGGAACAAGCTCCAGGATGCCCATGCCCAGCTTGGAGAAGAGCTGAAAGGCGTTCGGGCGAGCTGTCGGGCTCCGTTAAGGAGAATCAGCGGCTTCGTCGCGGCATATATAGTAAGTGCTTGGCGAACTCCTTTGAAAAGAAGAGTTGGCGAGGAAGTCAATTGATGTAATATATGCAGGTATGCTCACAGGTCGGCCTGCGAAGGAGATGCCCGTATCAGCGGGTGATCAACTTCGAATTGTTGCAACCGATCGAGCGAGTTGGCGGGCAATGGCGGCGTCATCCAGGCTTTATGGCCAGCCTTCTCCTTACCCGATGGTCTTGGGGAGCTTGCGGAGAAGCTGCAGGGAGTGCGGCAGCGCTTCCATTTATGGAAGATTTCGGCCTGCCGCCAAGGTGCCAGGGAGGCCTGGGCCATGGTAAAGACACGGTACAAGAAGGCGGATCCCAACCACATGGCCGAAGTCGGACCTGTGGGGCCTGATGGGAAGGAGATCCCTGTGAGTTTAGTATACGGCCAAGTAGAGTTAGCCGCTAAATTTTCCCAACAGGACTGTAAATTAGACAACCTGTTAGACGGGATTGAGGAAGAATACAATCAGTCGATTTGACAATGTATTATAAAATGACATATAAAATGCCTTCTAGCCGGATTGTAGATCGTTTGTCTTTGCCGACCTTTTAAGCCCGACCTCGGGACCCTAGAGTCCGAGTGTGTCGAATACCTTCTCGGTAATGAAACAACGGGGTATGCATGGAGACCAGGCGTAGGGGTCATCGGTGCTTTATCGGACAAGTGCCCAACTAGTTATGTTATATTACATGGGTAGTAGAAACATCTTCCGGGAGAATAGTTCCGTTAAGGGTTCCTTTCCTTTGGGGTGGCATGCCCTAAAGTGCATGTCGGACTGCAAAAAAGCAGGAAAACATCTGGGGCAGATAAATAAGTGGATAAAAATCGTCTTTTAGGTCACCGACCGAATATTCCCTTAAAACGCTAGCTTTTGGCTTCACGGTCTGAGGTACACATCCGGTGACCGGCGGTAACAATCGCAGAGGTGCTCCTTTACCTCCTAGCCGAACAATCGGGAGCGAGGGGTAAGCACAGAGAGCCGAGCAACCCAGCTTGGCCAAAACTTAAGTCATATCGATGCATATAATGGTGAATAAAAGGTACATGTGGAGGCTTGACACATGTGCTGGGCATAAAGCCCTTATAATTAAGCTTACGGTAAGGAAGCCCCGGTATAATGAGTGCGGATAGCACATCAATTCTGTGTAACGTTGCGCAAGTAGGCCCTTTAAGGCTTGGATGAATAGGGTTGAGAAGAAAAAGAGAAACAAAAGGCAGCTGAAAGAAGAAAAACAAAAAATTTGGACGGGGGGAAAGGGACGAACTCTCAATCCGGCGCTAGGCATAGAATCTTCAGAGGCGGGCTGCATTCCATGGGTTCGGCTCGAGTCAGTTATCCGATGCATTTCGTATACGGTATGCTCCGCCGGTCAGGACTTGATCGATGATGAAGGGGCCTTCCCATTTGGGCTTGAGCTTGTCCTTTTTCTTGTCCGGCAGGCTTAGAACCAGTTCACCAACGTTGTAAGTCTTGGCCCGTACTTCTCTGCTGTGATATCTTCGAGCCTGCTGCTGATAGAATGCGGAACGAGCCTTGGCGATGTCGCTTTCTTCCTCCAATGCGTCCAAGCTGTCCTGCCGATCCAACTCGGCCTCTCTTTCTTCGTACATGCGCACTCTAGGCGAGTCATGAATTATGTCGCAGGGCAAAACTGCTTCTGCGCCGTATACCATAAAAAATGGTGTGAATCCGGTAGTACGGTTAGGCGTTGTCCGCAGCCCCAGTCTGAGTCGAGCTCCTCTACCAAGTGCGTGTCGATTTCGTAAGGACCGCACTAGTGCGGGTTTGATGCGCTCATTATCGGACCATTTGCTCGTTCCACTTGACCGTTGGTTTGAGGATGATAGGCTGAAGCGTAATCGAGCTTGATGCCCATATTTTTGCACCATGATTTAACCTCATCGGCGGTGAAGTTCGTGCCGTTATCGGTGATGATGTTACCATAACGGTGTACTACCCCGGATATAAAGTCTATCACTGGTCCGGACTCTGCCGTTTTAACTGGTTTGGCCTCTATCCATTTGGTGAGTTTATCCACCATGACCAATAGATACCTTTGCTTGTGGGTCCCCCTTTAAGTGGTCCAACCATGTCAAGCCCCCTGACATGACGGCGGGTAATGGGTATAGTTTTGAGGCGGTGGGTGGCATATGGCTCGATTAGCAAAGAGGCGACAACCGGCGCATCTTTGGACTAAGTCCTGAGCATCTGCTCGGGCCGTCGGCCAATAAAATCCTGTACGGAATGCCTTTCCTACAAGGGCCCGAGCTGCGGCGTGGTGTCCGCCTAGTCCGGCATGAATTTCAGCCAGGAGGTTTCGCCTTTCCTCTTCGGAGATACACCTTTGAAGGACTCCGGTTGTGCTTTTCTTATAAAGTTCTCCCTCATAGACCTTGTAGGCTTTAGCTCGCCGGACAATGTAGCGGGCCTCATTTTGGTCTTCGGGAAGCTCCTGCCTAAGCAAGTAGGCGAGGAATGGTTCTGTCCACGGGGCAATTACTGCCATTATGTCGTGGGCGGAAGGTGTTTTGTCATCGGCTGAATCGCGGTTAGTGCGGCTTGTTCCGGTTTGTTAGTTCGGACTCCTCTTCCCATAATGCGGATGGCTTGAAGAGCCGTTCGGGGAAGATGTTAGGAGGGACAGCGTCGCGTTTTTGCGCCGATGCGTGCCAGTACGTCGGCTGCTTGGTTATTATCCCGGGCTGCGTGATGGAATTCAAGTCCTTCGAACTGGGCTGACATTTTTAGGACAGCGTTGCGGTATGCTGCCATTTTCGGATCTTTGGCGTCAAAGTCTCCGTTTATTTGGGATATTTCGAGGTTTGAATCCCCACGCACCTCTAGGCGTTGAATGCCCATGGAGATTGCCATCCGGAGACCATGTAAAAGGGCCTCGTATTTGGCTACGTTGTTGGAGTCCGTGTACATTATCTGAAGTACGTATTGGACTGTGTCCCCGGTCGGGGACGTCAATACGACGCCAGCCCCCAATCCGGCTAACATTTTAGAGCTGTCGAAGTGCATAATCCAATTGGAGTATGCGCCGTACTCTTTAGGGAGTTCGGCTTCGGTCCATTCAGCGACAAAGTCAGCCAAAACTTGTGACTTTATAGCTCGCCCTCAGAGCTCCTTCAGACAGCTTTAACTCAACAGCAGGCTTACTCATATAGTTGTAAAAGGATTCATTCTACTCCCCGCCCAAGCAGGAGTTACAGTAGGCATATCGATGAGCCGGTCGTGTCAAGCAGTGCGCGAAATCGTGATCCGCCTCATGGTCATAACCCGGCGGGGGGCGGCGGTGATGCTCAAGATGTGGTGGATCGTGCTAGGGCACGTCGAGAGGCCGAGTTAGCGGTGCAGCATGAGGCCCGCCAACTTACTCCGGTTCGCCCAATCACGTCGGTGGAACCAGGGGTTACTTCCAGCTCTTTGGGAGTGTCGTGTCTCGTCCCAGCACTGCGCAACGTGCGCCTGCCCAAGTATTTCAAAGGCCCGCATAAAGTGCCAAATTACACCGCCGATTTATCCCCCGAGTCATGGGTCGAGAGCTATGAGATGACAATGGAGATGCTGGATGTGAATGATGTGGCATGCACTAAATACTTCACCATGATGTTAGAAGGAATGACTCACAATTGGTTGAAAAACTTGCCAGCTAACTCCATTGGGTCATGGGCCGAGTTGAGGTCCCGGTTTATCCAGAATTTCAAGGATACATGCAAGCAGCCCATGTCAATTGTGGACTTAGCTGCCTGTGTCCAGGAGGAAGGAGAATCAACAACCCGTTGGGTGCGCCGGGTTTCGGAGATTTTGCATTCATCGGACCACATCAACGCTGATACAGCATTTTTGACATTGGAAGGCAATTGCCGGTTTGCACCTCTGAAGTTGTAGTTGGAAGGGCTCAAACGTCACTGCAATGACATGGGGACTCTCATGGCTACTCTGGTGAAGTATGCCGACTCTGATAGTACCAAGGATCCCGAGTCTGACGATGACAAGACAGGGAAGGGAAAGAAGAGTAGCAACATCAAGGGGCAGCAGCATAACCCGTCGGGTCATGGAAACAGCGGTAAGCGTAAAGCGGATAACAGTTTAGACTTTGTGGCTAATACCAACGCGCAGGACAAGGGTCAGCGGCGTAAAGGTAAACCGCCCCGGCATGGTGGAGGGCCAAGTCTTGATCCGGAGCGCATGTCTTATCTGTTAAACCAGCCTTGCCTGAAGCACGGGTCGCAGGACAAACCGGCTATGCAGCTCTGGAAAGATTTTTATATCATGCAGGAGTTCAAAAATTCTGATTTTTTCGGTATGATCATGGACCGGGCGGTGGTTCAGGCCCAGGATCTCATGGCCCGGGTTACGGCGGAGGCAGTTCTGGTTCAACTTTTCATGGTAATCAAAGCGGACATAGCAATCAAGGCAATCAGGGCAACCAAGGTGGTTATAATCATCAGGGCAATCAGCAGCAATAGCAGCAGTCGGGTTATCAGAGCAACCCGAAGCAGTTGAATAGTGAGCAGTATCATGTCTTCACCACTAGCCTCTGCAAGCGCGACCAGAAGCTTCATAAAAGGGCAGTGAACTCCGTTGAACCGGCGGTGCCCCGTTACTTATGCTGGTCTAAGCAGCCGACCGTGTGGAGTAGAGAGGATCATCCACCCTGGGTGTATAATCCGGGTCATCTGGCTTTGGTGGTTGCGACTCAGGTGGGAGGTTATAAGTTCACTAAGGTACTCATGGATGGGGGAGTAGTATTAATATCCTTTATTATGAAACTTTTCGTCGCATGGGGTTAACAGATAAAAATCTTAAGCCATCCAATACGGTTTTCCATGGTGTGCTGCCTGGTAAATCGGCATATCCTATTGGTAAGATATCTCTGGAGGTGGCTTTCGGAGATGAGCATGACTCGAGATCAGAGACATTGACTTTTGAAGTGGTGAAAATCAGGAGCCCGTATCATGCCCTGTTTGGACGGCCGGCTTATGCTAAGTTTATGGCACGACCCTGTTATGTCTATCTACAGCTCAAGATGCCAGGTCACAGGGGAACTATAACAGTGCATGGGAGCCGCAAGGTCGCTTTGGAATGTGAAGAAGGTAATGCGGCTTATGCTGAGTCGGTTTGTGCAACAGAAGAGTTGAAGTTTTACAAAGATAATGTTGATCCGGCAGATATGACTTCATTGAAGAAACCAACTACAGAGCATGATCCGGCCTTGAAGTTTAAATCCGCTGATGAGACTAAGCTTGTTGATTTCGTTCCTGACGATTCGCCCAAGAAGTTTAGCATCAGCGCTAATTTTGTCGGATTTCGGGTTCCGGCAGACCCTTGAGGTTCGAACACTAGGGTGCGCGCGGAGATCCAACCTTCCACCGTCTCGCACCTCGCCGAATCGCTGGGACCTAAACTACTAAAAAAAACAGCACAAGAGACACAAGATTTATACTGGTTCAGGCCACCATTGTGGTGTAATACCCTACTCCAGTGTGTGGTGTGGTGGATTGCCTCTTGGGCCGATGAGGAACAATACAAGGAAGAACAGCCTCGCGAGGGTCTGTTCTTGGCGGGTGTGACGAACTGCTAGGTGGTGTTCAGTGGCTCTAGCTACCGGCTTCTTGATGAGGGTTCGGATCTCCTCCTCTCTTCCTCGCTGCCCGATGTCAGATCCCCCCAGCTCTGAGTGTGGCTACTCCTATTTATAGGCGAAGGCCCTGGGCCTCTTCCCAAATATTGGCGGGAATGGCGCCAACAATGGCCATTTGAAGGGGAACAGCGGGTACACTTATCTGACTAAAGTTGGTCCTCGCTTGCCAAAGGCTCTGGTGATGGCCTTTGCTTGGGCTCCACGATGACTCCTTCCTGCCGTTGGGCTGGTCTTGGTCTTGTTGCACAAGCGGATGCCTTTGCTTGGTGCTCTCGCGTGCGCTTGCTCCCTTTGCACCAAAGAGGAAAGGAGGACACTGCGGGCTGGCGCCCACGTGGCGCCCTTGGTCGTCATGGCTTGCGTCATGGGCACCTTGCGAGTACCCTGCCTTGAACTCTCCGCCTCCTCATGAGCCAGCCTGGCGAGGCCTTGCACGAGAAGCTCCTTGTCGTCAGCCCATGAGGCTTGGCCCTCGCGAGGTCTCGGCTTCGCATTGATGAAGATGGGCGTCTTTGGGCCTCCTCTGAGCCACGCCGCGGGCCGCCGGCGAGCAAGTCAGGGACCCCATTCCCGAGCGCCGACATTAGCCCACGGGCCCACGGCACGCACGAACTTGGCCGGAGGCGAAAGGGCAAGTCTGAGCGTCATGAGCCCCTAACAGCCTGCGACCTTGGGCGCCGCGTGGCGGTTGATTGGACGTGGTGACCTTGTTCCCCATGCCTCCTTATTTCGTGCCTTGCTAGGCGGACCGCTCTTGTACACATCCGTTCCCCCTCTCGAACTCCGGCTTCCATTTTCAATCCAATCTCGAATCTCCCCCCCTTTTCAATCGCCATGGCTCGAGCGAAGAAGGGAAAGGGAAGAAACTTGTGCCTCCGCCTCGCGCTTCGCCGCCCTTGGCCCTCCCGCCGTCGACCGTCGATCATACTCAATCTAGAGGGCTTGGGCAAGGTTAGTTCGGCTCTGGCCACCACCTTCAATGAATGCGGGAGGACGATGGTCTGGCTCGCGTCCCACTTCTCCATCGACAGGATAGTCACTGAGGTCCGGTATTTTGCTGACGCCCTGTGGGCGGGGCTGGTTCCCCCCTTTTTCTGATTTCTTCAATGACGTGCTTTCCCATTATCAGATCCACATAATGCATCTGGGTCCTGAGTCCATCACTCTCCTCTCGGTCTTCGCCTTCGTTTGTGAGGCAATGATGGGCATCCTTCCTTCGGTTGTCTTGCTGCGCCACTTCTTCTCTCTGCACCTTGTCGACCCCACCCAATACTCGGCGTGTGTGAGCTTCGCCGCCGAGACAATGACCTCGTGGATTGACTTCAGCCAGCCTCCGCCCATGGCTGAGTTCCGCGAGAGGTGGTTGTGCGTGGATGTGGGGGTGCCCAGCCCTGCTATCGGAGCCAACCTGCTTTGCTGTCCCCAATTCAGGTGGGGCCAGAGGCGCTTTCAAGCCTCGGCTCATCTTTGTCAGCACCGCTTGGCGTTCTGAGGTCGCTTGCTGTGACAGCGCCCAAGGTGGTGAAGGAGTTCTGATGTGCCACGTTGCTCCTCTCCAACGCCATTCCCACGGATGTGGGCCTTCAGCTGGGCTGGTGATCGTATGAGGCTCCGGAAGAAGACTGATGCTCAAGCGCTAAGGAAAGTGCTCACGGTCCGATGGCGACCCCAACCCGGTGGCATCCGGCATGGAGGGCCTTGCTGTACCTCTGCCGAGCAGGGGTGATTTTGTAAACCAGATGCCTATCTTGATGCATGGGGACGCGCCCGCTGGTCTCCGAGGGCCTCGAGAATCCGGTGATGGTGACAGCCCTTCCGATCGGCCAGGCGGCTCCTCCTCAAGTGGCGGGGCAGGGAGGCCTGAGCCGCCCGAGGCTGAAGGACCCCGCCGGGTGATGACGACAGGCGGCGCTCATGAGGAGCATCTCCGAGGCCCACGCCGCGGCCGTGGGCGAGGCAGCGGCCGAGCAGCGCCCGGCGCGCTTGGTTGAAACTCGAGGCCCAGCCGCTTCTCTTGGTGAGGCGACCAGCAAGACATGCGTCGGTTAGGTGCCACAGACGAGGTCGCCTTGGTGCTTCTCCTCGCCGCATGGCTGACCCCCGCTTAAATCTTGGGTCGCCAGCGTGGACTTGAGCCCTCCGGAAGAGAAGGGAGGCCTGGGCGATGATTACCCTTGTCGCTTGCTGAAGCGCAGGAAGTACTTCGCCACTGATGAGTAAGCCTTTTCCTTCTCCAGCTCCTGATCCTCCTGCTGCTTGTACTGATCCTTGCCCTGCAGGCCCCTTCCTGCCGAGTTCACGAAGACGGGTGAAGAGCCTTCCCCCTTGGCTTCGCCCTCTTTCCTGTCCTTGAGCGCTCCGAGCAGCGGAGCCCTTGTGGTGAGGGCGACCGGGGAGGCAAACCGTCCCGAGGCGCATCGTGGCCCTGCGCGCCTCGCGACCCTTCTTCGCGAGCCTTCTCGTGGCATAGCTAGCCTGCCGTGGGCTTCTCGCCTGGTCGTGGACGGCGATTGGCTGAGGCGCTTCTTGCGCTCTACGTCTGGGGATGGGCTGGCTCCAGGCCGGACTTCTGGCGCGGCGTGCCCGGCCGTTGCGTGGGTGCCAGCCCCCAGCCCCCTGCCCGGAGGGGGAGCACTGACTCATGGGCCCCGTCGCGTGGTTGGGGTAGGTGATGGTGCGGAAGAGCGTGCTCGGCGGCCTTCGGGGCGTCGCGCTCTTCGCCAAGATTCCTTGAAGGGCGGCTGATGCGGTGAGCACGCGGTGAGGCTTCGCGGATGAAGACGCGCCTTGAGGCCGAGGGCCTGCGCCTGGCCGCAGAGAGGCGTGAGCTGGAGGGCGCCATCGCCCTTGCGCGCCATCAGCGCGATCTTGATCACGAGGAGGCCAAGGCGTCGCTGGCGGCCTCTCGGGAGGCCTGTTCTCGGGCCGTCGAAGAGGCCCGGGAAGCTAACAGGCGGCGAGAGGCGGCGGAGGAGCAGGCACGGGAACTCCTGTCCCGGTGTCACTCACTGGAAGAGCAAGTGGAGCTGCGCGAGGCAGCCCTCGCGTTGATGAAGGTGGCCTCCGGCGACCCGGCGGAGCTCCGAAGCGTGAGGCGTTGACGCTGAAGCCGCTGAGCAGCGTCGCAGTCTGGCGTTTGGAGGCGAGGGAGCTTGGTGACGCAGGCGGAGGATGGTGTTGCCGCACGGGAGGCCAGCGTCTGGAGGAGGCCGGACGCCCGAGTGGCGATGGCGAGCTTGAACCTCGAGCGCGAGTTCGAGGATAGGCTGGGGTTGATCAGGGCCGAGGCTGAAGGCAGGACTGCTGCCTTGAGGGCCAAGCTGGAGGAGGCGGCGCGGCGGGCTGATGCTCTTCGGGCTGCCCTCGAGGTGGCGCAGGGGGAGTCAACCACCTCTCAGGCCGAGGTGCTCCTTCGCCATGTGGTGGAGGAGGCCGAGGCCGCCGCAGCCGCCGTAATGCGGACGAGATCGTCGATGGCGGATCTGGAGCATGAACACGGCCCCATGCTCACCACGCTCCGGGAAAGAGCCAACACAGCCTTGGGCAACATCTGCGAGGCGGCTGTTGGCGAGCCGCACGCGGTTAACTATGCCGGCAACCTCCAGTTCTTCACCGATGTGGTGGCGTGGCTGGAGGCGCGCTCGGTCAGGGCCAATAGGTTGGTGGAGGAGAGGAGCGCGCGCTGCTTGGCGCGCCTTTTCTCGTGTCTTCAGCCATCTTGAATATGGACCCCACTTCGACTTTGGCGCAGTTATCGCCCAGTTCCCCAGGCCGTCCGGGCGACTGGCGCCCGGTGGAAGACAATGTGGATGCTCTCGTGGGGCCTTTTGCTTCGGACAACGACGGCGTGATCGTGGCTGGCGATGAGGGAGGCGTGGTGAACGGCCCCGACACCGCCGATGGCCACCTGAGAAGGATTGGCGAGGCCAACGACGCCAAAGCAACAGCTCGGGAGGTGCTCCTGAGGACGCATTGGGGGATTTACCCGACTGATTGTGCATTGTCCCTGTCCCATTACCCTGCATGAATAGAACTCAGGCTTTGGCCTGATGGCTATGAGAGCATTTTGGGAGGGGGAGCCCCTCATGTAAAACTTGTGTTCATCGTACTAGCAGGTGTTACATCGCACATACGCCCACGCCAAGTGGTTGGCTAAGCGACGTGCTAGTTGGCCAGTTTACCTTTGTTTTGTACGAGCCCTGAGATAGCCCGTGGGAGGTTGCGGTGACTTGAGTGTCTCCTGATCGAATCCGTGGGACCTGCAGTAAAAACCCTCCAGAGAGGATGCGGCGGCGACAGCCTGGGCTGCGCGCAAGCTAGGCCTGGCCCGGCTCACGAGGGGCTCGCGAGGTGAGGCAGCTGAGGCGGAGTGGTAACCGAAACGCGAGAGATTTGCTCGAACGAGACTAAGCACCACTTCCCCGAACACACGCAAATCTCAAATTCGAATCCAACTTAAATCCGGTGGGGGAAAGCGACAACCAAAGGGAAAGGCGAAGAAAGCAGAAGAAATGCCGTGTCCGGCACCTAGTCTAGTCTTGGACGTCTTCTCACCAGCGCGGAGCTAAGTGCTGCCACTGGGCGTGGGAGGGAGCCCCAGGGCTCGAGGCCGCACCTCGAGACTCCGGGCGTGTACAGCCCCACTCATTATTACGTGAGAGTGTCACGGGGCGGCGAGCTTCACAGGCACTGGGCCTTCTTCACAGGTACCGGCCTTGCTTCCTATCGCCAGACGAGGGCCCCGCCTTGCGCCACACTCTAGTGCCATCAACGACGACGGAAAACCAGGACGCCGCCGATGGGGTAGAGCGGTCGCCAGCGGTTCCCCCGACGACCACGGGTCCTCCGCCAGGGGCAGGCCCTGAGGCGCCTCCCCAGCAGAGGGCCTACCTCCCGAGGACGCCTTGCTCCGAACGCCGCGGTGGTGACGTCGGATCTCTGCCCCTCTCCGGCAGCCCCCTGCGCCCTCCTCCCGAGGGGTTGGAGACTGCGGGAGCAGGGTGGCCGCTCGTCGTGGTGACATGTACCTCCTGCGATCTATGGTTAGCGTATGTTTGCTCTTGAGGAAGTAGCGGTACCCGATAATCGTCGCCCCCGGCATGACCAGTGGGACCGTCCCGAGGCTCCTGGAATAGCTCGGCTTTCGGCGCCTCCTCTCCCCAGCTCGGGCTGAGGAGCGAGCCTTGTTCTCCCTCATGCGGGTGCCCTTGGTCCATCATGTGGGGCACGTATTCTTCTGGCGCCATCATCCCGAAGGCCACGCCGTAGTGCTGAGCGTGCCATGCGGCTCTGCTTGATGCGCCCACCGTGGGGTGGCGGTGCGGCGGTCCACCTGGGCCGTGGGTTACGTTGAGTCCTTCTTCTCCGCGGACCGGTGGCAGGGGCAACCCCGCCGCCGGCCCGGTGTTGACAGCTTCGCCGGTGTTGGAGTAGCTTTGGAGCCCGCGGGCACGCGTGGAGCCCGCGGGCACGCGTGGAGCCAGCAGACGCGCGTGGATCCCAGCGGCCGCCGCCAGGCCTGAGATGGAAGCTGGGTGCAGAAGGGGTGAGCCCCCGAGGCGGCGAAGCGGCGAAGCCCAGGAGCTCTGCCACTCGCTCCAGCAGCACGTCGCGGCCACTCTCCAGCAGCCTGCACTGCAGCAGCTCTCGGGCCACTGTGAGCGCGGCCCTTGAGTTCGCCTGCTCCCGGTGGGTGTACGGCGCCATTGCTGTGGCGTGGTTGGAGGCCCTCGCTGCCGACCGCGTCTACCGCTGTGTGAGAGCCGTCGAAGCCTGTCTGCGCCGCCCGCGGCCCGCAGCACCCTGCGGACCGCGAGCTGCCTGGGGCACGGGGTCGCCCGAGGCGAGCGGCTCTGCGTGGGTGGGCCACGCCGCCCAAGGATCTGGGTTGCCCGCTTGGTCGCCGAACATGGTGATGACGATGCAACGGAACACGAAGCGGCAGAAGGTGGATTCCGGCGCACCCCTACCTGGCGCGCCAAATGTCGGATTTCGGGTTCCGGCAGACCCTTGAGGTTCGAACACTGGGTGCGCGCGGAGATCCAACCTTCCACCGTCTCGCACCTCACCGAATCACTGGGACCTAAACTACTAAACAGAACAGCACAAGAGACACAAGATTTATACTGGTTTAGGCCACCATTGTGGTGTAATACCCTACTCCAATGTGTGGTGTGGTGGATTGCCTCTTGGGCCGATGAGGAACAATACAAGGAAGAACAGCCTCGCGAGGGTCTGTTCTTGGCGGGTGTGATGAACCGCTAGTTGGTGTTCAGTGGCTCTAGCTACCGGCTTCTTGATGAGGGTTCGGATCTCCTCCTCTCTTTCTCGCTGCCCGATGCCAGATCCCCCCAGCTCTGAGTGTGGCTACTCCTATTTATAGGCGAAGGCCCTGGGCCTCTTCCCAAATATTGAGCGGGAAGGGCGCCAACAACTGGCCATTTTGAAGGGGAACAGCGGGTACACTTATCCTGACTAAAGTTGGTCCTTGCTCGCCAAAGGCTCTGGTGATGGCCTTTGCTTGGGCTCCACGATGACTCCTTCCTGCCGTTGGGATGGTCTTGGTCTTGTTGCATCAAGCGGATGCCTTTGCTTGGTGCTCTCGCTGCGCTTGCTCCCTTTGCACCAAAGAGGAAAGGAGGACCTGCGGGCTGGCGCCGATCGGGCGCCCTTGGTCGTCATGGCTTGCGTCATGGGCACCTCGCGAGGTACCCTGCCTTGAACTCTCCGCCTCCTCATGAGCCAGCCTGACGAGGCCGTGGCTGAGGAAGCTCCTTGTCGTCAGCCCCGCGAGGCTTGGCCCCTCGCGAGGGTCTCGAGCTGGCGTTGATGAAGATGGGCCGTGTTGGGCCTCCTTCGAGCCACGCCGCAGGACGCAGGCAGGCAAGTCTGTGGATCCCCGTTCCCAGAACGCCGACAAATTTGGATCCGAAATAGGAAAGCGCGCTCATCAAGTTCATCCGTGAGAACCGGGACATCTTTGCGTGGAAGTCTTCTGACATTCCAGGTATACCGAGAGAACTCGCTGAGCACACTCTCAATGTTTATCCCAAGTATAAACCGGTCAAGCAATTTCTTCGTCGGTTCAATGAAGAAACACGCAAGGCTATTGGTGAGGAAGTTGCCAGGCTCTTGGCGGCTGGGTTTATCATCGAAGTGTTTCATCCTGAGTGGTTGGCTAATCCGGTGCTGGTACTCAAAAAGAACGGCACTTGGCGTATGTGTGTGGACTACACAGATCTCAACAAGGCTTGTCCAGTAGATCCTTTTTCCCTCCCTCGTATTGATCAAATCATTGATGCTACGGTGGGTTGCGAGCGTTTGAGCTTTCTGGATGCGTATTCTGGTTACCATCAGATCAAAATGGCGGTTAAGGACCAGGAGAAGACAGCCTTCATAACTCCCTTTGGAATATACGCTATGTGTCTATGCCCTTTGGGCTCAAGAGTGCCCAGGCGACTTATCAGCGGTGTGTGCAGAATTGTCTTCATAATCAGATCGGCCGCAATGTTCATGCTTATGTGGATGATATTGTGCTGAAATCAAGAAAGGAGGAGACCTTGATTGATGACTTGAAGGAGACCTTTGATAACCTCCGGGTTTATAAAATGATGCTTAATCCATTCAAGTGTGTCTTTGGTGTACCGGCAGACAAGCTCTTGGGTTTTCTGGTATCTAACAGAGGCATCGAAGCTAACCCGGAGAAAATCAAGGCTATAACTTCTTTGGCTAAACCGAAGTGTATCAATGATGTTCAACACCTGGCAGGCCGGATTGCCGCGTTGATCCGGTTTATCAGTCGCCTTCGTGAGAAGGCCATCCCTTTATATCAGATGCTGAAGAAAATGGATAACTTCCTTTGGAGTAACGCCACCAATCAAGCATCTGAGGAATTAAAGCGGCAGCTTGCTAATCCGCCGGTTCTTGCTGCTCCAGTTGATAAGGAGCCATTGTTGCTATATGTGGCAGCTAACGCCCTGGCTATTAGCGTGGCTATTGTGGTGGAGCGCAAGGAGGCCGGAAAGGAGTATCCGGTCCAACGGCCGATTTATTATATCAATGAGGTACTTATTGAGTCCAAGCAAAGGTACCCACATTGGCAAAAGCTGGTGTTTGGAGTTTTTATGGAAAGCCGGAAGCTTAAACAATATTTCCAAGGTCATCCCATCACTGTGGTCAGCTCTGCTCCTTTGGGGGATATAATCCAGAACAGGGAAGCAACTGGCCGGATTGCTAAGTGGGCTATTGAGCTCGGGCCTCAAGGATTAAAATATATGCCCCGGATGGCAATCAAATCTCAGGCACTTGTGGATTTCATCAATGATTGGACAGAATTACAGGCGCCAGAAGAGAAGCCGGATCATACTTACTGGACTATTCATTTTGATGGGTCCAGGCAACTGGAGGGCTCGGGGGCTGGAGTCGTATTAACTTCCCCACGAGGTGATAAGTTCCGTTATGTTCTCCGTTTAATGTTCCCTTGCACTAACAATGCAGCTGAATATGAGGCTTTACTCCATGGTCTTCGGATGGCTAAAGAGATGAATCTAAGCAGAGTTAAGTGCTTCGGTGACTCGGACCTGGTGGCTCAACAAGTGTCCGGTACTTGGGATTCCAAGGACCTACTCATGGCAGCGTATCGTCGAGAGGTGGATATTGTTGCAGGTCATTTCAAAGGTTATCAGGTCGATCATGTGGACCAGCGGAAGAATGAAGCGGCTGACGCTTAAAGCCGTTTGGGTTCCCGGCGTAAACAGGTTCCACCCAATGTCTTCCTGGATGTGCTGCATAATCCGTCCATCAAGCTCCCTGGCGAAGAGGATTTAGCTGTTCCTGATCCGGAGGCTCAGTTGGTGGCGGCTCTTCATGTTATCCCGGATTGGACGGTTCCATATCTGGCGTATATGAACCGGGGCGAGTTACCAGAGGAGGAAACTTTGGCCAGGCAGATAATCGGGCGGTCAAAGTCCATGACTATTATTAATGGAGAGTTACACCATTGTAGTGTGACCGGGGCGTTTCAACATTGTGTATCTCCTGAAGAAGGCCGTGAAATCTTGCATGAGATCCACGAAGGATATTGTGGTCACCACGCCGGTTCAAAATCTTTGGTAGCCAAGGCGTTTCGTCACAGTTTCTATTGGCTGGCGGCTCATGCTGATGCCGAGGACTTGGTCAAATGGTGTGATGGATGTCAAAAATTCTCAAGACGCGCTCATGTACCGGCTCAAGAATTGAGGATGATTCCAATCACTTGGCCGTTTGGAACTTGGGGGCTAGATATGGTTGGGCCCTTTAAAAGATCCAAGGACAAGAAGACCCACCTTTTGGTGGCAGTTGATAAGTTCACTAAGTGGGTGGAGGCAGAGCCAGTAAGTAAGTGTGATGCAGCTACGGCGGTTCAATTCCTCAAGAAGGTGATTTTCTGGTTTGGCTTTCCACACAACATTATAACTGATAATGGGACAAATCTTTCCAAAGGAGCTATGGAGTTCTGTCAACGTGAGCACATCCGGCTTGACGTATCATCAGTGGCTCACCCCCGGTCTAATGGTCAAGCGGAGAGAGCCAATCAAGAGATCTTGAGAGGCATCAAGCCCCGGCTTATGGTTCCTTTGCAACGGATGTCGGGTTGTTGGGTGGAGGAGTTACCTTCCGTGTTATGGAGCATCAATACCACGCCCAACAGATCCATGGGTTACACACCTTTCTTCATCGTTTATGGAGCAGAGGTGGTTCTCCCTAGTGACATCCGTCATGACTCGCCCCGTGTGGCAGCGTATGTCGAAGATGATAATGAGAAGGCACGACAGGAAGCACTTGACCTGTTAGATGAGGAGCGTGACATTGCGGCGGCTCGTTCGGCGATTTACCAGCAGGATCTGCATCGTTATCACAGCCGCCGGGTTAGAACCAGAACTTTTCAAGAAGGTGATCTAGTGCTCCGACTCATGCAGGATCAGACTGATATGCACAAGTTATCCCCCCCTTGGGAAGGACCCTTTGTGGTCAGCAAGAATCTGCACAACGGGTCATACTACCTAATCGACGTTCGAGAGCACAAAGACTCACGTAAATCGGAGGAGGAGACCCACCGGCCGTGAAATATCGCTCATCTTCGGCCCTACTATACTTGAGCCATAGGCTCTGCTTCTGTACATAGCTATGACAATGTATATATTATGATCAATATAATAAACCGGAACCTCAGCTAAAGCTGGGTATCTGTTGTTTTTCTTACATCATGTGTGGTTACATGGGGGCTTCTTTTCATAAAGCAGCGTCCGTTTTACCCCTTGATTTAGCTTATAAAGCCTGATATAAAGTCACTTGGGGGCTTGGTCGTACTCGAACCATGGCTACACCTCTTGATAGGCGCAAGGCCAATAGAAAAATTACTTGGGGGCTTGGTCGTGTCTGAACCATAGCTACACCAGAAAACTACTTCGGGGCCAAAGAGAGTGTTGCAACGAACAACTCAAACATAGGCACCCACTGAGCACAGCTCAAAATGTTACTTGGGGATTCTTTGTTGTCGCAATGAACAAAGAATCTACACTTGTAATAGGCTATAAAGCCATGGCTTGGAAGCCTGGTGTATACACCTAAAACCCCGGGTTAGCCTACCTTGTTAAGTAAGTCACTCCGCCCAGGTAAACCTGGTATGACCCATCGAACTTTGACAAGTTACTCTGATAAGACCCTGAAATTGTCAAGTTAAAATGAAGATTGGTTAAGGATTGATGACCATCTTAAAAGGCTTTGTAAAATGGTTTAACTCAGTGGCCTGGCAGCCCATGAAAAGCCTCGAATTTGGGGCCTGGCAGCCCGTGAAAAGCCTCGACTACAAGTGTTTCATCTGATTTTACTTGCTAAGTTTTTTCTCCTTTGATGAGATTTCTAATGTTTTGATAAACCGGCGTTCATTAACCCGGCTTGACTTTCAACTACAAGCTGTCAGTATATGATCAGTTATAATCCAGAGACTATCAGCCCGGTCTGGTTTTGACTATAAGTTGCCAGAATTGAATATGGATAAACCGGTGTTTATCAACCCAGAACGGTTTTATTATAAACGGGCATCATTTGTCGGGAGTTGTTGTTACTCCAGATTCGGGTTATTACCCTCATTACAATAGTTGGTCAGCCAACATTATGACTCAAGGTCTCAGGTATCAATTATTTTCATATCTGATTATCTTTTCGCAAGCCTTGGTTATAAACCCTGGCTATATGTCTGTGCATCATAACCCGTCCGGCGGTAAACCGCCAAGATGCTATCAACTTCTTGTGTGCAGGAATAGCTTGAGTAAATCGCTACGGATTTTGAGCATAATATGTCTTAAGCATGGCGGATTAACAAGTGCCAGGCAAAAATAAATATGCACGAAGGCATAACAGACCAAGTGTTTGAACTAGCCTATTACAAGGCGTTTCAGTGCCCAAAAGGATAATTGTTTCTCAATAAGCATTGCAGCACGTGGAAGACTATACCGGCCTCCGGATCATTCTTCGTCTCTAGCTTGACCTGACGACTGTGGATCATCTTGCACCGGTTCATCCTCTTCATCTCTACCAAGTGGCTGGAAGTCAATAGTTGTCCAGTCGATCCTAGTTAGGGCTTGGAACACAGCTTCGTCGCTTATAAGGGTGGACGGTTCAATGTCAGGGGCATAGGCATGCTTACGAATTGGCAGGATGAGATTTTGAACCTCTGGAGTTGGTGCAGCAACCCGTTTGTTGTGGATGTCATAACTCGCCTGATAATGTGAAAGATCAGCTTCTTCAGCTAATTGGCAAGCCAGTGGACGTACTTCCCGGTTTATGGCTTGGAAATCCTCATTTCTGAATTCTAATCCGTCTTCTTTTAAGCTCGGATAGCCTTTGCTGACATCCTCTGGATCAAGGTCAGGCACCCATGCCTTTGCCCGGGTTAGTGCGGTCAGAGCACCAGCCCTTGCAGCAGATCTCTTTAGTTCTTCTACCCGGGCAGGTAGCATAGACAGCCTTTGTAAGGTATCCTTGATTAACGTTGGGGCGGTTTATTGTGAGAAGCGGTGCAGATGATTCGTTGCACGCCGGTATACAACTGCTCTATCAGAGTGTAGGCAGCCTTCAGCTTCTTCTGTACGTCAGAGCCCAGATGACTAATGCGAATTCCTACATCATTAGAAGCGTCAGTAAATCGGCAACGTATGGGATGATATGTTAAAAGTGTAAAGCAAGGAGGTTTACCGAACACAGCAACAGTCATGGCATGTATCTGCAGCTTTACGCCAGTCAGCTCATCTACCACCGGTTTAAGAGCGGTTTTTGCATCTTCGGCTCTTTTTTGTAAAGCAGATTTTTCTGTGTCCCAATCCGCCCGCACTTTGTTGAAACTCTCCTTCAGTTTTTCCATAGCGGCTAAAGCGCTAGACAGCTCATCCTTGGCTTTGGAGATTTCGGCTTGCTGGGACTTGATGTTTTCTTGCAGATCAGCGGTTTGAGCTTCCTTTTTGCTCAGCTCAGCCTATAAGAGACATACGTATAATGAGTTGATAGTACATATTTGAAGTACCAAGCACATAACAAGTTATGCACCTAATACTTGGGGGCTAATGCATATTTGCTCTGGGTGAGAAATTTCTGCTAAAGTCCCAAGCACAATACAAGTATTGCTCTTAGCACTTGGGGGCTAATGTATGTTTGCTCAAAGTGACATTGTGGGTTTTCTTCTACATAGTCCCAGTTCATCTTCATAAGTTAAACCGGCCCTCGGAGACTAAGCATGCAAAATTGAGATATTACAAAGCCCCGGTTCAAATTGGTATCATAAACCGTCACTTGGGGGCTATTGGAGTTCATAAATTGCAATTGGACATAAGAGAAAAACAGTTATGTAGTTACCTCATATCGCTACTTCATCAAGTTTACCAAACCGGCTTCATAGTCGCGGCTGGTGTGCAGACGGTTCAAGAAGCCAGAGTGAATGTCTTGAGCATTGAGATGGGCATAGCTTGACAAATCGGTATTCCATTTGCTTTTGCCGATAGCAGAAAGCTCGTCCTTGGCAGTATGCTTTGATAAAGCGACATGATTGCTAGGAGTGGTGTGGCCAATGCCAGTAATCACGATATCAACCTCTTTATCATCAGCAGCCTTTACTGGAGTTGACGGTTTATCAGTAGCTTTAGCTGGGCTGCCCGGTTTGTCATCAGTTCGGACAGGGCTGGTCGGTTTATCAGCATGGCTTATGGTGTCAATTTCTACTTGTTCAGTAGAGAAGTCATGGTCTTGAGGAGGCGGATCATTAAGCATGGCATCAACATTGGTTTCTTCCGGATCTGGAGTATTTTCCGGTTCAATAACCACATTATCATCAGTTGGTTTATTTAACCGAGCCTTCTTGGTGGGTCTTGGCTTGACACTGAGAAGAGCAAATATAAAAGGTCAAGATATTGTGTCAAACATATGGAATTGAAAATAAAATTAAAGGTATGACTCACCCAGGAACTGTCTTGAGGGGTGGAAGCTTTGTGGCTGATGACTCGCCAGAAGATGAGTGGGAAGTACCCTGATAATTTGAATCAGACGGGTTAAGAGGCATACGAAAACAACCCACCTTGGGGCTAGAAGTGTCAAGGGTATAAGAGACCTCTGATCGGCATTTCTGAACCGGAGTGTTCGGTAAACCGGCGGAGGTAACTACACAACATTGTCTTGGGTTGTGCGGCGAGCTTCGTGTTGCCGCGTCTTCAAAAGAAAGTTTGGATCCAAATAAGCAAGGGGGTGAGAAAATTTTACTTTCCGGTTTGCTCGAAGGATTTTTTATGTTGGCAGAGGATCTGAATCGGAGGAAAGAATGATTACCTCTACGTCATCAGCTTGACTGCCTTCAGCATCGTCCTGATAATGGTCATTGTCAATGAGGTGTATGAAAAATGAACCAAGAGAGTCAAGTTCTACCTCTGAGTCCGGATTAGCTACATCGGCATCAGCATTTGGCTAGGAAGACGCAGTGGTCCTTTTCTTGGCAGGTTTTTTAACAACCTTGGTCTTCGGGTGAAGTGGCTTTGCCGGTTTGTCTTGTGGTTTTGCCGGTTTATCCTGTGGTTTTTTCTTCTAGAACGGATCATCACCTGGCAAAGATGAACAAAATTTTGAGAGAATATTTTAAAGGGATTAAGCTGACAACAAAGAAGTCATATGATTCTTACAGCTGGCGGTTTGTTGGAGGTGCAGAAAGGACTTAATCCGGTCTGGCTACAAGCAACCTCCGATCATTTAGCATCTTTTTCATAGCCTCGGTAACTTCAGCATCTGTAAGCTGAATATCAATGTGTCGTTGAGGGTCTCTCAAGTTCCCTGTGTATTCACACATCAAATCGGGGTGCCGGCTTAAGGGCAGAATGCTCCAGCTTATCCAACAACGAGCAAAGTCGACACCTGTTAAACCGTTCGCCATAAAGGCTCTAAGCTTTGACAGCTGTGGGGCATAGTTGGCCCTTTCCTTTGTAGTTAACCTCTGAGGAAAGGGATGTGTATTGCTAAGACAGTGAGGGCAGTAACCCGACAAAGGGTTTTCACCCGTTGGAGATGTGTCTTTGCAGTAAAACCAAGTCTGGTTCCACTCTTTGGGGTGACTGTGAAGCTTGGCGTGAGGAAAGCTGACTTCCTTCCTTTTTTGAACCGCCATTCCGCCGTCAGTATTGGGTCCATCTGTGAACTCTGTGCGACGGTTTAAGTGGAAGAAATACCTAAACAATTCAACGGTGGGCTCCTCTTGAAGATAAGCCTCACAAAAGACTTGGAAATGGCAGATGTGGGACACAGAGTTTGGACCGATGTCCTGAGGGTGAAGCTGAAAACTGGCAAGCACATCCAGGAAGAATTTTGAACTGGGAGGGCTAAAGCCTCGACCTAGATGATCAACAAAAATGACTACTTCTCCTTCCTTGGGTTTGGTAGGATTTTCCGTACCAGGGGCCCTCCAGCAGATGACCTCTTTTTTGGCTAAAGCCCAGTTGCGACACATCTGTTTAACTGATCTTCAGTGACCCGAGAAGGAACCCAGTTGCATTCATAGACTTGCTTGGCCATTTCAATGGGAAACTGAAACATGATTATTGCCGGTTTAAGATTCACAATGGACAACTATAAAGCGGTGCAAGGATATATGCATGTTGTTAAACCGGAGTTTGTTATTGGTAAACTGGAATATGACAATGGAGAAAGTGCAAAGACAAATGCATTGGCGGTTCAACAGGGGACTAATGGTACCTACTGGATCATCAATTGAAGATACAGATCTAAGATGCGTAAGTGAAGGAAAAACAAGTTTCACAGCTTGGCATGGTAATTTCAGATCTGCCGTGCGTTGGAAAATCAAAATATATTCTGACCTAATTTCAAGTACTCGAACAGTTCAGCAAGTTCAGATGAGTTTTACGTAAAGCAGATGCCCTCATAAGGAAAAAGGGGATTATGGTTACGGCTGCACAAGAAGTATCAGATTCAAACTAGCCGTTTGTGCTACTAAGAAGGACAGGAAGAACGGCACCGGAGCTTCAATAAACTCTGACAAACACTGAAACCCTAATGGTGGATCTAGAGCAAAGAAAAGATGAACTTACTGATGTTGAGGGAACAACGGAGGAGCGTCGCGTTTCTCTAGTGCGGTCAGGTTGATGCAGCGGGCGTTGTTGGGGCGGAAGCGAAGGTCGACGGCGCCGGCAGAGCTCCAATGGTCGGGCGTCAGGAGGAAGAAGATGATGCGAAGAGGCACGGGGGGAAAGTGAAAAGGACCCCTCAGCCTTATTTATAAGGTGAATGGATAAGTGCCAGGCGTGAGAATCGAGGAGCCCGAAAAATGGGATATGTGACAGCTCTGTTGCCTCGATTGTCGGAGGCTCATTAATGAAGGTGGGTTATGTGCATTTTTTAATAACAGATGACGTCATGGCGATTTATCATGGTCCTGGAAGGTGACGTCACGGCGGTTTACAAAATTATGCGAAGGTGCTAAGAAGAAATTTTCTTAAGTATTGAGGATTGACATGAACCAGTTGAAATCAATCTGGGGCCTAATGTTGGGGATATTACTGCTGGGCGTAAACCGGCCAAGAGAGGCCGGGTTATCCCCATAATGGATTATTATATATGAAGTCCATGAAGATCAAGATAGAGGCGCTTTATGAAGGCCCATGGCCCAAAGTCGGTTTAAAGGTCTTTAGATGTAAATCGGCAATGATATATAGACTTGTGTTGTAAGATAGAAAGAGCAGAGACCGAGCCGGACACGTTTATGAGCCGGCCTCGGAAACCTGTAAACCGGCGGGCGTCAACACATGTATATAAGGGGACGACCCGGCGGCGGTTTAAGAACAAGAAACAACAACTCGAGACTCAGGCAAAGCGTATTCGCTCCCTGGTCATCGAAACCCAAGCAATCCCACAACAACTAGATCGTAGGCTTTTACCTTCACTGCAAGGGGCCGAACCAGTATAAACTCTCTGCATTCCTTGTCCGCTTTAACCCCTTTAAGCTAACCCGTCGCGATGGCTCCACGACTAAGTCCTTTCCCTAGGACATCTGATGTGACAAAACCCCGACATGTATGCTTACGCGAGACTGGTTCTACCAACGTGCTTCGCACACAGCTGGCTAGTGGGTGTCTGTTTCTCCAACTTTAGTTGAATCGAGTGTGACTACGCCCGATCCTTGTTGAAGGTTAAAATAGCAAACTTGACGAAAAATCGTTGTGGTTTTGATGCGTAGGCATCGATTTTTGCTAAGCCCGTAGCAGCCACGTAAAACTTGCAGCAACAAAGTAGAGGACGTATAACTTGTTTTTGAAGGGCATGTTGTGATGTGATATGGTCAAGACGTGATTATATAAATTGTTGTATGAGATGATCATGTTTTGTAACACGGTTATCAGCAACTGGCAGGATCCATATGGTTGTCGCTTTATTGTATGAAATGCAATCGCCATGTAATTATCACTAAGCGGTAGCGATAGTCATACAAGCAATAGTTGGCGGGACGACAAAGATGCTTCGATGGAGATCAAGGTGTCAAGCCAGTGACGATGGTGATCATGACGGTGCTTTGGAGATGGAGATCAAAGGCACAAGATGATGATGGCCATTTCATATCACTTATATTGATTGCATGTGATGTTTATCCTTTATGCATCTTATTTTGCTTAGTTCAGCGGTAGCATTACAAGATGATCACTCACTAAATTTCAAGGTATAAGTGTTCTCCCTGAGTATGCATCACCTAGATGGATCTTGCGTGTGCGTAGGATTTTTTTTTTTGAAATACTGCGTTCTCCAACAAATCCACCACAAAGCAGGAGTAGGGTTTTACACCGCAAGGTGGCCCAAACTTGGGAAACTGTTGTGACTTCCTTCAATTCAGTCCATCGAGCTAGGTCGTGAGATTAGTGAGTAGGCAGACTGGGGAGGACGAGTTCTTCACACGCACCCCAGAGTTCGAATATCTCAAGGGTCCGCGGAACCCGTGATCCGACAGTTTCATAGCCGTTAGACCAATATGTTTGAAAATTCCTTCCAATTTACTGCACATGGAATTAAATCACACATAAGTACACAAAATATGACTTTTCAAACCGTTATGGTTAGCTGTTGCATGTACATGTAGTAAAATTTTAATTACGGTCATTAAATGTCTTCAAAGGTCAAATGACCGCTGAAATTTTCCAAAATTTTACATGACAGTTGTATTAGTACTAGAAATTTTCTCGTACATTTAAAACACCATCCGTTGCCACTTTCCTCCAAATTCATCTTTCACAGCTAATAAAAAATATACACAACATCACACACATTTTTTTTTGTAGGAACTGTTTGCGATGAAGTTTTTTGGGTATATTTAAGTATTCCTCCTTAAGCTTCGCCGGCTCGTCTGCTCACGTGTCGGCAACCCCTGAATCCACGAATCCCGATCTCCATTCTTGCACCCCTTCTTGTAAAGATGACGCCATGGAAATGCTTCGTGAAGGCCCGTACGACGGCCGCGTCCTGCCCTGAGCACCACTGCCTACATCGAGAGAGCGACCGCTTATGCCGAGAGTGTCGCCGCATCCGCATTGAGCGCAGCCGCACCATCAAGAGGGTGTTTGCGGCAGCCGATAGGGCAGTTGCAGCAGCTGAGACGGCTGCAGCTGCTGCTCTGACGGCTGCTGCAAACGCCAAGAGCGCTCGAGCTACGGTCCGTGCCGCCGATGTCGCCCTGGCCCGGGTCGAGGCCATCCACGCCAAGCTCGAGGACACACACGCCAAGATATTCCAGGCCACCTCGGAATCCAGCAAGCAACCCACGTACGAAAAGGCGGTGGTGGCCATGGAGCACCTGCTTGCTCATGAGATCACCGAGCGGGAGCTCGAGATGCAGGAGGTGGCAGAGATCGAGGAGCGTCGAGAGAAGGATTTGCGCGTGGCCAAGTTCGAGGTAGAGAAGAGTCTGTTCATCGAGGAATTGGTGGTGGAGTACCAACACGAGCTCTGGAGCAGCCACTACTACGAGTACTACAACCTTGAGGACGGCGCCGAGGACGAGGACGCGGTCGACTTAAGCAGGGGGGATGCAGACTCCACCAACGACGGCATTTCTCCAGGGCAAGTCATCGATGTCTCATCTCACACCGGCGATGCATAGGCCGGCGCAGCAGCGGATTTGTTAAAATTATGCGTACTTAGGAATTGTTTTTAATGCTGGTCTTTTGTTAGAGCAATGTTTAGGTCAACTGGCTCTGTTTAATTACTAAAATTGCTCGATTCAGTAAGTGTGGTATGTGTGTTGTACGCTCTTTTGTGTACCCAAATTAGCAAGCGATGTTAAATTATGCAATGACATACCCAAGGAAATTTCCCCCAAAATTTGAATTACCAAACTCATCCCATGCGTGTAAAGTAGAGTAATCGTTTGCGATGCACACAATCGTTCAAAGTGAATGGTGTCCGGCGGCACCGCGCGCAAAGTTTCCCTCCACATTTCCAAAATTTTGGCCTACCGCCAAAGTATCTACCCCCTCCCCCTTCCCCACCCCCTTTTCTCCCTGACCACAAGTCACATTTCCCCTGTTTCCTCTTTCCTTCCTTCCTAAGCTATAGCCGCTTCCTCTCTCTTGCAGTCTCGCATCCTACCACCGGGGTCGCCATGGTCTACTTCAATGACTTCTCCAGCGGTTCCTCCTCCGACGACGAATCCTTCACCACCCAGGTATGCCTCTCTTCTCTCGCTTGGGCTATGACTTGGAATGAAGGATTTTAACCCGGCGGTCGATTTGAGTCATTTCTTCCTCTTGTAGCTCCCTAGGACCATCAGTTGCAACGAATGGAGCGGGGTGGCTGAAGATCTGTCTGCTCATTGTCACCATCAATCTCCATGCGTGAAGCTAGTTGCGTTTGAATTTGTGGATAGTGGGAGGAAGTTTCTGGCATGTGCAGAGAAGGTGGGACCCTCTTTCATTGTTACAAATCATTCGTTAGATGTGATTCAGACATTGTCACGGTCCCAACCCATTCATACCACACCTTCAACCAAAAGCATCCTAAGATAGTGTCACAGTTTGTACTTAGTATCTAAAAATGTTGCCATCTCATCAGAGGTGCCATTAGAAAATTATTTGGCACCGCTTCAGCAGTTTGTGCAGCCAACTTTGGTCCACACATTAGAGTAGCCAAGCAGTAAAATACTAAATTTTTATGGCATGAAGGAACTGGGCATCAGAGCAACTAGGTGCTCCGAAGTCCGGGTCCCTGATTTTTTTCCACTGCATCGGCTCACCAGTGCAGGGCACCGGTGCGAGATGTAGCAACTGTTGTCTTTACACCGGTTTTGGCATACATAGTGCACGGCATTAGCGCTATTAGTTCTCTGTTACTAAATTTGTGCATGTACACACCTATTAGTATCAATTTGTTATCATCCAAACACTCTCGCTATGCTGTTGCGGTTATATTTACCTTCCTCATAAAATGTTCAATTTGTTATTTATAGTACATGAGTAAGAACTTGTAGCATTGTTGTAGTTAATTATAGTTTCTGATGTTTCAGAATTTGGTTATTGTCTCAGTAGCAATTAATTCATTTGCACATTGATCTTTTTGAGAAGATATGTCATAATTAACCTGTTTCTTCAGTTTTTCAAAATAAGTATTGGTCATTTTCTATGTTGCTATAAATCCATTTCCCCCACAATTGTTACTGATCTAGTTTTAAATATTATAGGATGAACGGAAGTGTTCTTACTTGGAGTGGGTTGATCAAGAGCGGCCACGGTCTTCGAAGATGTGCCTAGCAAAGCTCTCGAGCATGTATGAGGAAGAGAACAAAGGTAGGCTTAGAGAAAGTGTTGTCAACGCTAAAGAATATTTGAAGATGCGGGATAAAAAGAGGAAGGTGGAGAATGAGCTCAGAATTTTTTAATTCAGACTTTGCTAAGATGGTGTTGGCAAAGGAGGAGGCACTTTCCCAGTTGGACAGTGCAAAATAGGTTCTTACTGAACTGAAAGCAGAGGTGGATAAGATGTTCCTGGATGATCCCGATTAGGGAAATGTATATATTGTTCTAATATTGTTCTTATGAAGTTGAACTAGCTATATATTGTATTGTGCTATTTTCAGGTGTCGCACTGTGATGTTAAAATATATTTATGTGCCACATATGAAATTGGCAAACGGCTGTTTGATGTGAAATGTGAATTTGCGTAATACTGGAATTATTAATTGTAAACTAATAAACCTGCTAAATGGGTCATGGAACTTTGCAAACGGTTCTGGCAGTAAAAGCGCTTGTGATGGATAGCCCAATGCCACACGGTTTTCTTCATCAAATCGTGTGTGATGTAGTTGATAAAAGCAAATGGTTAACCAAGGCAGAGCATGTGTGATAGTTACACCTTTCACACACGAGCCTATACATAAAACTGTGTGGGATGTACATATGAATGGAAACGTTTTCCCTAGATTGGCTGTGTGGGATGTACATAAGAACGGAAACCTATTCCTTAGATTGACTGTGTGTGATATACATACGAACGGAAATGTTTTCCCTAGATTGATTGTGTGGGATGTACATAAGAACGGAAACGTATTACTTGGATTGACTGTGTAGCGACCTGACCCAAAATCGGTCAAATCTCTGTGTCTGTACCATCCCAAGATCATGCTGGTACTCACAGTACATCGATAAAGTAATCAAAGTTCAATCACACCTGAATATCATTAATCGATTCTCATATAGAGTCTTTATTACAAGGGAATAAATTCGGCTCAAGGCCAACTCATGAGAAATAAACTAAAATGCTGCGGAAGCGTCGAAGGTAAGCGAGTCCATCCGACTCAAGGGCAATCGCCAAGCGCGGAGCGTAGCCTCACTCCCTGATCGGATATATCTCTACGCAACATAATACGTTGCAGCCATGTAGGTCAGCTTTTGGAATAAGTGGCAAGTTATGAAGAACAACAATAATAAAGTTACTAACTCTATATGCATTTTGGCTGTGGAGCTCTAAGTTTCATCATTTTATAAAAGCCAATTTTATCCTACTACAGTGGACTTATTTGCAAATTACTACAAATTGTTGGTAGTTATTGAGATGGTTCCGCCAACCAATATCTCGCTCCCAAATTATTATTAAGTCATAAACCCATCAAATTAATTCATTAGAATTAAGTGTTGAGATATCCGAATACTTCCAAGGTCCAGATGCTCAAATGTCCGTGAATCGGGACACGGCTAATCGATTAGGTTATAACACTCTGCAGAGGTTTGCGACTTTCCCGCAAGAATCATTCCTCCTTTAAGTCTTCGCACTTCATGGTGTTTGAAGACGGACTAATGAAACAGGTCTTCCAAAGAGTTCTTCCGCCACCGCCGGTACCCATCCAATCCTACCGCTCGTCTACTTCTCGTAGTACCGCCCAGCCAGCTTCACTACAAGGGTCAACCCAGCCAGAGCCCATAATGGCTTGCGGCTGCTGAGTAAGCTTCCGGTCATGGGGCATCCATCCTTCTCTTCGTGGCTGGGTGAAGCTTTCCGCAGGATGTCATGGCGCTTCTCCATGCATCCCGCCACCACTGGTGCTCCAGGTGCCCGTCAACCGCCCTCCACCCAGTAGTGATTTTCCATGAGTCCATCTTGATCATTGTAGTCCATGGGTTGTCATCATCATTGACTCTCACATCTTGCTTATGGATTTCACTCACCACAAATCCCGTCTACGAGCATAGCAAAATAACTACTACGTCCCGGGGTCATGGTAAGAAGGGGATTGGTTCATCCTACCACATGATACTACTCAAGTTTAATGACTTCAAGATTATCACTACTGCATGCAATGGTGGGGTGGTGACAACTACTAATGCACAAAAACATAGGTATAGGAATAACATGATCAAAACTTGCCTTGCTGATGATCCTCGTAAGCTAAAGAGTCGAGTAGCAAGCTTCAGACTCAGGAACTCTACCGAGACAAACAATAACATAATAAGCACAAAGCAAGAGGATCACACAAGATAACAAAGATAACATAACACAACAAAACAATCAAAACCAAAACAAAAGGAAAACTCAAAGAAATCAAATTCAAAGTTTTTCCCTATTCCAAATAATAACAAAAATAGTTTTTATATAACAAAAATTCCTCAACATTACCTAATCATGGTTTTAGGTTAACTTAACAGAAAAGGATTAACTAAGCAATTAGGAGCAAAAAGAATTAATTAAATAGCTATTATAAAACTCATTTTAGGCCTAATCCAATTCCTATTAGAAAATTAATTTAAAACTTTTATTAATTGTAAATAAAAGTTCATCTAATGGAATGACAGAAACTAACCTAGAATAACTAATCACAAGTTAAAATAAATTAATTTACTAATTTATTAATTAGGAAAACAGAACTAATCAATTAATTAGGGTTAATAGGATTCTGCCTAGAATTAATTATTTATTAATCCTAAAATACCAAAGTTAATTTCTAGGGTTTGGCAATATCAAAATAAAGTGATTGCAAAAAGAATCATGCAAAATAATTTTTCTAACTAAAACTATAGCAGATTGCTATTCTGACTAAAACAATATTAAAGCATTTTTAATTATTTTTAACATAGCTAAATATATGTTTTTCAGAAACTACATAAAATTTGCAATCCAACAAAAAAAGAATCACTCAAAAATATTAAGCAGAACAAAAGATACACATTTTTGAAAATTGAAACTATTCGGCTAAAACAGAAAATCAAAATAAAAAGAAAAAGCCCAATGGGCCTATACTGTGCCTTTTAGTCTAAACGGGCCTAGGGTTTAACTAACAAAACCGGCCTAATAAATAAAACCTAACTAAAAAAATAAACCGCTCGGCCGTCCGGTTTTCTAACTAAAACTTACCCCTTCGGGGGCTTCTAATCCTAACCCTAGGTTTAGGATCTAACAGTGGAGGGGATTAGGAACTCACCGGACTCGGCGACGTCGGCGGCGGGCGAGAGTGCTCGAGGGCTCGGCGTCGGCGAGCTTGGGCGAGACGCGGGGAGCTCGGGGATGGTTCGGTGGAGTTGGGGTGGGTCGGGTGCACCAGAGCGGCGACGGCGAGGGTTTTGGCGGCGGAGGTGAGCTCGGGCTCCCAAGCGTGCGGGAGAGAGAGGAGAGGGCTCCATGAGGCTAAGGGGGAATGGGGTGCGGGGGCTTGGTTTATATAGCAGGGCCTCGGTGAGGGGCGGAAGGGCATCGGGCGATCGGGATCCCGGATTCTTGGGATCCGCGGATCTCAGCGAGGTTCAAGCGTGGGCGAGGGGAAGAAGAGAGGGTGGGGCCACGGGTCGGTGAGGAGAGAGGGGGTTTGGTCGGTCGACCGGATCCTAGGGGATCGGGCGAGGGGGGCGCGGGCGGTCGGCTGGCCGGGCTTTGGCTGGGCTGGCCTTGTGCGGGGGAATGAATGAGGCGCTGGCTGCTGGGCTGGGTGGTTCGGTCTGGCGCCTCGAAAAGTTTTTCTTTTATTTTTAATAAAACCAAAACAAAAATAAAACCTAAACTATAAATATTTTATATAGTATATATATACCAAAATGATCAGGGAATATTCCTTTTATTTGAACATTTTTCCAAAGGCAAAATCCAAACTTCATAAAAATCCATTTTTTCAAATTCAAATAAAATTCAGATTTGAATCCAATTCTTTTGGCTTTGTTTCTCCGATATTTTTGGAGTGTCATGTTAGCTCCTCTCATACTTTTGATCAAGTATTTATCGGGCTTGGTTTTGAATGGTTTCCACATGCCAAAGTTTGGAATTCAAATTTCAAATTCAAAACTCTCTCAAACTTCAAATGGTATTCAAATTCAAACAGATGCATAGGATGCTTATCTATAATTGTAAAACATTCCAAATAGGAAAATTTGGGATGTTACAAACCTACCCACCTTAAGATGAATATCACCCTCGAGATTCGGGTTGGCTAGCAATAGGTGCGGATGGTCTCGACGAAGATCTTCTTCGCTCCTGTGTGGCTTCTTCCTCGGTGTGATGACTCCACAAGACCTTGCAAAACTTGATGACTTTGCTGCGGGTGACTCGCTTGCAGCCTCGAGAATTTTGACGGGTTTCTCCTTGTAAGTCAAATCACCGCAAGCTGTATGGCCTCTAGGGGCACCGTGTCTCTCAACGGAACATCGGCCATGTCGGCATGGCACTTCTTTAATCGAGAAACGTGGAAGACATCATGAACTCCGGACAATCCTTCCGCAATTCCAATCTGTATGCAACTTCTCCACGACGCTCGAGGATTTTGTAGGGCCAATGAATCGGGTGCTAACTTTCCTTGACTCCAAACCTCTTGATTCCACGAAGTGGAGACACACGAAGATATGCTCGGTCTCCCACTTCGTAAGTCACCTCCTTGCGCCATCGTCGGCATAACTCTTTCCGTCGTGGATCGTGCTATCTTGAGCCGGTCTCAATTAGCTTGACTTTTCTTCGAATCCTTGATAAGATCGGAACCGAAAAGTGATCGATCTCCAACACTATCCCACAGTAATGGTGTTCGGCATCTCCTTCCGTATAGAGCTTCGAAAGGGGCCATCTTCAAACTGGATTGATAACTGTTGTTGTACGAGAACTCTGCGTACGGCAAATTGTCATCCCAGCTAGACCCATAGTCTAGCACACAAGCTCTCAACATGTCCTCCAGAATCTGATTGACTCTCTCGGTCTGTCCATCTGCTCATGGATGAAAGGCTGTATCAATTCCAGCCTCGCACTCCAAAGTTTCATGCAATTGTTTCCAAAACTTTGAGGTAAACTGCGTTCCTCTATCCGACACGATTTTCCTCGGAACTCCATGCATACACGATCCTGGTCATGTATATCTTGGCCAACTTGGCACTGGTATAGGTAGTCTTCACGGAATGAAGTGAGCTACCTTAGTCAAACGATCAACTACTACCCAGATAGAATCATAACTTGGCGGGTCCTGGGTAATCCTGTGATGAAATCCATACCAAGTTTCTCCCATTTCCAATCGAATCGCAAAGGTTGAAGTAACCCTGCTGGCTTCTGATGTTCTGCCTTTACACGTTGGCAAACATCGCATACGGCTACGTACTCGGCAATGTCCTTCTTCATTCCTGTCCACCAGAAACTTTGCTTCAAATCCAGGTACATCTTGGTGTTGCCGGGGTGAATCGAGTACGGTGAATCATGTGCCTCCTGTAGAATTAGCTTCCTGAGCTCGGGATCATTGGGCACATAAATACGATCCTCAAACCATATAGTTCCATGTTCATCCTTTCGGAATCCTTTAGCTTTTCCATCCTCCATCTTTTGCTTAATCTCATCGATTTCCTTGTCCGACTTCTGGGCTTCACGAATCCTTTCGGTCAAGGTGGACTGAACTTCCAGGGTTGCAACAAATCCTTTCGGAACTATCTCCAGTCGGAGATCTCTGAGGTCATCAACCAACTCCTGGGGTAATCCTCCTGCTGTAAGAGTGTTCACATAACTCTTACGGCTCAAAGCATCTGCTACAACATTGGCTTTACCGGGGTGGTAATGTAGCCTCATGTCATAGTCCTTTATCAACTCTAGCCATCTCCTCCGCTCGAGGTTCAATTCCTTCTGCGTGAAGATATATTTCAGACTCTTGTGATCCAGATAGACATCACAACGATTTCCAATGAGGAAATGTCTCCAAGTCTTGAGTGCATGCACTACAGTTGCTAACTCCAAATCATGCGTGGCATAATTCATCTCATGAGGCCGAGCTGTGCGGAGGCATACGCTACAACCTTACCTTCCTGCATCAATACTCCTCCGAGTCCTTGACGAGAAGCGCCACAATAGACCTGGTATTCCTTATGTATGTCCGCAATATCAACACGGAGCTGTGACCAACCGTTTCTTCAATTCCTGAACACCGGCCTCACATTCCTCGGTCCAAACATACTTGGCTTCCTTCTTCAACAGCTCAGTCATGGGCTTGGCAATCTTCGAGAAGTTCTCAATGAACCTCCGATAGTATCCTCGCAAGTCCGAGAAAACTGCGGATCTCCTTGATCGAGGTGGGTGACCGCCAATCGTGGTGATTCAACCTTGGCGGGATCAACTGCTATTCCTTCTCCTGAAATAACATGTCCGAGGAATCCAACTTCCTTCAACCAAAATTCACATTTGCTGAATTTGGCATACACTGATGTTCTCAAGTTTCTCGAACTAGACGCAATTGTTCCTTATGCTCTTCCTCGCTCTTGGAGAATATCAATATGTCATCGATGAACACCACGACAAACTTGTCCAAGTACTCCATGAACACCTTGTTCATCAAATTCATGAAGTATGCAGGAGCGTTAGTCAATCCAAATGACATGACGGTATACTCGTATAAACCATACCGTGGTGAATGCTGTTTTGGGTATATCCTTCTCACGAATTTTCAATCGGTGATACCCGATCAAGATCGATCTTAGAGAATACCTTGGCTCCAACAAGCTGATCAAACAAGTCATTGATCATGGGCAGAGGGTACTTGTTCTTGATGGTTACCTCGCTCAATGCACGATAATCCACAACCATCCTCAAGCTTCCATCCTTCTTCTCTACCAAAAGAACTGGGGCTCCCCAAGGTGATGAGCTTGGACGAATATATCCTTTCTCCAATAACTCATTTATTTGTTCCTTGATCTCTTTCAACTCATTCGTGGCATCCGATAAGGTCTCTTGGATATTGGGGCTGTGCGGCAATAACTCGATCGAAACTCAATGTCTCCGTCCGTGGCATTCTGGTAATTCCTCCGGAACACATCGGAAATTCTTGCACTCTGTGCACTTCCTCCTGAACAACTCCCGTGAGGGAATGCACTGATTCTTCATCCGGCTGTGCTGGCTACATACTTGATCCTCTTCGCCCGGTGGTGAGCAGAATAGACTTCTCGGCACGATCAATGTTCCTTCATACTTTGACAACCAATCCATGCCTAGGATTACATCCAAGGTCTGAGTTTCCAACACTATGAGTTCTACGGAAATTTGTGGTTCCCGATGTTGAGGTTTGCGGACAGCTTAAACCTGCCATCATTTCTCCTCCCGCGAACCGACGCGAGGGGCTTCTAAGGGTTCTAGTGCGTAATCCGTACTTATCCACAACTACCCTTGATATGAATGAATGCGCTGCACCGTAATCAAACAGAACCAAAACTGAACGTGAATTCAATAAAACTTACCAACCACGTTGTTCGGTTGATCATAGACGCTCTCCACGCCGATGTGATTCACTTGAGCACGAGGGAAGGGATTGGGCTTCTTCGCTGAGCCTCCATTGCCATTCCTGTTCTCCGCTTGGCCTCCGGCAGTCGGTGGCGAGTGCCCGCCTTCCGCACTTGAAGCAGGTGATGTGGCTCAGATCCTTCGGAGCCGGGCAGAACGGTGCTAATTGCCATTACCATTGCCATTGCCATTGCCATGGCCTGACTTGTTGTCTGGCTGCGGTTGTTTCCATTTCCACCATGGTTATGACCTCCATGGTTGTGATGGATGTGCCCTCCCGAGTACGGTGCATAGCGGGCTTCGCCGAGCTCTGAATTGTGCTTCCCCGGCTGTACTTCCTCTTGCGGCTCTCTATCTGCTGCTGCTTGCCTTCCGTGATGGTGGCCTTGTCTACCAGCTCCCGGTAGTTGTTGAAAGTAGCCACAATAAGCTGCATGCTCAATTCATCATTTAGTCCTCGAGGAACTTCTCCGCTTGGCGGCATCGGTGGCCACATCATCAGGGCATAGCGGGCAAGCTTGCTGAATTCCTCCACGTCATCGTGCCACAAGACGATTTCCTGGCGTAAGTTGCGGAACTCACGCTTCTTCGCACTCATGGCTCCAGATGAGACATGAGCAAGGCGAAGGCCTGCTGGAATTGATCCCAAGTGATGCCACCCAAGGGAAAAGTGGCGGTGTAATTCTCCCACCAAGAAGCTGCAGGTCCATCCAATTGATGCGCTGCAAAGCGCACCTTCTCAAAGATCGGTGCATCCAACGGTGACTAGCTCTCTTCCAATCTTATGGAGCCGACCGTCACCACAATCGCTCGGTGCTACTAGAGAACACTGGCGGATTCAACCTCGTAAATCGAGTCAAGTTGTCCACAGTGGGTGGTGGTGGCGGCGGTGGATTGTTGGCGGGTTGTTCGATTCGAATCAGAGCTGCATCAAGTGCATTCTGCTGCTTGGAGCAGCTGGGTGAGCTCGGCGGGAAACCAAAGGTCACGCCCCTGAGGCATCCGTGTTTTGGAGTGGATGAGAAAATTTAGAATAGAACAAGGATCTATGAGAATAACACTACCCATATGAATGCACAATCATAACACACCAAACATTTATTCATTCCACTCAAACATGGTTCAAACTCGATTACAAAGCTCATGACTAAACGAAAGAAAACATCGCCTAACTGATCGATTTAAAGGAAATAAAAGATAACATGGTGGTCGACTAAAAGTCTGCATCGATGGCGCCTCCTCTTGGGGTTTCCTTCATGGTACTCCCTCGAAATCCTGATCATTGCTCACGAGGGTGCTTCATCTCCACTCGGTAAAGGTCCTCTCCCAAGTCCATCTTTTCCTCAATCGCGGCAAGCTTCATCTTCGTGTCGCCGACTATCTCCATGAAGTCCGTGATTTCTTCCTCATGGCCAAGGAAGTCTGCGCGAGCCTTCTCCTCCAGTTCAGTTCATGGAACAAAAGCTTCCGTGTGTCTCGAGTTACGGCGAGCCTGAATCTCCGTGTCCCGAGAAGACACTCCAAGTCCTGGATGTAAGAGAGAGTGGAATCGCCCTCGATGGTACGGATGATATCTCCATTCCTTGCCCTGCGAGAAACCATGGCGAGGTTCGAGTGATCGAGCTCAGTCCTGTACTCTCTCGGAGATGTCCAAGTGCTCGGTAGATCGCCACGCCTCTTCCGATGATCCAGCTTGAACTCGTGAACTCAAAGTTGATAGGCTCCGTCGTCCTCCAAAGGTTCTCCCAGGATATGCACCTCAACTCAGAAGCGGTGTCCGTCGGAAGTGCATTAGTGGGTTTCCAAGTGATCGAGGGCGAGCAATCTTCAGCAGCTTCACCATCTGGACCAGCTTCCTTCCAAAGGGCATCGCCTCATCGGGCTGGCGTAACTCCGTAGCAAAATTGGGGTGAACTCGACGCCATCTAGAATGTTGCAAAGGGAGAAGAGTCGAATAGATCAGGAAGAATTATAGAGTGAAAAGGGTTCAAAGTAAATGGTCTCGCTATGGCTTTCCGATCCTAGGGGTTACGATCCTACGGTCGCGTGTGCTCGATACCATCTCTCAGAGCGACCTGACCCAAAATCGGTCAAATCTACGTGGTCTGCATCATCCCAAGATCATGCTGGTACTCATAGTACATCGATAAAGTAATCAAAGTTCAATCACACCTGAATATCATTAATCGATTCTCATATAGAGTCTTTATTACAAGGGAATAAATTCGCTCAAGGCCAACTCATGAGAAATAAACTAAAATGCTGCGGAAGTCGCCAAGGTAAGCGAGTCCATCCGACTCAAGGGCAATCGCCAAGCGCGGAGCGTAGCCTCACTCCGATCGAATATATCTCGCAACATAATACGTTGCAGCCATGTAGGTCAGCTTTTGGAATAAGTGGCAAGTTATGAAGAACAACAATAATAAAGTTACTAACTCTATATGCATTTTGGCTGTGGAGCTCTAAGTTTCATCATTTTGCGAAAAGCCAATTTTATCCTACTACAAGTGGACTTATTTGCAAATTACTACAAATTGTTGGTAGTTATTGAGATGGTTCCGCCAACCAATATCTCGCTCCCAAATTATTATTAAGTCATAAACCCATCAAATTAATTCATTAGAATTAAGTGTTGAGATATCCGAATACTTCCAAGGTCCAGATGCTCAAATGTCCGTAATCGGGACACGGCTAATCGATTAGGTTATAACACTCTGCAGAGGTTTATGACTTTCCCGCAAGAATCATTCCTCCTTTAAGTCTTCGCACTTCATGGTGTTTGAAGACGGACGAATGAAACAGGTCTTCCAAAGAGTTCTTCCGCCACCGCCGGTACCCATCCAATCCTACCGCTCGTCTACTTCTCGTAGTACCGCCCAGCCACTTCACTACAAGGGTCAACCCAGCCAGAGCCCATAATGGCTTGCGGCTGCATGTAAGCTTCCGGTCATGGGGCATCCATCCTTCTCTTCGTGGCTGGGTGAAGCTTTCGCAGGATGTCATGGCGCTTCTCCATGCATCCCGCCACCACTGGTGCTCCAGGTGCCCGTCAACCGCCCTCCACCCAAAGAGTGATTTTCCAAGTCCATCTTGATCATTGTAGTCCATGGGTTGTCATCATCATTGACTCTCACATCTTGCTTATGGATTTCACTCACCACAAATCCCGTCACGAGCATAGCAAAATAACTACTACGTCCCGGGTCATGGTAAGAAGGGATTGGTTCATCCTACCACATGATACTACTCAAGTTTAATGACTTCAAGATTATCACTACTGCATGCAATGGTGGGGTGGTGACAACTACTAATGCACAAAAACATAGGTATAGGAATAACATGATCAAAACTTGCCTTCTTGATGATCCTCGTAAGCTAAAGAGTCGAGTAGCAAGCTTCAGACTGAACTCTACCGAGACAAACAATAACATAATAAGCACAAAGCAAGAGGATCACACAAGATAACAAAGATAACATAACACAACAAAACAATCAAAACCAAAACAAAAGGAAAACTCAAAGAAATCAAATTCAAAGTTTTTCCCTATTCCAAATAATAACAAAAATAGTTTTATATAACAAAATTCCTCAACATTACCTAATCATGGTTTTAGGTTAACTTAACAGAAAAGGATTAACTAAGCAATTAGGAGCAAAAAGAATTAATTAAATAGCTATTATAAAACTCATTTTAGGCCTAATCCAATTCCTATTAGGAAAATTAATTTAAAACTTTTATTAATTGTAAATAAAAGTTCATCTAATGGAATGACAGAAACTAACCTAGAATAACTAATCACAAGTTAAAATAAATTAATTTACTAATTTATTAATTAGGAAAACAGAACTAATCAATTAATTAGGGTTAATAGGATTCTGCCTAGAATTAATTATTTATTAATCCTAAAATACCAAAGTTAATTTCTAGGGTTTGGCAATATCAAAATAAAGTGATTGCAAAAAGAATCATGCAAAAATAATTTTTCTAACTAAAACTATAGCAGATTGCTATTCTGACTAAAACAATATTAAAGCATTTTTAATTATTTTAACATAGCTAAATATATGTTTTTCAGAAACTACATAAAATTTGCAATCCAACAAAAAAAGAATCACTCAAAAATATTAAGCAGAACAAAAGATACACATTTTTGAAAATTGAAACTATTCGGCTAAAACAGAAAATCAAAATAAAAAGAAAAAGCCCAATGGGCCTATACTGTGCCTTTTAGTCTAAACGGGCCTAGGGTTTAACTAACAAAACCGGCCTAATAAATAAAACCTAACTAAAAAAATAAACCGCTCGGCCGTCCGGTTTTCTAACTAAAACTTACCCCTTCGGGGGCTTCTAATCCTAACCCTAGGTTTAGGATCTAACGGTGGAGGGGGATTCCGGGAACTCACCGGACTCCGGCGACGTCGGCGGCGGCGGCGAGAGTGCTCCGAGGGCTCCGAGCGTCGGCGAGCTTCGGCGAGACGTCGGGGAGACGCGGGGGAGCTCGGGGGATGGTTCGGTGGAGTTGGGGTGGGTCGGGGTGCACCAGAGCGGCGACGGCGAGGGTTTTGGCGGCGGAGGTGAGCTCGGGCTCCGGCGTGCTTCGGGAGAGAGAGGGAGAGGGGCTCCGGCGAGGCTAAGGGGGGGAATGGGGTGCGGGGGGCTTGGTTTATATAGCCAGGGCCTCGGCTGAGGGGCGGAAGGGCATCGGGGCGATCGGGGATCCCCGGATTCTTCGGGATCCGGCGGATCTCCGGCGAGGTTCGAAGCGTGGGCGAGGGGGAAGAAGAGAGGGTGGGGGCCACGGGTCAGTGAGGGAGAGAGGGGGGGTTTCGGTCGGTCGACCGGATCCTAGGGGGATCGGGCGAGGGGGGCGGGCGGTCGGCTGGCTGGCCTGTTGGCCTAGTGGGCCGGTTGGCTGGGCCTGTGCTTGGGGGGATGAGGCGGCGCTGGCTGGGCCTGGGTGGCCTGGCTGGCGCCCGAAAAGTTTTTCTTTTATTTTTTTAATAAAACCAAAACAAAAATAAAACCTAAACTATAAATATTTTATATATAGTATATATATACCAAAATGATCAGGGGAATATTCCCTTTCATTTGAACATTTTTCCAAAGGCAAAATCCAAACTTCATAAAAATCCATTTTTTTCAAATTCAAATAAAATTCAGATTTGAATCCAATTCTTTTGGCTTTGTTTCCTCTGATATTTTTGGAGTGTCATGTTAGCTCCTCTCATACTTTTGATCAAGTATTTATCAGGCTTGGTTTTTGAATGGTTTCCCACATGCCAAAGTTTGGAATTCAAATTTCAAATTCAAAACTCTCTGAAACTTCAAATGGTATTCAAATTCAAACAGGATGCATAGGATGCTTATCTATAATTGTAAAACATTCCAAATAGGAAAATTTGGGATGTTACAGACTGTGTGTGATATACATAAGAACAGAAATGTTTTTCTGGGATTCACCGTGTGGGATGTACATACGAACGGAAACTTGGGTTTCGATGCCTCGCCCGATCGCACACGAGATCATTTTGCCCCAGCCTGTGTACCAGGAGGGCCTCTCCCCGATGGTTTCTGGGTTGTGTGGGAAGGACCCCCTGCTACCTCTTGAGCACTGCGTTGGATTTACCGAAGAGGAGAGGATGATGCAGCAAAGTAGCGTAAGTATTTCCCTCAGTTTTTGAGAACCAAGGTATCAATCCAGTAGGAGGCCACGCACAAGTCCCTCGTACCTGCACAAATCGATAGCTTCTCGCAACCAACGCGATTAGGGGTTGTCAATCCCTTCACGGTCACTTACGAGAGTGAGAACTGATAGAGATGATAAATAATATTTTTGGTATTATTGGTATATAGATGCAAAGTGAAAAGTAAAAGGCAAAGTAAAGACAAAGCAAGTATTAAAGTGATGGAGATTGATATGATGAGAATAGACCCGGGGGGCATAGGTTTCACTAGTGGCTTCTCTCAAGAGCATAAGTATTCTATGGTGGGTGAACAAATTACTGTTGAGCAATTGACAGAACTGAGCATAGTTATGAGTATATCTAGGTATGATCATGTATATAGGCATCACATCGTGACAAGTAGACCGAAATGATTCTGCATCTACTACTATTACTCCACTCATCGACCGCTATCAGCATGCATCTAGAGTATTAAGTTAAAAACAGAGTAACGCCTTAAGCAAGATGACATGATGTAGAGGAATAAAGTCATACAATGTGATAAATACCCCATCTTGTTATCCTCGATGGCAACAATACAATACGTGCCTTGCAACCCTTTCTGTCACTGGGTAAGGACACCGCAAGATTGAAACCAAAGCTAAACACTTCTCCCATTGCAAGAACTACCAATCTAGTTGTCCAAACCAAACGGATAATTCGAAGAGACTTGCAAAGATTATCATACATAAAAGAATTCAGAGAAGATTCAAATATTATTCATAGATAAGCTGGATCATAAACCCACAATTCATCGGTCTCAACAAACACACCGCAAAAAGAAGATTACATCGAATAGATCTCCACGAGAGAGGGGGAGAACATTGTATTGAGATCCAAAAAGAGAGAAGAAGCCATCTAGCTACTACCTATGGACCCGAAGGTCTGAAGTAAACTACTCACACTTCATCGGAGGGGCTATGGTGATGATGTAGAAGCCCTCCATGGTGGATGCCCCCTCCGGTGGAGCTCCGGAACGGGCCCCAAGATGGGATCTCGTGGATACAGGAAGTTGCGGTGGTGGAATTAGGTTTTTGGCTCCTGTTCTGATCGTTTGGGGTGCGAGGTATATATAGGAGGAAGGAGTACGTCGGTGGAGCAACAGGGGCCCACGAGGTAGGGGCGCCCCACCCTCATGACCGCCTCACACTTCTTGGAGTAGTGTCCAAGTCTCTGGATCACGTTCTCGTGAGAAAATCGCGTTCAAGGTTTCATTCCGTTTGGACTCCGTTAGATATTCCGTTTCTTCGAAACACTGAAATAGGCAAAAAAATAGCAATTCTGGGCTGGGCCTCCGGTTAATAGGTTAGTCCCAAAAATAATATAAAAGTGGAAAATAAAGCCCAATAAAGTAGCATGGAGCAATCAAAAATTATAGATACGTTGGAGACGTATCAGGCATCCCCAAGCTTAATTCCTGCTCGTCCTCGAGTAAGTAAATGATAAAAAGAGAATTTTTGATGCGGCGTGATACTTTGGCATAATTTCAATGTAAATCTTCTTAATTGTGGTATGAATATTCAGATCCAAAAGATTCAAGACAAAAGTTCATATTGACATAAAAATAATAATACTTCAAGCATACTAACTAAGCAATTATGTCTTCTCGAAATAACATGGCCAAAGAAAGTTATCCCTACAAAATCATATAGTCTAGCTATGCTCCATCTTCCCCACAAAAAAAATTTAAATCATGCACAACCCCGATGACAAGCCAAGCAATTGTTTCATACTTTAACATTTTCAAAACTTTTTCAATCTTCACGCAATACATGAGCGTGAGCCATGGATATAGCACTATATGTGGAATAGAATGGTGGTTGTGGAGAAGACAAAAAGAGGGAAGATAGTCTCACGTCAACTAGGCGTATCAACGGGCTATGGAGATGCCCATCAGTAGATATCAATGTGAGTGAGTAGGGATTGCCATGCAACGGATGCACTAGAGCTATAAGTATATGAAAGCTCAACAAAAGAAACTAAGTGGGTGTGCATCCAACTCGCTTGCTCACGAAGACCTAGGGCATTTTGAGGAAGCCCATCATTGGAATATACAAGCCAATTTCTATAATAAAAAATTCCCACTAGTATATGAAAGTGACAAAATGAGAGACTCTCTATCATGAAGATCTTGCTGCTACTTTGAAGCACAAGTGTGGTAAAAGGATAGTAACATTGTCCCTTCTCTCTTTTTCTCTCATTTTTTTCTTTTTTTTCTTTGGGCCTTTTCTCTTTTTTCTGGCCTCTTTTTTTTCTTTCATTTTTTTATTTTTCGTCCGGAGTCTCATCCCGACTTGTGGGGGAATCATAGTCTCCATCATCCTTTCCTCACTTGGGACAATGCTCTAATAATGATGATCATCACACTTTTATTTTTCTTACAACTCAACAATTACAACTTGATTCTTAGAACAAAGTATGACTCTATATGAATGCCTCCGGCGGTGTACCGGGATATGCAATAAAACATGAGTGACATGTATGAAAGAATTATGAAAGGTGGCTTTTCCACAAATACGATGTCAACTACATGATCATGCTAGCAATATGACAATGATGGAGCGTGTCATAATAAACGGAACGGTGGAAAGTTGCATGGCAATATATCTCGGAATGGCTATGGAAATGCCATAATAGGTAGGTATGGTGGCTGTTTTGAGGAAGATATATGGTGGGTGTATGATACCGGCGAAAAGTGCGCGGTATTAGAGAGGCTAGCAATGGTGGAAGGATGGGAAAAAGTTGTATAATCCATGGACTCAACATTAGTCATAAAGAACTCATATACTTATTGCAAAAATCTAGAAGTTATCAAAGCAAAGTATTACGCGCATGCTCCTAGAGGGATATATTGGTAGGAAAAGACCATCGCTCGTCCCCGACCGCCACTGATAAGGAAGACAATCAATAAATAAATCATGCTCCGAGTTCATCACATAACGGTTCACCATACGTGCATGCTACGGGAATCACAAACTTCAACACAAGTATTCTTTAAATTCACAACTACTCAACTAGCATGACTCTAATATCACAATCTTCATATCTCAAAACAATTATCAAGCATCAAACTTTTCTTAGTATTCAACGCACTCAAAAGAAAGTTTCACATATCTTGAATACCAAGTATATTAACATTAAGCAAGTTACCATGCTATTAACGACTCTCAAAATAATCTAAGTGAAGCATGAGAGATCAATAGTTTCTTTAAAACAAATCCACCACCGTGCTCTAAAAGATCTAAGTGAAGCACTAGAGCAAAAATTATCACGCTCAAAAGATATAAGTGAAGCACTATGAGCAAAACTATCAAGCTCAAAAGATATAAGTGAAGCACATAGAGTATTCTATCAAATTCCAATTCATGTATGGCTCTCTCAAAAGGTGTGTATAGCAAGGATTATTGTGGTAAACTAACAAGCAAAGACACAAATAATATAAGACGCTCCAAGAAAAACACATATCGTGTGGTGAATAAAAATATAGCTCCAAGTAAATTACCGATGGAAGTAGACGAAAGAGGTGATGCCTTCCAGGGCATCCCCAAGCTTTGACTTTTTGGTGTCCTTGGATTATCTTGGGGGTGCCATGGGCATCCCCAAGCTTAGGCTCTTGCCACTCCTTGTTCCATAATCCATCAAAAGAATTCACCCAAAACTTGAAAACTTCACAACACAAAACTCAATAGAAATCTCGTGAGCTCCGTTAGAGAAAGAAAACGAAAGACTACTTTAAGGTACTGTAATGAACTCATTCTTTATTTATATTGGTGTTAAACCTACTGTATTCAAACTTCTCTATGGATCATAAACTATTTTACTAGCCATAGATTCATCAAAATAAGCAAACAACACACGAAAAACAGAATCTGTCAAGAACAGAACAGTCTGGCGTAATCTGTAACTAACGCAAACTTCTGGAACTCCAAATAATCTACCAAAATTAGACGACCTAGACAATTTGTTTATTGATCAGCAGAAATTGGAATCAGTATTTTATCACGTTCTGGTGATTTTTAATAATTCGGGCACTGAACGCAAAGTTTCTGGAAATTACAGCAAGATCAAATAACTATCATCCAAGAAGATCCAATAGGTCTAGCTTGGCACAAACACTAATTAAAACATAAAACCACATATAAGCAGAGGCTAGATGGATTATTTATTCCTAAACAGAAGCAAAAGCAAAAAACTAAAAATAAAATTGGGTTGCCTCCCAACAAGCGCTATCGTTTAACGCCCCTAGCTAGGCATAAAAGCAAGGATATATCTAAGTGGTGCCGTAGTAATAAGATAGATCGGTGAAATTCATTTCATATTCTCTAAGTTCGGCAGCAAGTTTTATTTGAGGCAAGCAAAAGTAATCAAATGGGCTAAATTTAATAGGACAAAAGTCCCCAAGATCAATTTTAGGAGGTATAGGTTCCTCTTTCGGCCCTTCGTATTGCACAACCAATTCATCATTATAAGCGTTCTTTTGACAGAACTTTGTGAGACTATACTCAAGAGAGCATCCTAGATCATTATTTTGAATAGCCAAATCATCATTAAGCTCAGAGATTCTATCAATTAAAATATTGGTAGGCACTTTTTTTCTAATATTTTCATTGAAAGCAACATAGTCGATAGATTGAAAACGCATTATTTCTTCTTGATAAAAAAGGATACATTCTATGGGAGGACGGCCAGCGTCCACCCCATAATGCGCAAAGATTTCTTTGGCTTCTTTTATTATAATCTGAATTCATGAGCCAAAAAGATAGTAGCGGCACGCTTAACTGAGGAGTGTTCAATATTAGAAAATTCTAGGAAAATTCTTTGTATAGAAGGGTGCATATGCATAAATTGCCTTTCAAGTTCAACGATAAGCATGGCAATAGCGTCCGCAAGGCTAGTAGTTCTATGAAGAATAGAACCACCCATAGAGGGTAAAGCACCCGCACAAGTAAAGAAATCTTGAATAACTACTTTTCCAATAATATTACCAATACCGATTCGAAATCTTTTTGTATGATAGGTAGGGGATTCTTCAGCAGGAGCTTCAGAATTTTCCATGAAATTATTATCGCCCATATCGGCAATAATTTCCCCAATTTCAGACATAGCGACAAGCAAGCAAACTAACACACGAGCAAACAAGCGGACGAGGAAAAGGCAACGGGAAGAAGAGGAGGAGATTGGGAAAGAGAGGGCGAATAAAACGGCAAGGGTGAAGTGGGGGAGAGGAAAACGAGAGGCAAATGGCAAATAATGTAATGCGAGAGATAGGGATTGTGATGGGTACTTGGTATGGTCGACTTGCTCTTGCGTGAAGCTCCCAGGCAACGGTGCCAGAAATTCTTCTTGCCACCTCTTGAGCACTGTGTTGGATTTCCCCGAAGAGGAGAGGACGATGCAGCAAAGTAGCGTAAGTATTTCCCTCGGTTTTTGAGAACCAAGGTATCAATCCAGTAGGAGGCCATGCACAAGTCCCTCGTACCTGCACAAATCGATAGCTCCTCGCAACCAACGTGATTAGGGTTTGTCAATCCCTTCACGGTCACTTACGAGAGTGAGATCTGATAGAGATCATAAATAATATTTTTGGTATTTTTGGTATATAGATGCAAAGTGAAAAGTAAAAGGCAAAGTAACGACAAAGCAAGTATTAAAGTGATGGAGATTGATATGATGAGAATAGACCCGGGGGCCATAGGTTTCACTAGTGGCTTCTCTCAAAAGCATAAGTATTCTACGGTGGGTGAACAAATTACTGTTGAGCAATTGACAGAATTGAGCATAGTTATGAGTATATCTAGGTATGATCATTTATATAAGCATCACGTCCGTGACAAGTAGACCGAAACGATTCTGCATCTACTACTATTACTCCACTCATCGACCGCTATCCAAAGATGCATCTAGAGTATTAAGTTAAAAACAGAGTAACGCCTTAAGCAAGATGACATGATGTAGAGGAATAAATTCATGCAATATGATAAATACCCCATCTTGTTATCCTCGATGGCAACAATACAATACGTGCCTTGCAACCCTTTCTGTCACTGGGTAAGTACACCGCAAGATTGAACCCAAAGCTAAACACTTCTCCCATTGCAAGAACTACCAATCTAGTTGGCCAAACCTGTAGCGACCCGACCCGAATGGATCAAGTCTCTGTTCTTAAGTGTCATCCGTGGATCGGTATGCTGACACACACAGTACTCGAGGATTTATAACAGAGTTAAATCACATGTATAAAGTAACGTAAATACTACTACCTCAATCCAAATAGCGGAAGTAACAATGTTGTGGATTCCCATCAATACCAACGGCAAAGTTGAGTGTAGAAATCGTAACCCTAACGTATCACTTACTCGTCGTAAGATCCCGCAACATGAGACGTTGCAACCACAAAGGGTCAGTACATTGAATGTACTGGCAAATTCACACCATAGGATAATGATGAATAAGGCTATCACTACATGCATATTTGGCTGGTGGAAAAGCTCTATGGTTATAATGTTTTTGCGAAAAGCCAATTTTTCCCTACTGCAAAGGAATAAATTTTATTTAACTATCATGGTGGTTGTTAAACATTGAGAATGGTTGACAGCATTCTCAATCCCAATTAAAAATATCATCATTAAAACCCAACAAAAATTAATTAAAGTAACATGATGAGATCAACAGGATAATCTAAGAACTAGCTACTCAAGATGTCCATAACCGGGGACACGGCTAATCATGATTAGTTTGTACACTCTGCAGAGTTTGCGCACTTTTCCCCGCATGACTCGATCTCCTCCGTTGGTTTTCTCGCACTACATGGTGTTTGAGAAACGAATGACCGAGACATAGTCTTTCAGAAGCGCTAGCACCTTACGATGGGTAGACCGGTACACCTACTTTCCCCTACATCTGCTAGTCTACCACTGTAAGAGTTTGCATGACTTAATCAACTATGCTAGAGCCCATAATAGCATGTGGCTGCACACGGAAGTTTCTAGCATGAATAATCTTATGATCCCTTTGAGCCTGGATGGCGGTCCATAAAAAACAGACAATCCTGGTCTACCCAGGTGCATAGACAGGCAATCCTGGAATACCCAGGTGCCTCAATCCACCCAGATGTGTGTTTAAGTTGCCACCTTAAGTAAACCATTAATTAACAATCTCACAACTGTCATGAATACTCTCAAAACCCAATCCACGTCTACGAGCATAGCATAGCAATATAAGCAACGTAATAGTAACTCCCAAGGTTTTAATGCAGGGCAATAGGTTCCTACCTCATCAACTACTTCCCAATACCCACATGTTATCAATCCTACTCATGCAATGTTTGAGGGTTGAAACTAATGCATAAAAATTGGGTATGAAAAGGGATATGATCAAAGTGTGAACTTGCCTGCAATGTTGATGAAGATGATTCACACTCATAACTCTTGATAGTTCTACTCGTCACACTCCGGTCAATCTATCGTAAGCAATCAATAGTAACCACACATAAGCAATCACTCAAAAGATCAGAAAGAACGAAGAAGACGATTCGGAAAACATCAAAACCAAGCAAATAACTCTTGCAACATAAAACAAATTTCTAACAGTAACAAAATTATATGAATTTGGCCTTATTAGAAAGTTTAGGTCAAGAGCTTCGATTTGCAAAAAGAATCAACTCAAACGGAGTTATAAAACTCAAGTTACGATCAAACAAAGTTCAAATTAAAATCTGGTCTAATTCAAATTTTAAACTTTCAAAAACATGTTTGAGTTGGATTACTGGATAGACGAGATCGTAACGAAGAAGTGAGCGTTGATTTCATCTAATTTGGATGAACGAGTAAAAAGTTATCAGTGTTTGAAGTCCAGGGGCTAAAATGTAAAATAAAACAACTACAACTAGGTCCCTGGCAGAAAACTTAAAATAAAAGAAAAAGACTAAATAGCGAACGTTCGTTACAGAACCTAATCTAATGAATTTGTTCACTCCAGAACCTAAACTAGCGAATGCTCACTATTTAAACTAAATAAATAAAAAAATGGGTTTTTAAACGGAAACCGAAATCCTAAAAAGAAAAACCGGCGAACCGGGCGGGCTTATTACCGGTTCACTGCGGATTCGACACCGGCGGCGGTTAGAGTCCAGCAACGAGGGAAAGACGGCGGCGGCGGACGAGACGGCGGCTCCGGGGCTCGGCGGCGTTAGGCGAGAGACTGGAGGCGGCGCTGTCATGGGCGAGGAGGATGGCGGCGTCGGCAGCGGTCCACGGTGACGGGACGGAGCAGGGTGGAGGCGGCTCCGGCGAGATGCATGGCGGCGGCGGCGCAAGATGCGGCGCGTAGCGAGGAGAGAGAGGGGTCGGCGGCGCGCGGTATTTAAGGAGGGCGGGGCAGCTCCGTGGCGTGGGCGAGGGGAAGGAGAGGCGGCGGCTTTGGGCATGGGTGTCGGGCCTTGGGCCGCCCATCAAGCAAGGGAAAGTTTTTTAAAACAATTGTTTTCTAAAGAGAAGAAATAAAACTAATTAAATCAAAATATACTATAGGCATATAATATATCGAAATTTTCAGAAAAATATTTCCAACAAGCTGAACATTTTTCTAGAATCAAATAAAATCCACACAAATTCAAATAATTCAAATAATGCTACTGGTTCAATAAAACCTAATAAAACCATTTTAAAAATACCAAAATGAATTCAAATTTATTTCTCTCCAATTTTCTATTGTAGGAATCATGTTACCCTAATTTCTGTATTTTTATTTTGGAGAAAAAATAATTTGAATAAAACTCCAATAACTCCAATTGAAAATAAATTCAAAATAACTTTGAATTTAATTCTTTTAAAACTCCCAACTCATATTTCATATAATTTGAAGAAGTCATTTTATCTTCTCTCATGAAAATCATTGAGTTGCATGAAGTTTATGAATCGTAATATTTCCAAATGAAATTCAAATATTTTCAAATACCCTTTCTTTTAATTAAATGGAAGAAGTCATACATATTCGCTAAGGGTTTTGTATTTGAAAAGAATTTGAATTCATGAAGAACAGAAAAGAAAATGAAAGTTTGGGAAAGTCCTTTTATTCCCTCTCATTTAACTTCCAATTTTTTTTGAATTTCACTCAATCAATCAAATCTATCTATTTATTATAACATTCCAAAATTTATAATTTTGGGATGTTACAAACCTACCACCCTTAAAAGGAATCTCGTCCTCGAGATTCGGAGAGGCTAGAAAGAAATGGGTTAGGTTTGGGGGTCTTCTCAAAATCCATCGATCGTTTTCGAGGTCTGGGGTGCTACCACCCTTAGAATCATTGTTACGGTTCCATCAAAACTCATATACTCCATCCTTATTCTTGACAGTGTCGGTCTTCTCATATCGTAAGGATAATTCCTTCTCTGGGCTCTTCCGGTAGTGGCATAACCTTTTCCTCAATTCTTCTGTCCTTTCATCTTGGTAAGGTTATTCCGAGACTGGGTCTTCTTAGTTGACGGGTCTGGCGCCACTACTAAACAACTATCGATATCTCATGGTGGTCAACGATTTATGGTTTCTCCTGCAGGAAATGGGTCTGGGTTGATCCTCACCGTATATCCTACGGTTGGCAACAACTGCCTTGTACAAGGGGAAAAAATGCTTATACCATTCTAAGGTTTAAACAAGGTTTTGATCGCCGTCTCTCTACTATATGTAAGTCACTCAGATTTACCATCCCATATAGCAACGCGAATAATAAGAGTAAGTCGGTATGGTGATCAATCCATCCCGCACCCAAATCATTACCTTGTACATGGTTTAGCGAATCTCGCATTCTAACACTCGGTCATCCTCACAAGCATTGCAGAATTTCTCTTGTCCACGAACCAAGTTTGGATAAATCCGCTCATCTCGCAAGCCAAACAAACATCTATCGGTCCTTCACAACTCTCAGGTTTTGCGTAAACTCCTATAGAATCGTTGGTTGATAAAATCGTAACTTCTTCCAGGGTTTTTCCTTCAGCAAGAATGTGCTTGCTTCTTGGCAGGTCCTGGGGCCTGTGGGTTATGGCCCATCTCATCACTTGTAAACCTTGAACTCATCCTCGGGGCAGCTGATCGTTATCCCAACATCCAACTTCCAGCTTCCAAGCATACTTAAAATCCATCCAATTGTATTGTCTCCCTTCCTTCTTTTTGCACCAAACTAAGACGTGATTACTCAGACTCATCATGGAGTTACAATTGCTCCATATTACCAACATCATACCGCCTTTATATCCAATAGTACTTCATCTCTTCATATTCTTGGTGTATCAAACATATTGAGATAAAACTCGTACTTATGAAGTCCACTCTATGGAACATCATTATCCTTTCCAGGGGTCAAGTGTCCTTACAAGGAAATATTGGCCATCTCTGCATGGCACTTCTTCAACTGGGAAACGTGAAACACATCATGAACTCCTGACGGTCCTTTGGGTGACTCCAACTTGTTGGCCACTTCTCCCATACGCTCCAAAACTCGGTATGGTCCTACAAATCTCAGGGCTGACTTTCCTTAATTCCAAATCGTTTAACTCCTCACAGAGGGGACACATGAAGACATGCTCTGTCTCCAATTTCATAGACTTCCTCCTTGCATTTTTTAGTCTGCATAACTCTTCTGCCTGGACTGAGCTACCTTCAGTCTATCTCGAATCCACTTAACATTCTCTTATGAATCCTTGATCACATTTGATCCAAACAACTGACGGTCTCCAACTTCGTCCCACATCAACGGTGTATGGCTCCTTCTACCATACAAAGCTTAAGAAGGGGCCATCTTCAAACTGGCTGGGTAACTGTTGTTGTATGAGAACTCCGCGTAAGATAGATTATCATCACTACTAGATCCATAATCTAACGCACACGCTCTCAACATGTCCTCCAGAATCTGATTGACTCTCTCGATTTATCCATGTGTCTGCGGATGAAAGGCTGTACTGAACTCTAGCCTAGTACCCAAAGTCCGGTGCAGCTGATTCCAAAACTTTGAGGTAAACTGTGTTCCTCTAGCTGATACGATGATCCTCGGAACTCCATGCAGACATACGATCCTGGTCAAATATATCTTGGCCAACTTCTCACTTGTATAGGTGGTTTTCACTGGGATAAAGTCAGCCACTTTGGTCAAGCGAATCAACTAATACCCAGATAGAATCATGTCCAGTTCGGGTTCTGGGAAATCCGGTAATGAAATCCATGCCAAGCTTATCCCACTTCCATTCGGGTATCGGCATAGGCTGTAGTAATCCTGCTGGCTTCTGATGCTCTGCTTTTACTCTCTCTGGCATACATCACCTATGACTACATGCTCCACAATATCCTTGTTCATACCAGTCCACCAGAAACGCTCCTTCAAATCCAAATACATCTTGGTGTTTCCAGGGCGAATCGGGTATGGTGAGTCATGAGCCTCCTAAAGTATTAACTTCCTGATCTTTTGCATTATTGGGCACATATACATGGTCCTCGAACCATAAGGTGTCGTGCTCATCCTTACGAAAACCTTTGGCCTTTCCTTTGCTCATCCTCTCTTTTACCTCAGCAATCTCTTTGTCATCCTTCCGAGCTTCACGGATCTTTCCCAACAATGTAGACTGAACTTCCATTGCTGCAACAAAACCTTTGGGAACAATCTCCAACCGAAGTTCCCTGAGATCCTCGTCTAACTCCTTTGGTAATCCTCTGCTTATGAGGGTATTTGTCCTTATTTTCTTTATGGTTGTGTCCTATTTCTTCACAAAGCTTGTATGCACAAGGTTTCTTCATATACTTTCCATAAGACCTCAACTTCTGGGACACAAGCCGAGATTTTTGCAGAGTCAGTTTAAATTCTTCCCAAGTGGTTACTCTTTGCCATCCATTGATGGTTTGGTACATCCTCCACCAAGTAGCAGCACCTCTTTCAAAGCACTGAAGAGCATGCTGGGTCATATACTTTCCAGCTATAGTGTTATTCTTCATATGATCTTCCATGTTCTAAATCCATCGGTGTGTCTCCAATTGACTCATCGGTCCAGAAAATACATGCTCATCTCCATTCATCCTCTATTGGGTCCAGGGGTTTTGGGGTGAGATAAGAGAGATAGGGAGGGATGCACACAATACAAACAATAGTTTTGAAAGGGCATTTTATTTTGTGGCTGTCGGAAAAACATCAAACAATTGAAAGCTCACAAACATCGCATCTAACGTAAGTATAATGGGGTTTGGTCTTCTAAAGGTCAATAAATCTTCAAAGTCGTCAAACTCTTCAAGTCTTGTTCATGTCTCCGATGGCTTTCTTCCGATCGTGATTGTCCTTTAATATTCTGGAGTTGCATTTCAAACTTCTGGGTTTCAACATTCTTGGCATGAGCCATGGTTCTACTGTCTTTAGTTCCTGACAAATCTTCGGTATCTTGAGGTTTAGCTCCTCCAGCTTGGCTACTTTCAGCTTCTGGTTCCAAGTGCTTCACGAATTTGCCTCCTTGTCAAATATAGCTTCCTGCATATCCATCTTAAACTTCTTGATGTAATACTCCGGATACTGGTGATACACCAGCTAAGATTTAAAACTGCATCTTTTGCTGACAGATGCTCCATCAGCCTTCTACCATCCAATCCTTCCATGCATCTGCATACTTAACTCCGCACGGTGACAATAGCATAAGCGGGCAATAACACCATGGTCAGCCGTGTCTATGCCCATGTTACTGCCATGAGCTTTCCTTCCATAATTGATACCTCATGTCTTAGGGTTTTCCTTGACAGAACTTTGAGTTCTAATACTCCATGTTCCAGTCTTTCTCCGATACACCTTGATCTCGAGTATGGACAGCTTCCATATTCTGCCAAGTTCCATAAGGGTAGCCTTCCTAGGTCATACAAATCTGGAAATTCTTCAAAGCCTTCAAATTCTCCAAGTCTTCGGAGTCTTCACCGTTGTAGTTTCCGTCATTGTAATGCATGGTAAAAATCCACTTTATTCCAAAGTAGTCTTAGTTGTCCGATATCATGTACTTCTTGGATTGATCCCATCAGCTGAATCTTCGTGGTCAAAAGGGAAAGGGGTATGGTCTCACTAAAAGGGAATATTTGAATAAACTCAGAAGAGAAGAGATATAAAAGATCTTTTTGAAAATGAAAGTTGTAGAGGAAAATCTTTTCCTATGGGCTTGCCAGTTTCTAGGGTCACGTCCTCACACCAACATGTGCTCGATACCATCTTGTAGCGACCGACCGAATGGATCAAGTCTCGTGCTTAAGTGTCATCCTCGGATCGGTATCTCGACACACACACAATACTCGAGGATTTATAACAGAGGTAAATCACATGTATAAAGTAACGTAAATACTATTACCTCAATCCAAATAGCGGAAGTAACAAGGTTGTGGATTCCCATCGATACCAACGCAAAGTTGAGTGTAGAAATCAGAACCCTAACGTATCACTTACTGTCAGAAGATCCCGCAACATGAGACGTTGCAGCCACAAAGGGTCAAGACATTGAATGTACTTGCAAATTCACACCATAGGATAATGATGAATAAGGCTATCACTACATGCATATCTGGCTGGTGGAAAAGCTCTATGGTTATAATGTTTTTGCGAAAAGCCAATTTTCCCTACTGCAAAGGAATAAATTTTATTTAACTATCATGGTGGTTGTTAAACATTGAGAATGGTCGACAGCATTCTCAATCCCAATTAAAAATATCATCATTAAAACCCAACAAAATTTAATTAAAGTAACATGATGAGATCAATAGGATAATCGAAGAACTAGATACTCAAGATGTCCATAATCGGGGACATGGCTAATCATGATTAGTTTGTACACTCTGCAGAGGTTGCGCACTTTTCCCCACATGACTCGATCTCCTCCGTTGGTTTTCTCGCACTACATGGTGTTTGAGAAACGAATGACCGAGACATAGTCTTTCAGAAGCGCTAGCACCTTACGATGGGTAGACCGGTACACCTACTTTCCCCTACATCTGCTAGTCTACCACTGTAAGAGTTCGCACAACTTAATCAACTATGCTAGAGCCCATAATAGCATGTGGCTGCACACGAAAGTTTCTAGCATGAATAATCTTATGATCCCTTTGAGCCTGGGTGGCGGTCCACAAAAAACAGACAATCCTGGTCTACCCAGGTGCCTAGACAGGTAATCTCGAATACCAGTGCCTCAATCCACCCAGATGTGTGTTTAAGTTGCCACCTTAAGTAAACCATTAATTAACAATCTCACAACTGTTATGAATACTCTCAAAACCCAATCCACGTCTACGAGCATAGCATAGAAATATAAGCAACGTAATAGTAACTCCCAATGTTTGAATGCAGGGCAATAGGTTCCTACCTCGCCAACTACTTTTCCCGATACCCACATGTTATCAATCCTACTCATGCAATGTTTGAGGGTTGAAACTAATGCATAAAAATTGGGTATGAAAAGAAATATAATCAAAGTGTGAACTTGCCTGCAATGTTGATGAAGATGATTCTCACTCATAACTCTTGATAGTTCTACTCGTCACACTCCGGTCAATCTATCGTAAGCAATCAATAGTAACCACACATAAGAAATCACCTAAAAGATCAGAAAGAACGAAGAAGACGATTCGGAAAACATCAAAACCAAGCAAATAACTCTTGCAACATAAAACAAATTTCTAACAGTACCAAAATTATATGAATTTGGCCTTATTAGAAAGTTTAGGTCAAGAGCTTCGATTTGCAAAAAGAATCAACTCAAACGGAGTTATAAAACTCAAGTTACGATCAAACGAAGTTCAAATTCAAATCTGGTCTAATTCAAATTTTAAACTTTCAAAAACATGGTTTAGTTGGATTATTGGATAGAGGAGATCGTAAAGAAGAAGTGAGCGTTGATTTCATATAATTTGGACGAACGAGTAAAAAGTTATGAGCGTTTGAAGTCCAGGGGCTAAACTATAAAATAAAACAACTACAACAAGGTCCCTGGCAGAAAACTTAAAATAAAAGAAAAAGACTAAATAGCGAACGTTAGTTACAGGACCTAATCTAATGAATTTGTTCACTCCAGAACCTAAACTAGCGAATGTTCACTATTTAAACTAAATAAATAAAAAACGGGTTTTTAAACGAAAACCGAAATCCTAAAAAAACCAGCGAACCGGGCGGGCTTATTACCGGTTGACAGCGGGTTCGACGCCGGCGGCGGTTAGAGTCCGGCGACGAGGGAAAGACGGCGGCGGCGGCGGCGTCTACGGACGGGACGACGGCTCCGGGGCTCGGCGGCGCCGGGCAGAGACACCGGGAGGGGCGGCGCGTCGCGGCGAGGAGGATGGCGGCGTTGGCGGCGGTCCACGGCGACGGGACGGAGCAGGGTGGAGGCGGCTTCGGCGAGATGTGTGGCGGCGGCGGCGCAAGATGCGGCGCGAAGCGAGGAGAGAGAGAGGGGTCGGCGGCGCGCGGTATTTAAGGAGGGCGGGGCGGCTCCGTGGCGTGGGCGAGAGGGCAGAAGAGGCCGGGGCGGGCACGGCCTCCCATGGCGGCGCGGCGGCGTGCCCGAGCGGGACTCCCGCTCGGGAAGGAGAGGGGCGGCGCTGCTGGGCCGCTGCTGCGGTCGGGCCTTGGGCCGGCCCAATCGCGGTGGGGAAAGTTTTTTTTAAAAAAACAACTGTTTTCTAAAGAAAAGAAATAAAACTAAATAAATCAAAATATACTATAGGCATATAATATATCAAAATTTTCAAAAAAAGATTTCCTACGAGCTGAACATTTTTCTAGAGTCAAATAAAATCCACACAAATTCCAATAATTCAAATAATGCTACTGGTTCAATAAAACCTAATAAAAACCATTTTAAAAATACCAAAATGAATTCAAATTTATTTCTCTCCAATTTTCTATTGTAGGGAATCATGTTACCCTAATTTCTGTATTTTTTATTTTGGAGAAATAAATAATTTCAATAAAACTCCAATAACTCCAATTGAAAATAAATTCAAAAGAACTTTGAATTTAATTCTTTTAAAACTCCCAACTCATATTTCATATAATTTGAAGAAGTCATTTTATCTTACATCATGAAAATCATTGAGTTGCATGAAGTTTATGAATCGAAATATTTCCAAATGAAATTCAAATATTTTCAAATACCCTTTCTTTTAATTAAATGGAAGAAGTCATATCATATTCGCTCAAGGGTTTTGTATTTGAAAAGAATTTGAATTCATGAAGATCAGAAAAGTAAATGAAAGTTTGGGAAAGTCCTTTTATTCCCTCTCATTTAACTTTCAATTTTTTTCGAATTTTACTCAATCAATCAAATCTATCTATTTATTATAACATTCCAAAATTTAGAATTTTGGGATGTTACAAAACCAAACGGGTAATTCGAAGAGACTTGCAAACATAACCAATCATACGTAAAAGAATTCAGAGAAGATTCAAATATTATTCATAGATAAGTTGGATCATAAACCCACAATTCATCGGTCCCAAGAAACACACCGCAAAAAGAAGATTACATCGAATAGATCTCCACGAGAGAGGGGGAGAACATTGTATTGAGATCCAAAAAGAGTGAAGAAGCCATCTAGCTACTAGCTATGGACCAGAAGGTCTGAAATAAACTTCTCACACTTCATCGGAGGGGCTATGGTGATGATGTAGAAGCCCTCCGTGGTGGATGCCCCCTCCGGTGGAGGTCCGGAACAGGCCCCAAGATGGGATCTCGTGGATACAGGAAGTTGCGGCGATGGAATTAGGTTTTTTGCTCATGTTCTGATTGTTTGGGGGTACGTAGGTATATATAGGAGGAAGGAGTACGTCGGTGGAGCAACAGGGGGCCCACGAGGCAGGGGGCGCGCCCCCCACCCTCGTGACCGCCTCTGTTACTTCTTGGAGTAGGGTCCAAGTCTCCTGGATCACGTTCGGTGAGAAAATCACGTTTCCGAAGGTTTCATTCCGTTTGGACTCCGTTTGATATTCCGTTTCTTCGAAACACTGTAATAGGCAAAAAAACAGCAATTTTGGGCTAGGCCTCCGGTTAATAGGTTAGTCCCAAAAATAATATAAAAGTGGAAAATAAAGCCCAATATAGTCCAAAACAGTAGATAAAGTAGCATGGAGCAATCAAAAATTATAGATACGTTGAAGACGTATCACCCCCCTATCGCCCACACTGACTTGGCGATGGTTCCAAATGCCGTCGCGGAAAGGGCTTAAAAACCGTTTGTATAGCACTGACGCGTACCAGTGGAGGCTCACTAGGGACATAGTATTTGTTTATTTAATCACTCATGTATTTAGGTTTCCGATCAATATAATTCTAGCATGAATAATAAACCTTTATCATGAATAAGGAAATATAAAATAATAACTTTATTATTGCCTCATAGGGCATATTTCCTTCAGTCTCCCACTTGAAGTAGAGTCAATAATCTAGATCACATCACCATGTGATTTAACACCCATAGTTCACATCGCCATGTGATTACCACCTATAGTTCACATCACCATGTGACGAACACCCAAAGGGTTTACTAGAGTCAATAATCTTCCGCGAGGACATTTGTAACCGTCGCCAAGTGAGTGCGGGCGATAGGGAGGTCCTTCCCACACGACCCAGAAACCATCGGGGATATGCCCTCCTGGCACACACACCCTCGGCAAAATGAGGTCGTGTGCGATCAGCGAGCGATCAAATACGGTTATACGTACAGTAGTGCTAAAAAATACAATTATACAGGCAAAATTGTTTCCGGTCGTAAGTACATCCCACACAGTCAGTCCCCCCTAAACGTTTTCGTTCATATATACATCCCACATAGTCGCTCCAAGGAAACTTTTCTGTTCGCAGGTACATCACACACCCCCGTTAAATCGTTTGTGATAGCATTGCCATTTCACACGATATTAACAATTTTATCGTTTGCATTATTGAATGCATCACACACGGTGCATAGAAGAAACTGTGTGGCAAAGGCTGTCCATCACACACAGTTTTTATGTGGTAAACGTTTGCGCAAGGTGGCCTAACGCAAACTATTTTCAAGAGAATGTCGTGTGTCATTGTTCATTGATCCAACACGGTTTATTCCTAGAAACTGTGTGCGTTGCCTGAGGCCATCACCCACGGTGTTTTCTGAATAATCGTTTGCAATAGAAAAATCCAATTAGTAGGATAATTGGCCAATTAGCAGGCTAATTGGCCATTAGCAGGGTAATTGGCCAATTAGCGGGCTAATTGGCCATTAGTAGGCTAATTTCCCTATTATTAATAATCCATTTATTAATCTAGTTGACATTCATATTAAGCACATAATATATTTCATTTCCATATTAAGGATAAGGAAGTGTGACTTCATAATTGAAATACATCAGAGTACAACATGATATAGCTTCAGCACTCAACTACCCCATTACACAACTGCACCAGCACCAAGTTTCACATGCAACATCTAGAACCTTTCGAAATTAGCATCATAGACAGTACATAGAAAGATGCATCTCATCCGAAAACTGCTCAAGGTATATTAATATTGAGCCTTCATTCATGTTGAAGGTCTTTGCAACTTTAGGCCAGTGCCCGTGGATAATTGACCGTCCATCCTTCGTCCTCTTCAGGAACACTTCAATATTGAACCGTGGGTGTTCTGTAAAACCTTCCTCGCCTCCTGGCCATAGAGATGGTTTGAGAGGTAATCATCAGTGAACTGCTATGGAAAGTCCTGAAAACAAGGATGTGCATAAATATCTTCTCTATATTGGAAATGGGGCAAAGGAATAAAAAAGGCAAGGTATAATAGTTAGTACCATCTTGTAGTTAACTGATGTATTACTCATTGTGCAAACAAAGATCTTGTTGTTTTTTGTCTCTAATTTCTTTATCCTAACAATCTTTATGAGTATGTTGACTTGGTTGATATTCATGGACAACTCATTTCCCCATATGCAAAAAGGGTTCGATGGTGGGTCAAAACCTCTGACAGCAGGACCTACATGTGCAAGACCGAATTGTTAAAAACCTAAATATTAGAATGGTTCCTACAATTGCACAATAATGTGATATTAGACAACGGACCATGCACGTGCTACCCTTGATTGTAAACCTCAGTGCTTCCCATCGTTTCCTTGCAACACATATAAGGTAGTTAGTCATCAGGTTAAGTAAGGGTTCGCATGCTATCAGTAAAATATGTAGATGAAAAATAAGCACATTGCAGATTCTTCAGATTAATTCAAGACACATGGAAAACCCATTATCCAAACCAAGCATGATTAAGAACTAGGAAATATAGCACTTGTATATGTTTCTCATGTATTAAGTGCATCCAAATTCGATTTATTCCTCACATGCACAACAATAAAAAATTCTACCCACAACAATTGGAAATCGCATTGCATAATTGAACCAAGTTGTTAACTAAACACCACAACAAATGAAACAAACATTAACTGAGCACCGCATTGCACAACATAACATACTCCTAATAGAAGACCAAACAGTTAACCAAACCAAACATGCTTAACAACTTGGAAATATAGCAACTGTATTTATTTCTCATGTATTTAGTACATCCAAATACTCCAGTGTGGTGTGGTGGATTGCCTCTTGGGCTGAGGAGGAACAGTTACTAGGGAAGAACAGCCTCCTGAGGAGAGGTGCTCTTGTGCTTGGTGAGTTTGTGTGGATGAGGATGATCTAAATGGCCCAGGATCCGTTGCCTCCTACTGTGGTGGCTAGCCCTATTTATAGTGGCCCTGGTCCTCTTCCCAAATGTTGGCGGGAAGGGATGCCACAACGGCCAAATTTGAAGGGAGACAACTAGTACAAGTTATCCTGACTAAAGGTGGTCTTTGCCTGCCAAAGGCTCTGGTGGTGACGTCGTCTTGGGCTCCACGGTGACCTCCATCCTGCCGTCCTGCTGGTCTTGGTCTCGTTGCACCGATATGGAAACCTTTGCATGATGCCTCGGGACTCCTCGTCTGCGCTTGCCTCTCTAGCACCAAAGAGGAAACAAGGACATTGCGCGCGCTGGCGCCCGCCTAGCCCCGGTCGTCATGGCTTGCGTCATAGGAACCTCACGAGGTGCCCCTTGCCTTGATCTCTCCGCCCCTCGCGAGCCAGCCTGGTGAGGCCGCCCCCGAGGAGGTCTTGCATCGTCCGCCTCGCGAGGCCTTGCCCCTCACGAGGGTCTTCAGTGCTCACTAGTGAAGATGGGCCGTACAGGGCCGCTGATGGAGCCACGCCATGGTCCGCAGGCAGGCAAGTCTGGGGACCCCCGTTCCCAGGACGGCCCCCGGGCCCAAGGCGCCCTCGGACTTGGCTTCGAGGCAAAGCCAATGGGCAAGGGCGGAGCACCACGGGCCCCAACAGCCTGCAGCCTCGGTCGACGAGTGGCGATTGTTGGGATGTGGGCGTCTCCGCTTCCCCACGCTTCCTCGGAAACTGCCTGACTGGACGAGTCCCTGCTACATGAAGAGTAAAATCATCATTACCTGTGATCGTGGGGATCGCTCGTTGCCCTTCCCCTGCTATAAGTGAGGAGGGGGCGGAGCCTCCATCGCTCATCTCTTCCTGCTCCACTCGCTTCTTTCTCCCTTGCTTCATTGGTAGTAGTGACACCCATGGCGCCTGCAAAGAGGTTCTCGACCGCAGAAAAAGGGAAGGCCCGCTAGGAGGGGCCTGGCTCACCGCCGCCTAAGAGGAGGCGCGGCCGTCCCCACAAGCACACCGCGGCCCTCGCCGTGGCCCCTCGCAGCCGCGGTAGGGGTCGCCCAGGTCATGGCAGCCCCGTCGATGAAGGGAGGCGCGCCATGGTCACGCGGCCTCCTCGGCCGTGCTTCCACTTGGCGGAGGTGCTGCCGGAGTTCGTCATGTGGTCGGAGAACCCGGTCGGCACCTGGCTTCAGCTCCCACGTTTCTGTGCCGACGAGCTGCCAGCCACGGGTCCAGGCGGTCTCTGGCTACAGGTGAACGGTTGCTGCAGCAAGGCTTCACGGGTCGCGGTCGAGGTCTCCATCGCGGGCAACGCAACCCTGGTCCGTGGCTGGCAGACGTTGCTACCTCTTAAGCACTATGTTGCTTTTCCTTTGAAGAGGAAAGGGTGATGCAGCACAATAGCGTATGTATTTCCCTCAGTTTTTGAGAACCAAGGTATCAATCCAGTAGGAGGCTACGCGCGAGTCCCTCGTACCTGCACAATACAAATAAATCCTCGCAACCAACGCGATAAGGGGTTGTCAATCCCTTCACGGTCACTTACGAGAGTGAGATCTGATAGATATGATAAGATAATATTTTTGGTATTTTTGTGATAAAGATGCAAAGTAAAATAAAAGCAAATGAAGATAGACCCGAGGGCCATAGGTTTCACTAGTGGCTTATCTCAAGAGCATAAGTATTTCACAGTAGGTGAACAAATTACTATTGAGCAATTGACAGAATTAAGCATATTTATGAGAATATCTAGGTATGATCATGTATATAGGCATCACGTCAGAGACAAGTAGACCGACTCCTGCCTGCATCTACTACTATTACTCCACTCATCGACCGCCATCCAGCATGCATCTAGAGTATTAAGTTCATGAAAACAGGGTAACGCCTTAAGCAAGATGACATGATGTAGAGGGATAAATTCATGCAATATGATAAAAACCCCATCTTTTTATCCTCGATGCCAACAATACAATACGTGCCTTGCTGCCCCTCATCACACGGGAAAGGACACCACAAGATTGAACCCAAAGCTAAGCACTTCTCCCATTGCAAGAAAGATCAATCTAGTAGGCCAAACCAAACTGATAATTCGAAGAGACTTGCAAAGATAACCAATCATACATAAAAGAATTCAGAGAAGATTCAAATATTGTTGATAGATAATCTTGATCATAAACCCACAATTCATCGGTCTCAACAAACACACCGCAAAAAGAAGATTAGATCAAATAGATCTCCACGAGAGAGGGGGAGAACATTGTATTGAGATCCAAAAAGAGAGAAGAAGCCATCTAGCTATTAACTATGGACCCGAAGGTCTGAGGTAAACTACTCATACTTCATCGGAGAGGCTATGGTGTTGATGTAGAAGCCCTCCATGATGGATGCCCTCCCATGGAGCTCCTAACAGGCCCTAAGATGGGATCTCGTGGGCATGAAGGTTGCGGCGGTGGAATTAGGTTTTGGCTCCGTGTCGATCGTTTGGGGGTACGTAGGTATATATAGGAGGAAGGAGTACGTCGGTGGAGTAACAGGGGGCCCACGAGGGTGGAGGGCGCGCCTGGGTGGGGGGCACGCCCCTACCTCGTGGCCTCCTGGAAGCTTCCTTGACGTAGGGTCCAAGTCTCCTGGATCATGTTCGGTGAGAAAATCACGTTCCCGAAGGTTTCATTCCGTTTGGACTCCGTTTGATATTCCTTTTCTGCAAAACTCTGAAATAGGAAAAAAACAACAATTCTGGGCTGGGCCTCCGGTTAATAGGTTAGTCCCAAAAATAATATAAAAGTGGAAGATAAAGCCCATTAATGTTCAAAACAGTAGATAATATAGCATGGAGCAATCAAAAATTATAGATACATTGGAGACGTATGAAGCATCCCCAAGCTTAATTCCTGCTCGTCCTCGAGTAGGTAAATGATAAAAAAGATAATTTTTGATGCGGAGTGCTACTTGGCATAATTTCAATGTAATTCTTCTTAATTGTGGTATGAATATGTTGGAAATATGCGCTAGAGGCAATAATAAAATGATTATTATTATATTTCCTTGTTCATGATAATTGTCTATTATTCCTATAATTGTGTTATCCGGAAATCGAAATACATGTGTGAATGCATAGACCACAACATGTCCCCAGTGAGCCTCTAGTTGACTAGCTCGTTTATCAATAGATGGTCACGGTTTCCTGACCATGGAAATTGGATGTCATTGATAACGGGATCACATCATTAGAAGAATGATGTGATGGACAAGACCCAATCCTAAGCATAGCACAACATCGTGTAATTCGTTTGCTAGAGCTTTTCCAATGTGAAGTATCTTTTCCTTAGACCATGAGATCATGTAACTCCCGGATGCCGTAGGAGTGCTTTGGGTGTACCAAACGTCACAACGTAACTGGGTGACTATAAAGGTATACTACAGGTATCTCCGAAAGTGGCTGTTGGGTTGACACGGATCGAGACTGGGATTTGTCACTCCGTATGACGGAGAGGTATCTCTGGGCCCACTCGGTAATGCATCATCATAATGAGCTCAAAGTGACTAAGTGGTTGGTCATGGGATCATGCATTACGGTATGAGTAAAGTGGCTTGCCGGTAACGAGATAGAGCGAGGTATTGGGATACCGACGATCGAATCTCGGGCAAGTAATGTACCGATTAACAAAGGGAATTGTATACGGGATTACTTGAATCCTTGACATCGTGGTTCATCCGATGAGATTATCGAGGAGCATGTGGGAGCCAACATGGGTATCCAGATCCCACTGTTGGTTATTGGCCGGAGAGTCGTCTCGGTCATGTCTGCGTGTCTCCTGAACCCGTAGGGTCTACACACTTAGGGTTCGGTGACTCTAGGGTTGTAGAGATATTAGTATGCGGTAACCCGAAAGTTGTTCGGAGTCTCGGATGAGATCCTGGACGTCACGAGGAGTTCCGGAATGGTCTGGAGGTGAAGAATTATATATAGGAAATCCGTTTTCGGCCATCGGGAAAGTTTCGGGGGTCACCGGTATTGTACCGGGACCACCGGAAGGGTCCCGGGTCCACCGGTGGGGCCACCTATCCCGGAGGGCCCCATGGGCTGAAGTGGGAAGGAACCAGCCCTGGTGGGCTGGTGCGCCCTTGGCCTCCCTCCGCCTAGGGTTGGAAACCCTAGGGGTGGGGCGCCCACTTGGGTTGGGGCAAGCCATCCCTTGGCCGCCCCCCTTGGAGATGGGATCTCCTAGGGCTGGCGCCCCAGGGGCCCTATATATAGTGGGGGAGGGAGGGCAGCCGCACCCAGTCCCCGGCCTCCCTCTCCCTCGCAACACCTCTCCCTCTCGCTGAGCTTGGCGAAGCCCCGCCGAGATCGCTGCCACTTCCACCACCACGCCGTCAGGCTGCTGGATCTCCATCAACCTCTCCCTCCCTTGCTAGATCAAGAAGGAGGAGACGTCTTCCCCAACCGCACGTGTGTTGAACACGGAGGTGCCGTCTGCTCGCACTAGGATCATCGGTGATTTGGATCACGACGAGCACGACTCCCTCAACCCCGTTCTCTTGAACGCTTCCGCTCGCGATCTACAAGGGTATGTAGATGCAATCCTCTCTCTCGTTGCTAGATGACTCCATAGATTGTTCTTGGTGAAGCGTAGAAATTTTTTATTTTCTGCAACGTTCTCCAACAGTGGCATCATGAGCTAGGTCTATGCGTAGTTACTATGCACGAGTAGAACACAAACTTGTTGTGGGCGTAGATGTTGTCAATTTTCTGTCCACTACTAGTCTTATCTTGTTTCGGCGGCATCGTGGGATGAAGCGGCCCGGACCGACCTTACACGTACGCTTACGTGAGACAGGTTCCACCGACTGCCATGCACTAGTTGCATAAGGTGGCTAGCGAGTGTCTGTCTCTCCCACTTTAGTCGGATCGGATTCGATGAAAAGGGTCCTTATGAAGGGTAAATAGAAATTGGCATATCACGTTGTGGTTTTACGTAGGTAAGAAATGTTCTTGCTAGAAACCTATAGAAGCCACGTAAAAACATGCAACAACAATTAGAGGATGTCTAACTTGTTTTTGCAGCATATGCCTTGTGATGCGATATGGCCAAAAGGATGTGATGAATGAAATATATGTGATGTATGAGATTGATCATGTTCTTGTAATAGGAATCACGACTTGCATGTCGATGAGTATGACAATCGGCAGGAGCCATAGGAGTTGTCTTTATTTTTGTATGACCTGCGTGCCATTGAATAACGCCATGTAAATTACTTTACTTTATTGCTAAACACGTTAGCCATAGAAGTAGAAGTAATGGTTGGCGTGACAACTTCATGAAGACACGATGATGGAGATCATGGTGTCATGCCGGTGACGAAGATGATCATGGCGCCCCGAAGATGGAGATCAAAGGAGCAATATGATATTGGCCATATCATGTCACTATTTGGTTGCATGTGATGTTTATCATGTTTTGCTTCTTATTTTCTTAGTTCGACGGTAGTAAATAAGATGATCCCTTATAATAATTTCAAGAAAGTGTTACCCCTAATTGTGCGCCGTTGCGAAAGTTCGTTGTTTCAAAGCACCACGTGATGATCGGGTGTGATAGATTCTAACGTTCACATACAATGGGTGTAAGACAGATTTACACATGCAAAACACTTAGGTTAACTTGACGAGCCTAGCATGTACAGACATGGCCTCAGAACACAAGAGACCGAAAGGTCGAATATGAGTCGTATGGAAGATACGATCAACATGGAGATGTTCACCGATGATGACTAGTCTGTCTCACGTGATGATCGGACACGGTCTAGCTGAGTGGGAGTTCATTAAATAATTTGATTAGATGAACTTAATTATCATGAACTTAGTCTAAAAACCTTTGCAAAATGTCTTGTAGATCAAATGGCCAACGCTCATGTCAACCTCAACTTCAACGCGTTCCTAGAGAAAACCAAGCTGAAAGATGATGGCAGCAACTATTCGGACTGGGTCCGGAACCTGAGGATCATCCTCATAGCTTCCAAGAAAGCATATGTCCTAGAAGGACCGCTAGGTGAAGCACCCATCCCAGAGAACCAAGACGTTATGAACGCTTGGTAGTCACGTGCTAATGATTACTCCCTCGTTCAGTGCGGCATGCTTTACAGCTTAGAACCGGGGCTCCAAAAGCGTTTTGAGCAATAAGGAGCATATGAGATGTTCGAAGAGCTGAAAATGGTTTTCCAAGATCATGCCCAGGTCGAGAGATATGAAGTCTCCGACAAGTTCTACAGTTGTAAGATGGAGGAAAATAGTTCTGTCAGTGAGCACATACTCAAAATGTCTGGGTTGCACAATCGCTGGTCCCAGCTGGACATTAACCTCCCAGACGAGGCGGTCATTGATAGAATCCTTCAGTTTCTCCCACCTATCTACAAGAGCTTTGTGATGAACTACAATATGCAGGGGATGGTGAAAACTATTCCTGAAGTATTTTCAATGCTGAAATCAGCAGAGGTGGAAATCAAAAAGGAACATCAAGTGTTGATGGTCAATAAAACCACTAGTTTCAAGAAAGGCAAGGGTAAGAAGAACTTCAAGAAGAACGGCAAGGGAGTTGCCGCGCCCGGTAAGCCAGCTGCCGGGAAGAAGCCAAAGAATGGACCCAAACCTGAGACTGAGTGCTTTTATTGCAAGGGAAAGGGACACTGGAAGCGGAACTGCCCCAAATACTTAGCGGACAAGAAGGCCGGCAACACCAAAGGTATATGTGATATACATGTAATTGATGTGTACCTTACCAGTACTCGTAGTAGCTCCTGGGTATTTGATACCGGTGCAGTTGCTCATAGCTCTCGGGAGGGAGGGCAGCCGCACCCTAGTCCCTGGCGCCTCCCTCTCCCCTCGCAACACCTCTCCCTCTCGCTGAGCTTGGCGGCCCTGCCGAGATCGCCGCCATTTCCACCACCACGCCGTCAGGCTGCTGGATCTCCATCAACCTCTCCTCCCTTGCTGGATCAAGAAGGAGGAGACGTCTTCCCAACCGTACATGTGTTGAACGCGGAGGTGCCGTCCGTTCGGCACTAGGATCATCGGTGATTTGGATCACGACGAGTACGACTCCCTCAACCCCGTTCTCTTGAATGCTTCCGCTCACGATCTACAAGGGTATGTAGATGCAGTCCTCTCTCTCGTTGCTAGATGACTCCATAGATTGTTCTTGGTGAAGCGTAGAAATTTTTTATTTTCTGCAACGTTCTCCAACAGAATATTTAGATCCGAAAGATTCAAGATAAAAGTTCATATTGACATAAAAATGATAATACTTCAAGAATACTAACTAAGCAATTATGTCTTCTCAAAAATAACATGGCCAAAGAAAGTTTATCCCTACAAAATCATATAGTTTAGTCATGCTCCATTTTCATCACACAGGAATGCTCTCATCATGCACAACCCCGATGACAAGCCAAGCAATTGTTTCATACTTTAGTAATCTCAAAGCTATAAACTTTCACGCAATATATGAGCGCGAGCCATGGACATAGCACTATGGGTGGAATGGAATGTGATGATGGGGGCTATGTGGAGAAGACAAAAAAGGAGAAAGTCTCACATTAATGAGGCTAATCAATGAGCTATGGAGATGCCCATCGATAGATGTTAATGCAGGGAGTTTGGATTGCCATGCAACGGATGCACTAGAGCTATAAATGTACGAAAGCTCAACAAAAGAAACTAAGTGGGTGTGCATCCAACTTGCTTGCTCATGAAGACCTAGGGCACTAGAGGAGGCCCATTGTTGGAATATACAAGCCAAGTTCTATAATGAAAAATTCCCACTAGTATATGAAAGTGACAAAACAAGAGACTCTCTATTATGAAGATTATGGTGCTACTTTGAAGCACAAGTGTGGCAAAGGATAGTAGCATTGTCCCTTCTCTCTTTTTCTCTCTTTTTTGGGCCTTCTCTTTTTTATGGCCTTTCTTTTTTTTATTCCTCACTTGGGACAATGCTCTAGAAAATGATGATAATCACACTTCTATTTATTTACAACTCAATGATTACGACTCGATACTAGAACAAAGTATGACTCTATATGAATGCCTCCGGCGGTGTACCGGGATATGCAATGAACCAAGAGTGACATGTATGAAATAATTATGAATAGTGGCTTTGCCACAAATACTGTGTCAACTACATGATCACGCTAGCAATATGACAATGATGAATGTGTCATGATAAACAGAATAGTGGAAAGTTGCATGGCAATATATCTCGGAATGGCTATGGAAATGCCATAATAGGTAGGTATGGTGGATGTTTTGAGGAAGATATAAGGAGGTTTATGTGTGAAATAGCATATCATATCACGGGGTTTGGATGCACCGGCGAAGTTTGCACCAACTCTCAATGTGAGAAAGGGAAATGCACGGTATCGAACAGGCTAGCAAGGATGGAAGGGTGAGAGTGCGTATAATCCATGGACTCAACATTAGTCATAAAGAACTCACATACTTATTGAAAAAATCTACAAGTCATCAAAAACGAAGCACTACGCGCATGCTCCTAGGGGGATAGATTGGTAGGAAAAGACCATCGCTCATCCCCGACCGCCACTCATAAGGAGGACAATCAAAGAACACCTCATGTTTCAAATTTGTTACATAACGTTTACCATACGTGCATGCTACGGGACTTGCAAACTTCAACACAAGCATTTCTCAAATTCACAACTACTCAACTAGCACGACTTTGGTATTATTACCTCCATATCTCAAAACAATCATCAAGCATCAAACTTCTCTTAGTATTCAACACACTCATAAGAAAGTTTTCACTATTCTTGAATACCTAGCATATTAAGATTATTTAAGCAAATTACCATGCTATTTAAGACTCTAAAAATAATCTAAGTGAAGCATGAGAGATCAATAGTTTCTATAAAACAAATTCACCACCGTGCTCTAAAAGATATAGGTGAAGCACTAGAGCAAAACTATATAACTCAAAAGATATAAGTGAAGCACAAAGAGTATTCTAATAATTTCCAAATCATGTATGGCTCTCTCAAAGGGTGTGTACAGCAAGTATGATTGTGGTAAACTAAAAATCAAAGACTCAAATCATACAAGGCGCTCCAAGCAAAACACATATCATGTGGTGAATAAAAATATAGCTCCAAGTAAAGTTACTGATCGAAGTAGATGAAATAGGGGATGCTTCCGGGGCATCCCCAAGCTTTGGCTTTTTGGTGTCCTTAGATTATCTTGGGGGTGCCATGGGAATCCCCAAGCTTAGGATCTTTCCACTCCTCGTTCCATAATCCATCAAAAATCTTTCACCCAAAACTTGAAAAGTTCACAACACAAAACTCAACAGAAATCTCGTGAGCTCCGTTAGCGAAAGAAAACAAAAGACCACTTCAAGGTACTGTAATGAACTCATTCTTTATTTATATTGGTGTTAAACCTACTGTATTCCAACTTCTCTATGGTTTATAAACTATTTTATTAGCCATAGATTCATCAAAATAAGCAAACAACACACGAAAAACAGAATCTGTCAAAAACAGAACAGTCTGTAGTAATCTGTAACTAACGCAAACTTTTGGAACTCCAAAACATCAGCCAAAATAGGACGACCTAGGTAATTTGTTTATTGATCATAAGCAATTGGAATCACTATTTTATCATGTTCTGGTGATTTTTAACAATTGTTTTCGTGAACAGAAAGTTTCTGGAAATTTCTGCAAGATCAAATAACTATCATCCAAGAAGATCCTATAGGTTTAACTTGGCACAAACACTAACTAAAACATAAAAAACACATCTAACCAGAGGCTAGAAAAAAAATTTATTCCTAAACAGAAGCAAAAAGAAAAAAAAATTGGGTTGCCTCCCAACAAGCGCTATCGTTTAACGCCCCTAGCTAGGCATAAAAGCAAGGATAGATCTAGGTATTGCCATCTTTGGTAGGCAATCCATAAGTGGCTCTCATGATAGATTCATATGGTAATTTTATTTCCTTTCTAGGAAAGTGTTCCATGCCTTTCTTTAATGGAAATTGGAATCTAATATTCCCTTCCTTCATATCAATTATTGCACCAATCGTTCTAAGGAAAGGTCTACCAAGAATAATAGGACATGAAGGATTGCAATCTATATCAAGAACGATAAAATATACGGGCACATAGTTCCTATTTGCAACAATAATAACGTCATTAATTCTTACCATAGGTTTCTTAATAGTGGAATCCGCAAGATGCAAGTTTAAAGAGCAATCATCAAAATCATGGAAACCTAGCAAATCACACAAAATTTTGAGAATAGTGGAGACACTAACACCCAAATCACATAAAGCATAAAACTCATGATCCTTAATCTTAATTTTAATAGTTGTTTCCCACTCATCATAAAGTTTTCTAGGGATAGAAACTTCCAACTCAAGCTTTTCTTCATAGGATTGCATCAAGGCATCAACAATATGTTTAGTAAATGCTTTATTTTGACTATAAGCATGAGATGAATTTAGCACGGATTGCAACAAGGAAATACAATCAATCAAAGAGCAACTTTCATAATTAAATTCCTTGAAATCCAAAATAGTGGGTTTAGCAACATCTAGGGTTTTGATTTCTTCAATCCCACTTTTATCAATTTTAGCATCAAGATCTAAAAACTCCGAATTTTTGGAATGCCTTCTAGGTAAAGGTGGATCATATTCAGTCCCATCATTATCAAGATTCATATTGCAAAACAGAGATTTAATAGGGGACACATCAATAACTTTTAGATCTTCATCTTTGTTTTCATAAAACTTTGAAGAACACGCTTTCATAAAGCAATCTTTCTTAGCACGCATCCTAGCGGTTCTTTCTTTGCACTCATCAAGGGAAATTCTCATGGCTTTGAGAGACTCATTGATATCATTCTTAGGAGGAATAGATCTAAGCTTCAAATAATCAACATCAAGAGAAATTCTATCAACGTTCCTAGCCAATTCATCAACTTTAAGCAATTTGTCCTCAAGCAAAGCATTGAAATTCTTTTGCAAATTCATAAACTCTTTAACACTAGTCTCAAATTCAGAGGGCATCTTATTAAAATTTCCATAAGAGTTGTTGTAGGAGTTTCCATAATTTTTAGAGGAATTACTAGGATAAGGCCGAGGATTAAAGTTTCCTCTATACGCGTTGTTACCAAAATTATTCCTACCAACAAAATTCACATCCATAGATTAATTATTATTATCAATCAAAGTAGACAAAGGCATATCATTAGGATCAGAAGAAACACTCTTAGTAGCAAATAATTTCATAAGTTCATCCATCTTTCCACTCAAAACATTAATTTCTTCTATCACATGCACTATTTTTATTAGTAGATCTTTCAGTGTGCCATTGAGAATAATTAACCATAATATTATCTAGGAGTTTAGTAGCTTCTCCTAAAGTGATTTCCATAAAAGTGCCTCCCGCGGCCGAATCTAAAAGATTTCTAGAAAAAAATTCAATCCAGCATAATTTTTTTGTATAATCATCCACAAATTCAAACCATGAGTAGGGCAATTGCGTATCATTAATTTCATCCTCTTCCAAGCTTGTGCAACATGTTCATGATCAAGTTGCTTAAAATTTATAATATCATTTCTAAGAGAGATGATCTTAGCGGGAGGAAAATACTTAGAGATAATAGCATCTTTGCACTTGTTCCATGAATCAATACTATTTTTAGGCAAAGACGAAAACCAAGCTTTAGCACGATCCCTAAGCAAAAAAGGAAATAGCTTCAATTTAACAATATCATTATCAAGTGCAGCATTGATTTCACAAGATTCAGTATCGGTAAGAGGAGCAATCGGAGTGCTAAGGAAATCATTATTGTTGGTATTGGTAAAGTCACATAATTTGGTATTATCTTGAGCCATCGTGACAAGCAAGCAATCCCCAACATACGAGCGAACAAAAAGCAAGAGAAAAAGAGGCGAACGAAAAAAGAGAGGGAGAATAAAACGGCAAGGGTGCATTGGGGGAGAGGAAAATGAGAGGCAAATGGCAAATAATGTAATGCGGGAGATAAGGGATTGTGATGGGTACTTGGTATGTTGAATTTTGCATAGACTCCCCGGCAACGGCGCAAGAAATCCTTCTTGCTACCTCTTGAGCACTGCGTTGGTTTTCCCTTAAAGAGGAAAGGGTGATGCAGCACAGTAGCGTAAGTATTTCCCTCAGTTTTTGAGAACCAAGGTATCAATCCAGTAGGAGGCTACACAGGAGTCCCTCGCACCAGCACAATACAAATAAATCCTCGCAACCAACGCGATAAGGGGTTGTCAATCACTTCACGATCACTTACGAGGGTGAGATCTGATATATATGATAAGATAATATTTTTGGTATTTTTGTGATAAAGATGCAAAGTAAAAAGCAAATGAAATAACTAAGTGTTGGAAGATTAATATAATGAAGATAGACCAGGGGGCCATAGGTTTCACTAGTGGCTTCTCTCAAGAGCATAAGTATTTTACGGTGGGTGAACGAATTACTGTTGAGCAATTGACAGAATTGAGCATAGTTATGAGAATATCTAGGTATGATCATGTATATAGGCATCACGTCCGAGACAAGTAGACCGACTCCTGCCTACATCTACTACTATTACTCCACTCATCGACCGCTGTCCAGCATGCATCTAGAGTATTAAGTTCATGAAAACAGAGTAACGCCTTAAGCAATATGACATGATGTAGAGGGATAAATTCATGCAATATGATAAAAACCCCATCTTGTTATCCTCGATGGCAACAATACAATACGTGCCTTGCTGCCCCTACTGTCACTGGGAAAGGACACCGCAAGATTGAACCCAAAGCTAAGCACTTCTCCCATTGCAAGAAAGATCAATCTAGTAGGCCAAACCAAACTGATAATTCGAAGAGCTTGCAAAGATAACCAATCATACATAAAAGAATTCAAAGAAGATTCAAATATTGTCATAGATAATCTTGATCATAAACCCACAACTCATCCGTCTCAACAAACACACCGCATAAAGAAGATTACATCGAATAGATCTTCACGAGAGAGGGGGAGAACATTGTATTGAGATCCAAAAAGAGAGAAGAAGCCATCTAGCTACTAACTATGGACCCGAAGGTCTGAGGTAAACTACTCACACTTCATCGGAGAGGCTATGGTGTTAAAGTAGAAGCCCTCCGTGATGGATGCCCCCTCCGGCGGAGCTCCGGAACAGGCCCCAAGATGGGATCTCGTGGGTACAGAAGGTTGCGGCGGTGGAGTTAGGTTTTTGGCTCCTTATCTGATCGTTTGGGGGTACGTAGGTATATATAGGAGGAAGGAGTACGTCGGTGGAGCAACAGGGGGCCCACGAGGGTGGAGGGCGCGCCTGGGGGGAGGGCGCACCCCCCTACCTCGTTGCCTCCTGGAAGCTTCCTTGACGTAGGGTCCAAGTCTCCTGGATCATGTTCGGTGAGAAAATCACGTTCCCGAAGGTTTCATTCCGTTTGGACTCCGTTTGATATTCCTTTTCTTCAAAACTCTGAAATAGGCAAAAAAAACAGCAATTCTGGGCTGGGCCTCCGGTTAATAGGTTAGTCCCAAAAATAATATAAAAGTGGATAATAAAGCCCATTAATGTACAAAATAGTAGATAATATAGCATTGAGCAATCAAAAATTATAGATACGTTGGAGACGTATCAGACGTTTGCCCGCGCACGCGGCCTGGGCCGGCGGTGCACCCTCCACTTCAAGTATGATGGCAACGCGACCCTCTATGTGAGGGTGTTCGTGGAAGATGGTCGCCGCATCGGGTGCTGCCCCGAGGACAACGACGGCGGTGAGGTGCTCAGCCTCGGCGACGGCAGCGACGAGGGTGAAGGTGGGCTTGTCCTCGACGCTGGCCATGGCTCGTCCAGCTACGGCGACTCTTCTTCCGGCGACAGCTCCAGCCACGCCGCCGCGCCCGCTTCGAGGGTGGCAGCGGGTCGTCTCGTCGTCGTGCCCCAGTGAAGCGCGAGGAGGGGTCTGGCTGAGCCCAGGAGAGCGCCATGGGCCCATCCTCATGAACTGCCATGGGGGCACACGCCACTTTTGTTTCGTTCTTCCTTTTCTTCCTGCATCAAGAGAGAGACAAGTATAGGACCTCGCAGGGGCGTGAACGAACCATGATTTCCAAGTTGCTATGCTATGTTTATCATTCCTGTGTCATGCTGCAACATCGGCGTTTTATGTAGGCACATAGAAATAACTTAGATTGACGCGCTCGAAATAGTTTCCGCCTCGTGAGGCGTGCATTTCCCAGTACCTGGCAAGGCCTCCTTGGCCTGGGAGGCGTCTAGGAACTTCAAAAATTCGTTAGGAAACTTTTATTCTCCCGAGCCCTTCTGAGTCCTGGTCGCAGGCGCAGCCGGCCACGACCCAGCGCTTCGCATCGCGGTACTCGAGGGGCACGAATTGAGAGAGGTGCGCCAGCTTGCGAGCTCGAGCGAGGGTGCCTCGTGAAGAACAGGAAAAACGCTCATGAGGGCACCTGTCCAGCCCGCTCGTGAGGCATGCGAGGGAGAGTATGGGTCAAAACAAGGAACCGAGGGCAGAAACGGAGGCAAAAGGCGAAGGAACCAAGCCGGCAAGGAACACCAGAAAGCAAATTTTCATTAAAGAGGGGCAAGCCAACTACGGAAAGCAAATGAAAAGCCACGTCTGGCACCTAGTCTAGTCTTCTCACCAGCGTGGAGCTAAGTGCTACCACTAGGACGTGGGACGGAGCCCCCGAGGCCCGAGGGAGGCACTCCTGAGACTCCGGGGCATGTACAGCCCCACTCATTATTATGTGAGAGTGTCACGAGCGGAGACCTTCACAGGCACTGGGCCTTGCTTCACAGGCGCCGGGCCTTGCTTCATGGGTAGAACTTCCGGAGGTGCAAGATGTTCCAGGCATTCTGGATGGGGACCCCGTCCTGCGTCTCCAGGTGCACGTCACCAGGCCTCGAGATGTGGGCGACCCTAAACGGGCCCTCCCACATGGGTGAAAGCTTATGCAACCCTTCCCTGCAGAGCACCTGCCTTAGGACGAGGTCACCCACCTCGAGCGTCCTGGAGCGAACGCTGCGAGAGTGATACCGTCGCAGCGCCTGCCGGTATCTTGCCGCCCAAAGCGTGGCTTCGCGGCGGCGTTCCTCCCCCGCACGAGGTCCATCCCCCGCATGGCATCCTATTGCACCTCATCAAACGCCAGGACCCACGCGGAGCGATGCTTGACATCATGAGGGAGAACCGCTTCTGCTCCGTAGACGAGGAAGAACGGGGTCTCGCCTGTTGGCTTGGTGGCAGTGGTGTGGATGGACCACAGCACTAACCGGAGCTCATCGTGTGAGCCCCTGCCGCAGGCCTCAAGCTTCTTCTTGAAGGTCCTGGTCTTGAGGCCTCTCAGGACCTCCGCGTTGGCGCGTTCGGCCTGACCATTGCTCCTAGGGTGTGCCACCGAAGCATAGCAGATCTGCGTTCCAGGGTTAGCACAATATGTCTTGAAGAGATTGCTAGTGAACTACGAGCTGTTGTCGGTGATGATGCGATTAGGGACCCCGAACCGGCTCACGAGACCCTTGATGAACTTGACCGCAGATCCGGCCGGGATGGTGCGGACAGCTTCTACCTCTGCCCATTTGGTGAACTTGTCGATGGTGACGTAGAGGTAGCGGTAGCCCCCAGGCGCTCGAGGGAACGGGCCTAAGATATCAAGCCCCCAGAATGCAAATGGCCACGAGAGCAAGATGGTCTGGAGGCCCTGGGCTGGCTGATGGATTTGCTTGGCGTGGAATTGACAGGCCCCTAGGACTTCAGCAGCTCAGTCGCGTCGTTGAGTGCCGTAGGCCAGTAGAATCCGCTGCGGAATGCCTTGCCGATGAGGGTTTGTGACGACGAGTGGTGTCCGTAGTCTCCGCCGTGTATGTCAGCTAGCAACTCGTTCCCCTGTTCCCTGGAGATACAACGCAAGGTAACGTCATTCGGCCGCTTCCTGTATAACTCACCGTCCTGGATGCAGTACGCCGTGGCCTGTCGGGCCACGCGCTCCGCGACCTCCTCTTTCTCCGGCAGCGTCCCTTGCATCAGGTATTCTTTGAACTCCTTGGTCCAGCACCCCTCCTGAGGCTCGAGCACCCGGAGTAGGCGCGCTCCCGGGGTCAGGCTGTAGGCCGGGGCTCCCGAGGCAGGTGGTTGGGGGAGCTCCTTGTAACGCCCCGGATTCGATGCGCCAGGTGTCCGCCAGTTATTTGTTGTCCTTGCCATGTCATGTGCTTGCGTGTTGCACTTTGCCATGTCATCATCTGCATTTCATATCATGTCATCATGTACATTTCATTTTGCATACGTGTTCGTCTCATGCATCCGAGCATTTTCCCCGTTGTCCGTTTTGCAATCCGGCACTCCTATGTCTCCCGGCGCCCCCTTTTACCTCTTTTCGTGTGCGGGTGTTAAACGTTCTCGGAATGGCCCGAGGTTTGTCAAGCGGCCTTGGTATAGCACCGGTAGACCGCCTGTCAAGTTTTGTGCCATTTGGAGGTCGTTTGATACTCCAACGGTTAACCGGGTAACCGTAAAGCCTCCTTCTGCTTGCAGCCCAACACCCCTTCCAAAGTGGCCCAAAACCCAGCAAACTCCCCTCCATGCTCTCGGTCGTTCGATCACGATCGTGTGGGCGAAAACCGCACCTCATTTGGACACTCCTAGCTCCCTCTACCTATAAATATGTGGCCTCCCCCGAAATTTCCGCAGTCCAAACCCTAGTCCTCTTCCTCCCGCAGCCACCGGACGCGTCCGCCTGCGGACACGCCCGCCACCGCCTCGCCCAACTAGGGAGCGCCACGTGGCCCGCCGCCACCTCCCACGCGCCCGGCCCGCCGAGGGCCGCCTCGCCCTGCTGGCCCAGCTGCCGCCGTCTGCTGGCCCAGCGCCGCCGCCCGGCTGCCGCCGCAGCAGCCTCGCCTCTCCCTCGCCGCCGCCTTCGCCGCCGCCGCCGGCGCCTGCCGCTTCGCCGCCGGACCCCTTGGCGCCCGCGCGCGCCCTCGCCCGCCGCGCCTCGCCGCCCGGCCGTGCCCGCTGGCCTCCTCCGCCGCCTGCTGCCGTCGCTGCCCGGCGGCCGCCCGCGCCGGAATCGAAGGCGCGCCCGCGCCCTCGTCTCCCGGCCGACGTCCGCGCGCGCCCTGCCGGATCCGACCCAGATCCGCGGGGCCCGCCCACCCGACCCGCCGGTGCCTCCCCGAGCCCTTCTTCGGCCGCCACGCGCTCCGTCTCCGGCGAGCCCCTCCGGCCGCCTCGTAATCCGCGCCCGGGTCAACCCCCAGATCCGGAGGTATATTTGCCTAAGTCCCCGATTATTTCAACATTATCATGCCATGTTCATGCCATCGTATCTCTGCATCCGTAGCTCCGTTTCGTGTGTGTAATATGTCAAATTGTTCGTCTCGACGAGTACATCATTTCATCTCATTGCATCATTTACATTTGAGCTAATCTTGATGCCCGAAATGCTGTTAGAAGAGGGCTATGTGATGTTAGTTTCAGATTCTTATCAGAACATGCACTTTTGTCATTTTTGCCATGATTGATGTGTGCATCCTATGAACTTGAGTCCTACATGTGTTTTGTAATATGCCATGCCATCTTTACAGGGGTGTATGCCATGTATTTTTGTGATCTCTGTGGTGACTAGCACAAGCATGCAAACTAGGCTTCATGATGTTGCTGATTTCAGCCCCTGTTCTGCTGATATTTTTATGCCATGTTAACTTGATGGTACAGAGAGATCCATGCTTATTTTGAGATACTTCAGTAAGGATGTGCTTGATGTTTGTACGCTTAGCTTATCCGGTCGTGGCCTGAGACGAGATACGCGCGGCTACTATCAGGGTGTCGGCACGCCGGGAGGTCTTGCTGGTCTTGTTTTATTGCTGTCAAAATGTCTTGTAGCCGGGATTCCGAGAATGATCGGGTCTTCCCGGGGAGAAGGAATATCCTTCGTAGATCGCGAGAGCTTATCATGGGCTAAGTTGGGACACCCCTGCAGGGTATAAACTTTCGAGAGCCGTGCCCGCGGTTATGTGGCAGATGGGAATTTGTTGATATCCGGTTGTAGTAAACTTGAAGCAAACTCTTCTAAAATACACCAACCGTGTAGCGTAATCGTGAGTGTCTCTTTTCGGGTTGATCGAGAGGAGAACACGGTTTCTTGGGTTATGTCGACGAAGTAGGAGTTCAGGATCACTTCTTGATCATTACTAGTTGACGACCGTGCCTTTGTTTCTCTTCTCGCCTCATTTGCGTATGTTAGCCACCATATATGCTTAGCTGCTGCAACCTCACCACTTTACCCCTTCCTTTCCCTTTAAGCTTTGCTAGTCTTGATACCCATGGTAATGGGATTGCTGAGTCCTCGTGGCTCACAGATTACTACACCAACAGTTGCAGGTACAGGTTTGCGATGATCATGACGCGAGAGCAATGTTTGCTTGTTTGGAGTTCTTCTGCTTCTTCTTCGATCAGGGGATAGGTTCCAGGTCGGTAGCCTGGGCTAGCAGGGTGGATGTCGTTTGAGTTTCTGTTTATGTTTCATCCGTAGTCGGATGTTGATCTTGTATATGATGTTGATGTATTCTTGTGGCATTTGTGCCTTGTGTATGTATCCCCATCTATTATGTAATGTTGATGTAATGATATCCACCTTGCAAAAGCGTTTCAATATGCGGGTCTATCCTTGGTGGGACCTTCGAGTTCCTTTTGGATAGGGTCGCATATTGGGCATGACACTCCTCCCGAGGCGGCACCGACCTCGAAAGCGGAGGTGCTACAGATGGCCTGAAGAGCCGCTCCTCGAAGACGCCAGTCTCTTGGGGTAGTCGCTTGGATGCTCTTTTGGCGATGTCATCGGTCTCATTGTTGGTGCCATGGGGCACGTGCTGCAATTCTAGACCCAGGATCTGCTTTTCCATTTTGCGTACCTCCGCGAGGTATGCCTCCATGTGCTCGTCCCTTGGCTCGTATACCTTATTGGAGAAGTTGACGAGGAGCTGCGAGTCGCCCCTGATGGTGAGGCGCTTTACCCCTAGGCCCACCGCAACCTTAAGGCCAGCTACCCGCTGTTGGAGACCTTCTCGCCTTGCTGGAAGCAGAGCTGCACGGCGTAGTAGAGCTTGTCCTGAGTGGGCGAGATGAGCACCGCTCAAGCTCCCTCGCCCTTGCGTGCAAACGCGCCATGGAAATACATAGCCCAGCCGTCGGGCACTTCACTTCCCGGCGAGAGGGATCGGTCCTCGCCTACTTCAAGCCCCGGGGCATCCATCCATTCTGCCACGAAATAGGCAAGCACGGCTCCCTTGATGACCCTGGTTGTGCTGAACTCCAGCTGGAATGCCTGCAGCCTGATGTTCCATTCGGCGACCCTTCCAACATAGTTGGGGCTCCTAAGTACCCTCTCCAGCGGGTAGGCTGAGACGCCCTTGATTGGATGAGCTTGAAAGTAGTGTCGTAGCTTACATGAGGCCACCAGGAGCGCGAGCAAGAGCTTTTGAGGCATGGGATACCGTGCCCTTGCATCCCGCAGTATCATGCTGATGAAATACACTGGGTGCTCGACGTGGGAGGGCGCGTCGACAGGGCCTACGTCTGTCGGAGGTTGAGGCGCCTCCTGTCGGTGTTCTGGGAACGGGGGTACCCAGACTTGCCTGCCTGCGGCCTAGGCGTGGCTCAAGGGGTGGCCCAGTACGGCCCATCTTCATCAGCACAATCTCAAGACCCTCGCGAGGGGCCAAGCCTCGCGGGGCGGACGACAGGAAGGTTGCTCAGGCACGGCCTCATCAGGCTGGCTCGCGAGGAGGCGGAGAGATCAAGGCGGGGTACCTCACGAGGTGCCCATGACGCAAGCCATGATGACCAAGGGCGCCAAGCGGGCGCCAGCCCGCGTAGTGTCCTCATTTCCTCTTTGGTGCAAAGGAGGCAAGCGCAGGCGAGAGTATCAAGCAAAGGCAACCATTTCGGTGCAACAAGACCAAGACCAACACAACGGCAAGAAGGAGGTCATCATGGAGCCCAAGCCGCATCATCGCCGAGTTTTGGCGGCGAGGACCAACTTTAGTCGATAAGTGTACTAGTTGTTCCTCTTCAAAATGGCTAATTGTTGGCGCCTTCCCGCCAATATTTGGGAAGAGGCCTGTGGCCTTTGCCTATAAATAGGACTAGCCACCCACAGTGGTAGAGGGATCCGTACCTGAAATCCGACATTTGGCGTGCTGTAGGGTGCACGGAACCGCCTTCCGCCGCTTCGTTCTTCGCCGCCATCGCATCCATGTCGGACGCTCGTCGGGCCCACGCCAGCGCCGGGCCGCTCGCCACTCGTGTCGCCAGACGGCCCCCATCGGCGGCCGCCCCCGCCGTTCCCCATCGCCGCCGTCAACGCCGCCACCGCCCGGCGGGGAACAAGCAGCAAGCGTCGTCCCAACATCCATCCGTGAGGCGAGACGGCCGCACCGCTACTCCCTCGCTCGCCCCAGCTGGTTCTTCGTCTCGCGCGCTCCGCGCGCCCATGGAGGCTCGAGCCACGCCATTGCGGCAAACGAGCTCCTGCACTACCGCCCGCCGACGACGCGTCACGAGGAGTGGCTCGACCGCGTCGCCGAAGCTCGTCCAGCGCCGCAGGCTCCCCAGCGCCGCCCTTCTCGCAGACGCGCCCGCCTTGCGCAGCGATGAAGTCTCGGGCGCCAGCCGCCTCCCCTCAAGAAGGCGCCTTGGCCCCAAAGCGCGCCCCTGGTGGAACCCGCTCCATCCGCACCAGCAGCAGCAAGAGCAGAGTTGCCAAGAGGTCCTCGCCCCAAGAAGCTGCCCGAGTGCTCCTCGCACCGACCCGCCACGATCGCGCTCCTGTTACGCACGCCAAGACCCGCTGCTCCCATCGGCGGCGCACGGGGATCTGCAAGATCAAGCCCTTCATCACCAAAGGCCTCCCGTGGCCACTGCAGGCTGCCGCGCCTTCACTGCCGAGCTACGCAACGTCGCGTGGCCCGGCAAGTTCAAGCCAGACCTGCCTCCTCGCTACGACGGCACAGCCGACCCCGCGGACTTCCTCCAACTCTACGAGGTGGGCATCGAAGCCGCCAACGGGGATGAGAAGGTCATGGCGAGCTGGTTTCCCATGGCGGTCAAGGACGGTGCCCACACCTAGCTCCTGAACCTGGCTCCTGGCACGATCTCCTCCTGGGACGAGATGCGCACCCGCTTCATCGCCAACTTCCAAGACACTCGCGACCGGCCTCCTGCCGTGAGCGACATGCGCCGCATCAAGCAGCAGCCAGGAGAGACCCTGCAGAAGTACATCCAGCGCTTCAACAACACACGCCTCAAGATTCCCAAGGTGACCGAGGAGGCCATCATCTCAGCCTTCTCCGATGGTGTGCGTGACGTCAAGATGAAGGAGGAGCTGGCGATGCATGAAGACCTGTGCACATCCCTGGAGCTGTTCAACTTGGCGACCAAGTGCGCCAGGGCTGAGGAAGAAGCCCAAGGTCAAGGACGTGAAGCGCAAGGGGGCTGCCGTGCTCGCAGCAGAACCAGATACCAAGCGAGGCAGGGATCAGCCCGAGTCTTCCAAGGGCAGCCGGTACTGCGTGTACCACGACCTCCACACCCACAACAGCAACGAATGCCAAGAGCTCAGAGCCATGCGAGAAGAGCGAATCGGTCGATGCCCCGACCGCAATGATCGAGGCTACGGCAGAGGAGGAGGAAGAAACGCAGGACGTTGGGAAGACCGTGGCCCTCGCCAAGGGTGGCGTGACCGACCTCGCGAGGACCGCTGGCAGGATCAGCCTCGCGAGGGAGGTTGGAGGGACCCGCCTCGCGAAGGAGGCTGGAGGGATCAGCCTCGCGAGGATCGCCCGCAAGGCAACGCATGCCTCCCTCCTCTACCACCGCAGCCAAGGAGAAATGAAGACCATCATCAGGACGAGGGGGCTGGGGGCTTCCAGGAGCCGCGCGCAATCGCTTGCATCCTAGGCGGAGCTCAAGCCCCAGCCTCTTAACGCATCTTCAAGCAGTTCGCCCGTGAAGTGAACGCAGTCCTCCCCAAGCTCGAAGCCACGCGCCCTCTCAGGTGGTCAGCGTGCTCCATCACGTTCAGCTCCGCGGATCAGCTCAAGTGCGCAGCCACAGCCGGAGTCCTCCCGATGCTTTGTTCCCCAATCATCAGCAATGTGCAAGTCACCAGGACCCTCATCGATGGCGGAGCAGGGCTCAATGTCCTGTCCGTGAGACATTCAACAATCTCCAAGTGCCGTACAATCAGCTTCAGCCAACCAAGCCTTTCTCCGGAGTCACTGATGGCTCCACGGTTCCGATTGGGCAGGTGCGCCTTCCTGTCACCTTCGGGGCGCGCGACAACTACCGCACCAAGCTCATCGACTTCGACGTCGCCCACATTCGCCTACCGTACAATGCCATCCTCGGGTACCTAGCTCTGGCCAAATTCATGGCCGTGACCCATCACGGCTACAATGTCCTCAAGATGCCAGGAAGCTGCGGAGTCATCATGGTGCCTTGCGAAGAGAGAGACGCAGTGTGTTCCCTGGAGCGTGCTTTTCAAGCCGCATCAATTGAAGACCCAGATCACAGGAGCGGGAGGCTCGCCGAGGCTGCTCCTAAGAAGAAGAAGACATCGCCTGGCCCGACCCTTCGGGAGGCAGGCCCCTCAGGGTCCGCGCCCGTTCAGGGGGCACCTCCTTCTGTCGCATAGGAAGGTGCGTCCGGCGCCCTCCTCGAGCAAGGCTCGGGGGATCTCTCCTGGAGGGCCACCGACTTTGCTAAGATCACGAGGGAGGCGCTTGGGCACCACTTGGAGGCGTGTTTCAAAGCATGTTTCCCTTAGGAAGGAGCGAGGCAAGGAGGGCCAAACCCTCAGGAGTTCGTCAGCAAGATCATTCAAGAGCTGCAGAAGCCAAGAGTCATGAGTGGCAGCCGCCGCTTACCCGCGGTAGCTCCCCATCCAGGCGAGGATGGAGGGTTGCGCGTCTGCATCGACATACCAGGGCTCAACCGAGCCGCCTCTCAGGAGCGCGTCTAGCCCTCACGCGTGGGGCACTGTGAAGGTTCACCCCACAGCTACATTCGCATGCCTTACGGTTTGCCGAACGCGGCTGCCACGCGCCAGCGCCTCGTAAGGAGCATCTTGGAGGCTCAAGTGGCTAGGCGTTCCGCAGTCCTAGCAGAGATGGAGATGGTCCGCGAGGAGCCACCAGCACCTCCGGAGCCTCCCGAGGCTCCTGGGCCTGGGGGATCATGAAGATCGGCTTCTGCAGCGCACGGCATCCGCTTATCTTCAATATTATCAGGTGGCATCCTTCGAGTTTTATTTTCAGCTGGGAGCGCCCCCCAGGGCTGCATCATTACCAGGCCGCGTGGGTCCGTCCCTGCGGCGTGTATCCCTTTTGCTTCATGTTTCTAGTTTACCTTATTGGGTGCGCCCCTCGGGCTGCATCATCCCCAAGCCACTCGGGCCAGACCCAGTGGCATGTATCCCTCTTGCGTTTATTCGGGTTATGCGTTTGACCCATCATGATTGTTATTTGGTGCCTGTCCATGGCACGCCTTTTCCTTCATGTCGGCCGCTTGCACGTTAAAGGGGGGGTACCTGAGCATCGCGACTCATGGGATCCTACTGGCTCTCCAGCCCTCACCCTCTGGCCTTGTCCACGGCATCGCGACCTGGCATACCAGCGATGGCTGAGCCCCGCTCGAGGGCCGGGACCCGAGGACGTAGAGCGTCGACATCTAACCAAATTTGCAGGAACACATCACAAGTTAAGGCCCAGTGCCAGGCGCAACCCGCCTTGAGGTAGGGCCCCGTGAGTCCCGCGCTGGCTCACGGGTGCCCAGATACACCTCGTCAGGCCCTACCGTGCCAGCCACGTGTCAGGGCGGGATTGTACACGCCCCGGGGGCTCCTCCCGCAGGGGAGCCCCCTCCCACGCACCAGTGGAAGCACCATGCTCCATGCTGGCTGACGACACTGCCGAGGAGCGGCTATGCCCGCACGCATACGGAAGCACTATGCTTCGCGCTGGTGATAAACAACTGAGGGTGGCCCCCGGCCGCATCAACCTCAGGGAGCCCAGAGCTCAATGTCTGGCCTCATCGTAACGCCTCCCCTCGGGAGTGCCGCGCGAGGGGCTGGGCACGGGGGCTACGCCTGGGTCATGCCCAGACGCACACCACCCAGCCAGGCCCCTCGGGCCTGGTTCGTCGCACATCTCTCCCCGAGCGGAGCCAAGGTACGAAGGTCGTTTGAACATCAAGGGGGACTCCTGAGCATCGCGACTCAGGAGCCTAACTGGTCACATAGCCCCTCACCCCTTAGTTCCGAAAGGCTAACGGCGGTTGAGGTATGCGCGGGGCCGGGCTCTGCCGACGTAGAATGGTAAATTCACCCATACATCTTACCTCCCTACTTGTTGTTCGTGCGCCAAGGGGGACTCCTGAGCATCGCGACTCAGGAGCCTAACTTGTCACGTAGCCCCTCACTCCTTAGTCCCGTCCTGGTTTCCGGTCGGGGCTAACGGCGGCTGAGGTATGCGCGGGGCCGGGCTCTGCCGACGTAGAACATGAGCAAGTAGGAAGGAAAAGCGCAAATCTCAAGGAATTCAAAAGCAAATATTACAGTCCATAACTGTTTTCACAACGCCAAACACAAGTTTAAACGCCTCCACGAGGCATGATGCATGTTGCAGGAGCTGAAAGCAGGACAGGAGCCACACAGGAGTCACTTGTTGGCAGCACCATCGCTGGCGGCGGAGCTGCACTGGGCGGGTTCGCCTCGTGAAGCCTCAGGATCGGCAGCGCCTCGCTTCGGCTTGGTGCTGAAGGCCCGGAACTTCGCCAGCAGAGCCTCCGCTCGACCCTTCACGGCCTCAGCAGCGGCAGTAGCAAGCTCGCCGCTCACAGGCTCCAACAGGCTGTCAAGGTCGACGTTGGGGTCGCGAAGGTAGGCGTGGGTGAAGACGCGCGTCAGCGCTGCAGAAGACATGACACGTGCCTCGGCCTCAGCCGTGGTGCCGAGGCCAAGGGTGACATCTTCAAGGGCGCGGACCAGGAAGGGAAGCAGCTTGGCGGGGCCGTCCTCGGCACCGGCCAGCGGGCTCTCCAGGCCGCTGTCGTAAAGCGACCTCAGCAAGGTGCGAGCCTTCACCTCCAGCTCCGCGAAGGCCACATGGTTTTCGGCCAGGACTCGCGCCTTGCCGTCCAGCTCGATCTTCTTCGCCTCCAACTCCTGCTCCAGCGCACCCAAGCGGCCATGGAGCTCATCAAGCTTGGCATCCCGGTCCTTGGCGGCCGCCTCACGAGCCTTCATGTCTTCCTCCTTCTCTTGGCGGACGCGGGCCTCCTTGGCAAGCTGGTCGCGCAGGCCCTGCAACTCGCTCTCCAGCGGCTTGCAGCGACCTTGGATATCGGCTACCTCCCCCAAGGCAGCGTCGCGAGCGGCCTTCGCCCCAAGGACGGCCTGCTTATCCTCGTCGCAAGCCGTCGCGGCTTGAACCAGCGCCGCTCGAATCGAAGCGTCAGAGCAAACCCAGCCGGAGGCCAGCTCCAAGCGTCCGGCCACCAAGCAAGGGTCGGCGCCCAGAAGATCTTTCCGCAGCCGGTCCAGTTCAGCAGCAGCACGATCAAGGAAAGTAGAAGGAGTCGGAGAAACGACAGTTGGCGGAGTAGGAGGAGAGGACGGTAGCGTAATCACAGCACCATGAGACGGGACTTTCTGCGCCCCGGCGACTACGGCAGTGGCGTCAGGCAAGGGTACCTCGGGAGTCGCTTGGGCCATGGGGGCTGAACTCCCCCCAGCTAGCTCCGCCAGGCCTCGCGAGGATGACCGGGCAGGAGAGGCCTGTGTCTTGCCGTCACCTTCTTTCGCGGATGGAGGCGCTGCCCCGGATGAAGCCTTAGGAGCCCCCTTCAGCTTCTTCGCCGCAGGCGCCAGCCTAGCCAAGGAATACAGATATCAAGCCTCAACGACGAAGCAAGAAGCAAAATGAGAATCAAGCACTTACTGGTCATCGCTCGCGGGCTCAAGCAACCTCCAGCCGAACTTGAAGCCCGAGAGCCGGCTGCAGGGGTCAGCCTCAAGAGGCTCGGGAGCAGGAGGCGCGTCTGTAGATCGCCTCGGAGCGGGAGCAGACCCGTGGGGAACCAGCCCCGTCCCGTCCTTCTTCGGGATCAGGGGCGAGCTCTCGCCACCTTGCTCATCGCCATCCTCATCGTCGTCCGGCAAGAGGCGGAGAGCGGGACCTGCGCCGGGGGGGCGCTCGACTCCCGTCGGTCGCCTCGAGTCGGGCCCTCTCCTCGCTCCTCCTCTTCCTCCTCTTCGCCGGAGTTCTTTGGAGGACACGTTCACGTCGCCGCCAGGCCGCGGGTCCTTGGGAACCTCCACGGGCATAGGCCCGTCCCGCTGAAAGGGCATGGAGTCCACCACCTGCTCCCAATCATCTCCAAGGAACAGGGTGCAGGAGCCCCCAGCCTCGCCACGCCTCCCCAACCAAAGATTGGAGGACCGCGGCCAGATCTTCGTCGGCCAAGACTACGGGGCTCGGGCGAGGCCTCCACAGCGGAAGCGAGTATTGCCGAAGCGGGGCCACCCGGTGCTCCAGGAACTCCCTCAGGAGCGATGCCCTGGTCAGCTTCGCCGTCGCCATGTTGCCCAGCCACAGGTCCACGTCCATCTTCTCCAGCACTGGCTTCATGCTGGGATCCACGAGTTCCGCGCGAGACCAAGCGTCGATGGGCGTAGGCTGCTCCGTGGGCAGGATCAGCCAAGGATGGATGCGCCCAGCATCTACCATGACCCACTTGCTCCTGAAGCCCTCAATCCTCTTCCCGGGCTTCGAGATGGCGTTGGAGCTGCTGTACGTGACAAAGCTCGCGCATGCGGCGATGGGGCCGCGAGAGGCCCGGAGGTAGAAGTAGTGGCGCAGCAAGGCCACTGAGGGCTGCACCCCGATGTGAGCCTCACAGTAGTAGGCGAAGATCGCCCGGAGGAGAACAGAGTTGGGGTGGAGGTGCAGAGCGTGCAGTTTGTAATGGCGGAGGACAGAAAAGAAGAACTCAGAAAAAGGAGGCACCAGACCGGCGGCAATGGCGCTCATGAAGAGCGGATAGAAGGTGCTTCCCTGGTCCTCAGGAAGGGCAGAGCCAGCCTTGAGCACCGCTGCCCCGTCGTTGCCTTGCGCCGCCATCATCCGGCGCGCTCGGGCAAGGCTCTTCTCTGAAACGTTCGGGGAGTCCAAAGCGGGCGAGTACCAAGCTCCGGCCGGGGTCTGGCGAGGCGCCATATCTTGCTAGGGCACGGGGTCGGAGCAGATCTGGGGATTTCGGAAGCAGGAAGGATAGGAGCAAGAAAGGGGATCTGGGCAATGACTGGAGAAGGCAAAGGAGGAAAAGCCTAGACGGGTGCCGCTCTTTTGTCGATTCGCGCAGTTGTCAAGGCGTCGTGGGGAAGCAGGGGCGCCCACGTCCAATCAACCGCCACGCGGCGCCCAAGGCCGCAGGCTGTTAGGGCCCGCGGTGCTTCGCACTTGCCCCTTCGCTTCTCCGCTAAGCCAAGTCCAGGCGCGCCTTGGGCCCGGGGGCTACTGTCGGCGTTCTGGGAACGGGGGTACCTAGACTTGCTCGCGGCTGTGGCGTGGCTCAAGGGGTGTCCAAGACGGCCCATCTTCATCAAGACAAGCTCAAGACCTCGCGGGGCCAAGCCTCATGGGCGGATGACAGAAGCTTCTCGTGCACGGCCTTGTCAGCTGGCTCGCGAGGAGGCGGAGAGATCAAGGCGGGGTACCTCACGAGGTGCCCATGATGCAAGCCATGACGACCAAGGGCGCCAGGCGGGCGCCAGCCCGCACAGTGTCCTCCTTTCCTCTTTGGTGCAAAGGAAGCAAGCGCAGGCGAGAGTATCAAGCAAAGGCAACCATTTCGGTGCAGCAAGACTAAGACCAACACAACGGCAGGAAGGAGGTCATCGTGGAGCCCAAGCCGGCGTCATCTTCATTACCTTTGGCAGGCGAGGACCAACTTTAGGCAGGATAAGTGTACTAGATGTTCCCCTTCAAAATGGCCAATTGTTGGCGCCCTTCCTGCTCAATATTTGGGAAGAGGCCCAGGGCCTTTGCCTATAAATAGGACTAGCCACCCACAGGGTAGAGGGATCCGGAACCCGAAATGCGACACCTCCGAAAGCGATGGAACCCCCGAAGCCCGGTAGCTCATTGGGGCCTCTGCAGGCTCAAGGACGCCGTCTTGCTGGGCCTGGTCATCTGTTGGCATTGCTACAGCCCTTGCGGTGCCCTCCGGGTCTTGTATCGCCTCGGCTGGGGGCGTGGCTCAGTGCGGCGTATCCTTATCCTGGCGCTCTTCCCGATCCGCCACCAGAGCTGCGCTGGCAGAGTAAGAAGTGGCCGCAAGGTAGAGCACCAGGGGCTCGAGAGGGCGGGGCGCCACCATCACCGGAGGGCCGGTCAGGTATCGCTTGAGGTCTTGAAACGCTTGGTCAGCCTTCGGGGTCCACTCAAATGGTCCCCTCTTCTTCATCAGCTTGAAGATTGGTAGGGCGCGCTCTCCTAGCTTGGAGATGAAGCGCCCCAACAAAGTTACGCAGCCGGCAAGATTCTACATCTCCTTGAGGGTTTGTGGTGGGCTCATGTCTTCGATCACCTTGACCTTCTCCGGGTTGGCCTCGACCCCCCTGTGGGACACGAGAAAGCCCAAGAGCTTGCCGGAGGGGACACCAAACACGCACTTCTCCGGGTTGAGCCGCAAGTCCACCTGGCGCAGGCTTGCGAAGGTCTCCTCCAGGTCCTGAATCAAATTTCTCGCCTCCCGAGACATTACCACAATGTTGTCGACGTAGGCTTCGGCGTTCCTCTGGAGCTGCTGACCCAGGGTGATGTGCATCAGCCGTTGGAAGGTCACACCTGTGTTGCGCAGCTTGAATGGCATGCAAGTGTAGCAGTACACCCCGCATGGGGTTAGGAAGGCCGTCTTCTCCACATCCTCTACCGCCATCTTGATCTGATGATAGCCTGAGAACGCATCCAGGAAGCATAGCAGGTCGCACTCGACGGTGGAGTCAACGATCTGGTTGATGCATGGAAGTGGGAACGGATCTTGGGGACAAGCCTTGTTGAGGTTTGTGAAGTCGACACACATGTGCTCCTTCCCACCTTTCTTTGGCGCGACGAAGGGGTTCGCCAGCCACTCGGGGTACCGAACCTCGCGAATGACACATGCTGCCTCCAGCTTGCGGGTTTCTTGGACGACGAAGGACTGCTTCTCCGTGGACTGTCGACGCGCTTTCTACTTCACACGGCGCACATTGGGGCACACCCTCAAGTGATACTCGATCACCCCTCTTGGGACCCCTACCAGCTATTTGGGTTCCCATGCGAATACTTCCTTGTTTGCGCACAAGAACTTCACCAATGCCTCCTCTTGATTCGGGTCGAGGTTGGCACCTATGGTGAAGGTGGCTCCAGAGGACCCATCTTCCTCGATCGTCACCTGCTTGGTTTCTTCCCGATCTTGAGTGAACAACTGCTTCTTTTTAGCTGGTGCGGCCTCCTTAACTCCGGAGGTGACCTCGTCGGCCGGTCGTGCTGCCGCAGCGGTTTTGAGGGCGAGCCTGAGTGCCACCAGAGCTTCCTTGGTATCTCCAACTACGGTGAGGACGTCCTTGCACCCAGGCATCTTCATGAGGTTGTAGGCCGGATGGTTTGCTGCCATAAACTGAGCCAGAGCCGGGTAACCGAGGATGGCATTGTATGGGAGGCCAATACGGGCGATGTCAAAGTCGATCAGCTCAGTGCGATAGTTGTCGCGGGTGCTGAAGGTCACGGGAAGACGGATCTGCCCTAGGGGGCTGGCGGAGCCGCCGCCGACCCCGGAGAAGAGCTTGCTAGGGCGGAGCCGCCCGAGCGGCACGTGAAGGAGGCTAAAAGCCTCCATAGAGAGCATGTTGAGGACGGCACCGCCGTCGATGAGGGTCTTGGTGACAGCTACGCTGCAGATGGTGGGCGTGCAAAGCATTGGGAGCATGCCCGAGCCGACGGTGGTGACTGGGTGATCCCTCGAGTCGAAGGTCAGGTTGGCCTTCGGTGCCGCCCAACCCTGGGGGAGCTCCCTGCCGCACAGAAGCAGCGCCGATCTGGCGAAGGAACGGCTTGGTGTGTCGGCCCGAGGGCGGCGCTTGCGAGCTGCCGAGGAGGACCGCGACAGCGAGGGTCGCCGGTGCCGCGAAGCGCGCAGCGAAGAGGCTGCCCAGCTCCTCCCAAGATGCCACCGTAGATCCTGGGAGGTTGAGTAGATAGGCACGCAGTGCACCAGTGAGGGCCATGGGAAGCTAGTTGCCCATGACCTTTTCATCGCCCCCAGCCTTCAGGACGGCCTCTTCATACGCCAGCAGGAAGGCCGACGGGTCCGTCGCACCGTCGTAACGCGGCGATATCTCTTTCTTGAACTTGGGTGGCCACTGCACCCGCCGCAAGGCGGGGGCCAAGGCTCGGAGCCCCCTGGCCCCGCCATGGGCATCTGTCATCGCAGCCGGAAGAACAACACCGGCCATGGGGGCAAGCCGTGGTGATGGCGGAGCGTGGATCGGCAGAAGGAAGGCTTCGGCGCACCCCTACCTGGCGCGCCAAATGTCGGATTTCGAGTTCCGGCAAAATCGTTGAGGTTCGAACACTAGGGTGTGCACGAAGATTTCTCCTCCCCTAGTACTCTCCCTCACCGCAATCTCAAGGCTCAACGCGTCGAACTCGCAGAACAAAGGGACACAAGGTTTATACTGGTTCGGGCCACCGATGTGGTGTAATACCCTACTCCAGTGTGGTGTGGTGGATTGTCTCTTGGGCCGAGGAGGAACATTTACAAGGGAAGAACAGCCTCCTGAGGAGAGGTGCTCTTGTGCTTGGTGAGTTTGTGTGGATGAGGATGATCTGAATGGCCCACGATCTGTTGCCTCCTATTGTGGTGGCTAGCCCTATTTATAGTGGCCCTGGTCCTCTTCCTAAATGCTGGCGGGAAGGGATGCCACAACGGCCAAATTTAAAGGGAGACAACTATTACAAGTTATCCTGACTAAAGGTGGTCTTTTCCTGCCAAAGGCTCTGGTGGTGACGCCGTCTTGGGCTCCATGGTGACCTCCGTCCTGCCGCCCTGCTGGTCTTGGTCTCGTTGCACCGATATGGAAACCTTTGCCTGATGCCTCGGGACTCCTTGTCTGCGCTTGCCTCTCTAGCACCAAAGAGGAAACGAGGACACTGCGCGTGCTGGCGCCCGCCTAGCCCCGGTCATCATGGCTTGCGTCACAGGAACCTCGCGAGGTGCCCCTTGCCTTGATCTGTCTGCCCCTCGCGAGCCAGCCTGGTGAGGCCGCCCTCGAGGAGGTCTTGCGTCGTCTGCCTCGCGAGGGCTGTCCCCTCGCAAGGGTCTTGAGTGCTCGCTGGTGAAGATGAGCCGTGCAGGGCCGCTGATGGAGCCACGCCGTGGGCCGTAGGCAGGCAAGTCTGGGGACCCCCGTTCCCAGGACGCCGACAGCGCAGGGCTTCGCCTAAGGACTATGTGACTATGACCGGAGGCATAAACTATGGAGGGGGGGTGCCGCACACGGCTAACAATATTTGTTGTGTGTTCTAGCGGTGCCCCCCCCCCCTCATATATATAGGCTGGAGGGGAATCGAGGCAGCCATGGGGGCAGCCCAAGTAGGAGGAATCCTACTTGGGTACCTCCCAATTCGGCCTCCCCCTTTTCCTATTCCTATTCGGAGTAGGAAGGGAAGAGGCGGAAGGTGGAATCCTATTACCTTTTTCCTTTCCTCCTTCCCTTTTCCTTCTCCAATTTTGCCATCCCATATGTGGGGGGCGCACAACCCCTTTGTGGCTGGTGTGTTTCCCCTTTTGGCCCATAAGGCCCATATAGCTTGCCGGGGGTTGCCCGAAACCCCCTCCAGTGACCCGATACATACCCGGTACCCCCAGAACACTTTCGGTGTCCAAATACCATCGTTCTATATATGAACCTTTACCTCTCGATCATTTCGAGACTCCTCGTCATGTATGTGATCTCATTTGGGACTCCGAACAACATTCAGTCACCAAATCACATAACTCAAATAATACAAATCGTCATCGAACGTTAAGCGTGCGGACCCTACGGGTTCAAGAACTATGTAGACATGACCGAGACACCTCTCCGGTCAATAACCAATAGCGGAACCTGGATACTCATATTGGTTCCCACATATTCTACGAAGATCTTTATTGGTCATATAGTAATGACAACATACATTATTCCCTTTCTCATCGGTATGTTACATGCCCGAGATTCGATCATCGGTATCTTCATACCTAGTTCAATCTCGTTACCGGCAATTCTCTTTACTCGTTTCGTAATGCATCATCCCGCAACTAACTCATTAGTCACATTGCTTGCAAGGCTTATTGAGGGAGTCCTGGATTAGGGGGTGTCCGGATGGCCGGACTATGACCTTTGGCCGGACTCTTGGACTATGAAGATACAAGATTGAAGACTTCGTCCCGTGTCCGGATGGGACTTTCCTTGGCGTGGAAGGCAAGCTTTGCAATACGGATATGTAGATCTCCTCCCATTGTAACCGACTCTGTGTAACCCTAGCCCTCTTTGTGTCTATATAAACCGGAGGGTTTTAGTCCGTAGGACGAACAACAATCATACCATAGGCTAGCTTCTAGGGTTTAGCCTCTCTGATCTCGTGGTAGATCTACTCTTGTACTACCCATATCATCAATATTAATCAAGCAGGAGTAGGGTTTTACCTCCATCAAGAGGGCCCGAACCGGGGTAAAAACATCGTGTCCCTTATCTCATGTTACCATCCGCCTAGACGCACAGTTCGGGACCCCCTACCCGAGATCCGCCAGTTTTGACACCGACACTTATCATGATGTGCATTACCGAGAGGGCCCAGAGATACCTCTCCGATACTCAGAGTGACAAATCCTAATCTCGATCTATGCCAACCCAAAAAACACCTTCGGAGATACCTATAGAGCATCTTTATAATCACCCAGTTACATTCTGACGTTTGATAGCACACAAGGTATTCCTCCGGTATCTGGGAGTTGTATAATCTCATAGTCAAAGGAATATGTATATGAAATGAAGAAAGCAATAGCAATAAAACTTAACGATCATTATGCTAAGCTAACGGATGGGTCTTGTCCATCACATCATTCTCCTAAAGATGTGATCATGTTCATCAAATGACAACTCATGTCTATGGTTAGGAAACTTAACCATCTTTGATCAACGAGCTAGTCTAGTAGAGGCTCACTAGGGACACTGTGTTTTGTCTATGTATCCACACATGTATCAAGTTTCCGGTTAATACAATTCTAGCATGAATAATAAACATTTATATGATATAAGGAAATATAAATAAAAACTTTATTATTGCCTCTAGGGCATATGTCCTTCAGAATATTGCTCACATAAGTTATTTGCTCACAAAATCCCTATGCATGGGAAGTGGGTTAGGCTTAAATGTGCTTGTCATGTGCTTCATGGTGCTCTCTTTGTGTTTCAATTCTTTAATCTTATGCGAGCATCATTGAAATCATCATGCCTAGCTAGAAAAGCTATAAAGGCATTAAAGAAAAGTGCTTGTTGGGAGACAACCCAACACCTTTACCTATTGTTTTAGTGTGTTCACATGATTATGCTACTGTATTAATCATGTTTATAGCTTTTGTTTCAATAAAGTGCCAAGTAAAGACTTTGGGATAGCATGGATGATAGTTGACTTGATTCTGTGCAAAAACAGAAAATTTTGCTTCAATCCATGAATTTCAAAATTCACTGGAACGTGCTTTTGATCTGAGATTTTTACACAAGATTGATGTACAAATTTTCTAGATTGTCCTAATTATTCAGAATTTTTGGAGTTACGTAAGTATGATTTCAATTCAGATCTTTACAGAATGTTCTATTTTTGGCAGATTCTATTTTTGATGCATAGTTTGTTTGTTTGTTTTCTAGTTTCTATGGCTTATATTGCTTAATATAAATTTTAGAAATGATAAGTTACAGTAGGCATCATGTGAGAAAAATTATGAATCTTTTCTTGACAGTACCAAAGTGAATTATTTGTTTTATTATACTAACAGAGCTCACGAGTTTTCTGTTGAGTTTTGTGTTGTGAAGTTTTCAAGTTTTGGGTAAAGTTTTAATGGACTATGGAATAAGGAGTGGCAAGAGCCTAAGCTTGGGGATGCCCAAGGCACCCCAAGGTAATATTCAAGGACAACCAAGCATCTAAGGTTGGGGATTCCCCAGATGGCATCCACTCTTTCGTCTTCATTCACCGGTAACCTTACTTGGACCTATATTTTTATTCACCACATGATATGTGTTTTGCTTGGAGCGTCATTTTATTTTATTTGGTTTTACTTGCTGTTTGAATAAAGTACTTAAGATCTGAAATTCTTAAATGTTAGAGAGTCTTCACATAGTTACATAATTATTCGACTACTCATTGATCTTCACTTATATCTTTTGGAGTGGTTTGTTGTTTGCTCTAGTTCTTCACTTATATACTTTTAGAGCACGAAGGTAGTTCTATTTTGAAGAAATTGTTGAACTCTCATGCTTCACTTATATTATTTTGCGATTCTTAAACAGCATGGTAATTTGCTTTGGTTATGAATTTAGTCCTAATATGATGGACATCCAAGAGGGATATATTAAAAACTTTCATATAAAGTGCATTGAATACTATGAGAAGTTTGATTCCTTATGACTGTTTTGAGATATGAAGATGGTGATATAAGAGTCATGCTAAGTGAGTGTTTGTGGATTGTAGAAATACTTGTGTGAAAGTTTGTGATTCCCGTAGCATGCACGTATGGTGAACCGTTATGTAACGAAGTCGGAGCATAATTTGTTTATTGATTGACTTCCTTATGAGTGGCGGTCGAGGACGAGCGATGGTCTTTTCCTACCAATCTATCCCCCTAGGAGCATGTGCGTAGTACGTCATTTCGATAACTAATAGATTTTTGCAATAAGTATGTGAGTTCTTTATGACTAATGTTGAGTCCATGGATTATACGCACTCTCACCCTTCCACCATTGCTAGCCTCTCTAGTACCCCGCAACTTTCGCCGGTACCATGCACCCACCATATACTTTCCTCAAATCGGCCACCATACTGATATGTTTCCAACGTGTCTATATTTTTTTATTGTTCCATGCTATTATATTATCTGTTTTGGAAGTTTTATATGCATTAATATGCTAATTTATATGATTTTTGGGACTAACCTATTAACCTAGAGCCCAGTGCCAGTTCCTGTTTTTTTCCTTGTTTTATAGTTTCGCAGAAAAGGAATACCAAACGGAATAAAGTTTTCGCGATGATTTTTCTTGGACCAGAAGACACCCAGGAGACTTGGAGTACAAGTCAGAAGAGCCACGAGGCGGCCACAAGGGTGGAGGGCACGCCCCCGACCTTGTGGGCCCCTCGGTGACCCCCTGACCTAGATCTTCCTCCTATATATTCTCAAATACACCAAAAACTTCCAGCGGAGCCATAAAACCACTTTTCCACTGCCGCAACTTCTGTACCCGTGAGATCCCATCTAGGGGCATTTTTCGGCAACCTGCCGGAGGGAGATTCGATCACGGAGGGCTTCCACATCAACACCATTGCCTCTCCGATGAAGCGTGAGTAGTTTACCACAGACCTACGGGTCCATAGCTAGTAGATAGATGGATTCTTCTCTCTCTTTGATTCTCAATACAAAGTTCTCCTTGATGTTCATGGAGATCTATTCGATGTAATACTCTTTTGCGGTGTGTTTGCCGAGATCCAATGAATTGTGGATTTATGATCAGCTTATCTATGCATATTATTTGAATCTTCTCTGAATTCTTATATGCATGATTTGATATCTTTGCAAGTCTCTTAGAACTATCGATTTGGTTTGGCAACTAGATTGGTATTTCTTGCAATGGGAGAAGTTCTTATCTTGGGGTTCAATCTTGCGGTGTCCTTTCCCAGTGACAGTAGGGGCAGCAAGGCACGTATTGTATTGTTGCCATCGAGGATAAAAAGATGGGGTTTTCATCATATTGCTTGAGTTAATTCCTCTGCATCATGTCATCTTTCTTAAAGCGTTACTCTGTTCTTTATGAACTTAATACTCTAGATGCATGCTGGATAACGATCGATGTGTGGAGTAATAGTAGTAGATGCAGAATCGTTTCGATCTACTTGACACGGACGTGATGCCTATGTTCATGATCATTGCCTTCGATATCGTCATAACTTTGCGCTTTTCTATCAATTGCTTGGCAGTAATTTGTTAACCCACCGCTATAATTTATATCTTGAGAGAAGCCTCTAGTGAAACCTATGGCCCCGGGTCTATTTTCCATCATATAAGTTTCCGATCTATAATTTTAGTTTCCTATTTACTTTCTTTGTAATCTTTTACTTTCCGTTCCATAAACCAAAAATACCAAAAACATTACTTTACCGTTTATTCATCTCTATCAGATCTCATGATGCAAATAATCGTGAAGGGATTGACAACCCCTTCATCGCGTTGGGTGCAAGTTGGTGTTTATTTGTGCAGGTATTTGGTGGCTTGCGTGTTGTCTCCTACTGGATTGATACCTTGGTTCTCAAAACGGAGGGAAATACTTACTCTACTTTGCTTCATCACCCTTTCCTCTTCAAGGGAAAAACCAACGCAGGGTCAAGAGGTAGCAGGAAGAATTTCTCGTGCCGTTGCCGGGGAGATCTATGCCAAGCCAAGATATACCAAGTACCCATCATAAACTCTCATCCCTTGCATTACATTATTCGCCATTCGCCTCTCGTTTTCCTCTCCCCCACTTCTAAAACAATTTTCGAAAAGATTCGCCTTTTCTTCGCCCCTCTTCCGTTCGTCTCTTTCGTTTGCTTCTTGTGTGCTCGTGAGTTGGATTGCTTGCCTATTCTCCATGACTCCTCCAAATAACGTTGACCCTCACCTTAGGAGGTTAGATGAAATTGAAAATAATGTTAGAAGCTTCATGTCCTTACAATTTGAGCATAACAATTTCTTTAGAAACGAGGTCAAGGAGGAGAAAAGTTTTATGGAATACATGAATAAAGAGCTTGATGATATGTCTAATAAATTTTATGGTTTGAGATCTCAATTTGCGCATCTTGAAAATTTGGTAGGTCAAATTTCTGACAAACAAGTTACTTTAGTAAACAAAATGGCCACCAAACCAGAGGCTGAAAATAATGATGAAGATCTTAAAGTGATTGATGTGACTCCTATTGAATCTTTGTTTTCCAATGTCAATATTGATAAAGATGGGACTGGAGATGAGTCAACTTTGGTTAGAAGGCGTCCCAATGATTCGGAATTTTTAGATCTTGATGCAAAAATTGATAAAAGTGGGATTGGCGAGGTCAAAACTTTAAATAGCAATGAACCCACCCTTTTGGATTTCAAGGAATTTAATTATGATAATTCTTCTTTAACAGATTGTATTTCCTTGTTGCAATCCATGTTGAATTGTCCTCATGCTGATAATTAAAACAAAGCTTTTACTAAACATATCATTGATGCTATGATGCAATCTTTTGAAGAAAAACTTGAATTGGAAGTTTCTATCCATAGAAAACTTTATGATGAGTGGGAACCTACTATTAAAATTAAAATTAAAGATTATGAGTGCTATGCTTTGTTTGATTTGGGTGCTAGTGTTTCCACGATTCCGAACACTTTATGTGATGTGTTAGGTTTTCGTGAATTTGATGATTGTTCCTTAAATTTGTGTCTTGCAGATTCCACTATTAAGAAACCTATGGGAAGAATTAATGATGTTCTTATTGTTGGTAACAGGAATTATGTGCCCGCAGATTTCATTATTCTTGATATAGATTGCAATCCTACATGTCCTATTATTCTTGGTAGACCTTTCCTTAGAATGATTGGTGCAATTATTGATATGAAAGAAGGAAACATTAGATTTCAATTTCCGTTAAGGAAAGGCATGGAACACTTCCCTAGAAAGAAAATTAAATTGCCTTATGAATCTATTATGAGAGCCACTTATGGATTGCATGCCAAATATGATAAGACTTAGATCTATTCGTGTTTTATGCCTAGTTAAGGGCGTTAAACAATAGCGCTTGTTGGGAGGCAACCCAATTTTTTTTGTTTTTTAGGTTCTGTTTTGCTATAAATATTTCATATAGCCTCTGGTTAGATGTGGTTTTGTGTTTTAATTATTGTTTGTGCGAATTAAGACCTTTGGGATAGCCTACGGTGATAGCTAATTTGATATTGCTGAAAAAACAGAAACTTTTGCACTCATGAAAACCATTCTCATGTTTAGCTGAAGAGCGATTTTTAGTTGATTCTTTTTGTAGTAGATTAGTAGACAAATTTCATAGGACATACTAATTTCTCAGGATTTTTAGAATTACAGAAGTATTTGAAACATCCATATTGCTACAGACTATTCTGTTTTTTACAGATTCTATTTTTCGCGTGTTGTTTGCTTATTTTGATGTATCTATGGCTAGTATCGGGGGCTATGAACCATGGAAAATTTGTAATATAATATATATTACACCAATATAAATAAAGAATGAGTTCACAAAAGTACCAAAAGTGGTGATTTGTTTTCTTATACTAACGGAGCTTACAAGATTTTCTGTTGAGTTTTGTGTTTTGAAGGTTTCATGTTTTGGGTAAGGATTTGATCGACTATGGAATAAGGAGTGACAATAGCCTATGCTTGGGGATGCCCAAGGCACCCCAAGGTAATATTCAAGGAGGCCAAAGGGCCTAATCTTGGGGATGCCCCGGGAAGGAACCCCCTCTTTCGTCTTCGTCTATCGGTAACTTTACTTGAGGTTATATTTTTATTCACCACATGATATGTGTTTTGCTTGGAGCATCTTGTATGATTTGAGTCTTTGCTTTTTAGTTTTCCACAATCATCCTTGTTGTACACACCTTTTGATAGAGACACGCATGAATCATGATTTATTAGAATGCTCTATGTGCTTCACTTATATCTTTTGAGCTAGGAAATTTTGCTCTAGTGCTTCACTTATATCTTTTTAGAGCACGGCGGTGGTTTTATTGTATAGAAATTGATGAACTCTCATACTTCACTTATATTATTTTGGGAGTCTTTAGAACAGCATGGTAATTTGCTTTGGTTATAAAATTAGTCCTAATATGATAGGCATCCAAGAGGGATATAATAAAAACTTTCATACAAAGTGCATTGAATACTATGAGTAGTTTGATTCCTTATGATTGTTTTGAGATATGAAGATGGTGATATTAAAGTCATGATAGTAAGTAGTTGTGAATTTGAGAAATACTTGTGTTAAGGTTTGTGAGTCTCGTAGCATGCACGTATGGTGAACCATTATGTAACGAAGTTGGAGCATGAGATGTTTTTTGATTGTCTTCCTTATGAGTGGCGGTCGGGGATGAGCGATGGCCTTTCCCTACCAATATATCCCCCTTGGAGCATGCATGTAGTACTTTCTTTAGATGACTAATAGATTTTTGCAATAAGTATGTGAGTTCTTTATGACTAATGTTGAGTCCATGGATTATACGCACCCTCACCTTTCCGCCATTTCTAGCCTCTCTAGTACCGCGCAACTTTTGCCGGTACCATAAACCCACCACATATACTTCCTCAAAACAGCCACCATACCTACTTATTATGGCATTTCCATAGCCATTCTGAGATATAGTGCCATGCAACTTTCCACCGTTCCATTTATTATGACACGTTCCATCATGGTCATATTGCTTTACATGATCATGTAGTTGACAGCGTATTTATGGCAAAGCCACCATTCATCATTTTTTTATACAAGTCGCTCTTGATTTATTGCACATCCCGGTACACCGCCGAAGGCATTCACATAGTCATATTTTTGTTCTAGTATCGAGTTGTATTTTTTTAGTTGTAAGTAAATAGAAGTGTGAAGATCTTCGTTATTAGAGCATTGTCCCATGTGAGGGAAAAAAAGAGAAAAGGCCAAATAAAAAAAGGAGAAGGCCCAAAAAAAGAGAGAAAGAAAAAATGAGAGAAAAGGAGAGAAGGGACAATGCTACTATCCTTTTGCCACACTTGTGCTTCAAAGTAGCACCATGATCTTCATGATAGAGAGTCTCCTATGATATCACTTTCATATACTAGTGGGAATTTTTCATTATAGAACTTGGATTGTATATTCCAATGATGGGCTTCCTCAAAACGCCCTAGGTCATCATGATCAAGCAAGTTGGATGCACACCCACTTAGTTTTCTTTTTGAGCTTTCGTAAACTTATAGCTCTAGTGCATTCGTTGCATGGCAATCCCTACTCACTCACATTGATATCTATTAATGGGCATCTCCATAGCCCGTTGATACGCCTAGTTGATGTGAGACTATCTCCTTTTTTGTCTTCTCCCCAACCACCATCTATTCCACCTATAGTGATATTTCCATGGCTCACGCTCATGTATTGCGTGAAAGTTGAAATGGTTTGAGAACATCAAAAGTATGAAACAATTGATTGGCTTGTCATCGGGGTTGTGCATGATTTGAATATTTTGTGTGATGAAGATGGAGCATAGCGAGACCATATGATTTTGTAGGGATAAGTTTTCTTTGGCCATGTTTTTTTGAGAAGACATAATTATTTTGTTAGTATGCTTGAAGTATTATTGTTTTTATGTCAACATTAAACTTTTGTTTTGAATCTTACGGATCTGAACATTCATGGCACATTAAAGAGAATTATATGGATAAATATGTTAGGTAGCATTCCACATCAAAAATTCTGCTTTTATCATTTACCTACTCGAGGACAAGCAGGAATTAAGCTCGGGGATGCTTGATACGTCTCCAACGTATCTATAATTTTTGATTGCTCCATGCTATTATATTATATTATCTATTTTGGATGTTTTATATGCATTAATATGATATTTTATATGATTTTTGGGACTAACCTATTAACCTATAGCCCAGTGCCAGTTCCTGTTTTTTTCTTTGTTTTAGAGTTTCGCAGAAAAGGAATACCAAACGGAATATAACTTTTGCGATGATTTTTCTTGGACCAGAAGACACCCAGGAGACTTGGAGTGCAAGTCAGAAGAGCCATGAGGCAGCCACAAGGATGGAGGGCTTGCCCAGGGGGGTAGGGCGTGCCCCCCGACCTTGTGGGCCCCTCGGTGACCCCCTGACCTAGATCTTCCTCCTATATATTCTCAAATACCCCAAAAACTTCCAGGGGAGCCACGAAACCACTTTTCCACTTCCACAACCTTCTGTATCCATGAGATCCCATCTAGGGGCCTTTTCCGGCATCCTGTATGAGGGGGATTCGATCACGGAGGGCTTCTACATCAACACCATTGCCTCTCCGATGTAGCGTGAGTAGTTTACCACAGACCTACGGGTCCATAGCTATTAGCTAGATGGCTTCTTCTCTCTCTTTGATTCTCAATACAAAGTTCTCCTCGATGTTCTTGGAGATCTATTTGATGTAGTACACTTTTGCGGTGTGTTTGCCGAGATTAGATGAATTGTGGATTTATGATCAGCTTATCTATGAATATTATTTGAATCTTCTCTGAATTCTTATTTGCATGATTTGATATCTTTGCAAGTCCCTTCAAACTATCGATTTGGATTGACCAACTAGAATTGTTTTTCTTGCAATGGGAGAAGTGCTTAGCTTTGGGTTCAATCTTGCGGTGTCCTTTCCTAGTGACAGTAGGGGCAGCAAGGCACGTATTGCATTGTTGCCATCGAGCATAAAAAGATGGGGTTTTCATCATATTGCTTGAGTTAATTCCTCTACATCATGTCATCTTGCATAAAGCGTTACTCTGTTCTTTATGAACTTAATACTCTAGATGCATGCTGGATAGCGGTCGATGTGTGGAGTAATAGTAGTAGATGCAGAATCGTTTCGGTCTACTTGACACGGACATGATGCCTATGTTCATGATCATTGCCTTAGATATCATCATAACTTTGCGCTTTTTCTATCAATTGCTCGGCACTAATTTGTTTACCCACCGCAATAATTTCTATCTTGAGAGAAGCCTCTAGTGAAACCTATGGCCCCCGGGTCTATTTTCCATCATATAATTTTCTGATTTATAATTTTAGTTTCCAATTTACTTTCTTTGCAAGCTTTTACTTTTCGTTCCATGAACCAAAAATACCAAAAACATTACTTTACCGTTTATCCATCTTTATCATATCTCACGTTGCAAATAACCACGAAAGAATTGGCAACCCCTTTATTGCGTTGGGTGCAAGGTGGTGTTTCTTTGTGCAGGTATTCGGTGGCTTGCGCGTTATCTCCTACTGGATTGATACCTTGGTTCTCAAAACTGAGGGAAATACTTACTCTATTTTGCTGCATCACCCTTTCCTCTTCAAGGGAAAAACCAACGCAAGCTCAAGCGGTAGCACATACCTACTTATTATGGCATTTCCATAGCCATTCCGAGATATATTTCCATGCAACTTTCCACCGTTCCGTTTATTATGCCACGTTCCATCATTGTCATATTGCTTTGCATGATCATGTAGTTGACATGGTATTTATGGAAAAGTCACCATTCATAATTTTTTCATAAATGTCACTCTGGATTCATTACACATCCCGGTACACCGCCGGAGGCGTTCATATAGAGTCATATTTTATTCTAAGTATCGAGTTGTAATTCTTGAGTTGTAAGTAAATAAAAGTGTGATAATCTTTATTATTAGAGCACTGTCCCATGTGAGGAAAGGACGATGGAGACTATGATTCCCCCACAAGTCAGGATGAGACTCCGGACGAAAAATAAAAAAAATAAAAAATAAAAAAGAGGCCAAAAAATGAGAGAAGGCCCAAATAAAGAATAAAAAAGGGAAAAGAGAGAAGGGGCAATGCTACTATCCTCTTACCACACTTGTGCTTCAAAGTAGCACCATGATCTTCATGATAGAGAGTCTCCTATGTTGTCACTTTCATATACTAGTGGGAATTTTTCATTATAGAACTTGGCTTGTATATTCCAATGATGGGCTTCCTCAAACTTCCCTAGGTCTTCGTGAGCAAGCGAGTTGGATGCACACCCACTTAGTTTATTTTTGAGCTTTCATAAACTTATAGCTCTAGTGCATCCGTTGCATGGAAATCCCTACTCACTCACATTGATATCTATTGATGGGCATCTCCGTAGCCCGTTGATACGCCTAGTCAATGTGAGACTATCTCCTTCTTTTTTGTCTTCTCCACAACCACCATATTCTATCCCACCTATAGTGCTATATCCATGGCTCACGCTCATGTATTGCATGAAAATTGAAAAGGTTTGAGAACATCAAAAGTATGAAACAATTGCTTGGCTTGTCATCGGGGTTGTGCGTGATTTGAATATTTTGTGTGATGAAGATGGAGCATAGCCAGACTATATGATTTTGTAGGGATAAGCTTTCTTTGGCCATGTTATTTTGAGAAGACATAATTGCCTTGTTAGTATGCTTGAAGTATTATTGTTTTTATGTCAATATTAAACTTTTGTTTTGAATCTTACGGATCGAAAATTCATGCCACAATAAAGAAGTTACATGGATAAATATGTTAGGTAGCATTCCACATAAAAATTTTGTTTTTATCATTTACCTACTCGAGGACAAGCAGGAATTAAGCTTGGGGATGCTTGATACGTCTCCAACATATCTATAATTTTTTTTATTGTTCCATGCTATTATATTATATTTCTTGTATGTTTTATATGCATTTATATGTTATTATATATGATTTTTGGGACAAACTATTAACCTGGAGCCTAGTTCTAGTTTCTGTTTTTTCCTTGTTTTTGAGTTTTGCAGAAAAGGAATATCAAACATAGTCCAATTGACCTGAAAATTTACGGAGAATATTTTTGGAAAATATAAAAAATACTGCAGCGAAAAGATATCGGAGAATAGTCCCAAGGCCACCATAAGGATGGAGAGCGTCCCCACCCCCTAGGGCACGCCCTTCGCCCATGTTGTCGCCTCATGGCCCCCCTTGACTTGTGCTCGACGCCAACACATCTTATAAATCCCAAAAACCCCAGAACAAAACCTAGATCGGGAGTTCCGCCGCCTCAAGCCTCTGTAGCCATGCAAAACCAATCGGGACCCTGTTCCGGCACCCTGCCGGAGGGGGAAACCATCACCGGTGGCCATTTTCATCATCCCGGCACTCTCCATGACAAGGAGGGAGTAGTTCACCCTCGGGGCTGAGGGTATGTACCAGTAGCTATGTGTTTGATCTCACTCACATGCTCTTGATTTGGCACGATCGTGATGTACCGCGAGCTTTGCCATTATAGTTGGATCTTATTATGTTTCTCCCCCTCTACCTTCTTCTAATGGATTGAGTTTTCCCTTTGAAGTTATCTTATCAGATTGAGTCTTTAAGGATTTGAGAATACTTGATGTATGTCTTGCATGTGCTTATCTGTGGTGACAATGGGACATTCACATGATCTACTTGATGTATGTCTTGCATTTGCTTATCTGTGGTGACAATGGGACATTCACGTGATTTACTTGATGTATGTCTTGCATGTGCTTATCTGTAGTGACAATGGGATATTCATGTGATCTAGTTGATGTATGTTTTGGTGATCAACTTGCGGGTTCTATGACCTTGTGAACTTATGCATAGGGGTTGGCACACGTTTTCGTCTGGACTCTCTGATAGAAACTTTGGGGCACTCTTCGAAGTTCTTTGTGTTGGTTTGAATAGATGAATCTGAGGTTGTGTGATCCATATCATGTAATCAAACCTGCGGATACTTGTGGTGACATTGGAGTATCGAGGTGACATTAGGGTTTTGGTTGATGTGTTTCTTAAGGTGTTATTTTAGTATGAACTCTAGGGCTATTTGTGACACTTATAGGAATATCCCAATAGATCGATAAAAAAGAATAACTTTGAGGTGGTTTCGTACCCTACTAATCTCTTCATTTATTCTCCACTATTAGTGACTTTGGAGTGACTTTTGTCACATGTTGAGGGAATGACATATGATCTAATTATGTTATCATTGTTGAGAGAACTTGCACTAGTGGAAGTATGAATCCTAGGCCTTGTTTCCAAGCATTACAATACCATTTTTCTCACTTTTCTTACTAGTTACCTTGTTGTTTTTATATTTTCAGATTACAAATACCTATATCTACCATCCATATTGCACTGTATCACCATCTCTTCGCCAAACTAGTGCACCTATACAATTTACCATTGTATTGGGTGTGTTGGGGACACAAGAGACTCTTTGTTATTTGGTTGCAGGGTTGTTTGAGAGAGACCATCTTCACCCTACGCCTCCCATGGATTGATAAACCTCAGGTCATCCACTTGAGGGAAATTTGCTATTGTCCTACAAAAGTCTGCACTTAGAGGCCCAACAACATCTAAAAGAAGAAAGGTTGCGTAGTAGACATCAGGAATGTGGGATGTGGAAGGAGTGGAGGATGGGGGTCGGGTGTGGATTACCTTCCTGGATAGACGAGGCCGAGCAGCGTGAAGGAGGGTCGCCGGCGAGGAGGCGGCGCTGCAAGCAAGGAGTGAAGGTTTCAACTTGGAAATGAAGGTAGAAACAGGGGAAATGTGGCTTTTGGTAAGGGGGAGGAGGCGGGGAGGTAGATATTTCCGCGGAAGCCAAAAATTTGGAATCAGTTGAGCGAAAAAACTAGCGTGCAAAGTGTCATCTGACACGGTCCCTTATTCCGAACTGTTTACAATATGTGAACATCACAAACAATTCAGATAGCTTAACCCGTGTGTGATGAGTTTGAATAATAAAAAAAATTGGTCCGAATTTCCCTGGTTTAAAGTGGTCATCCACGTCATTGCATAATTTGGGTACACAAAGGAGACTACATCACACCCACACTTCTTAATCGAGCAAGTTCAGCAATTAAACAGAGCTAGCTGACCTAAACATTACTCTAACAAATTAAAGACCGACGCTCTTAATTAAACAAAACAAGGAGTACTACTACGACTGGTGCTCGTCGATCTCCGCTGCCGCCTCCATTGTCAGCTTGCGCCCGATGGTCTCCTGGGGAAGGGGCTCCATGGCATCCATCACACCATACTCGGCAAACATCTCGCCATCCGCTTCCGCCATCTCTTTGGAAAAGGCCGCCACGAGCTGGGCATGGGCGGCCACGATCTGGGCTTGGACGGGCTTCGTCGTGGCAAGGTAAGCGGCGGGGGAACGAACGGCTCCTCGAACGCTCTTGGCAATTGCCAACTCTTCGGTCGTGGGTTGCCGACCGTTGTCGGAGAAGCTTCATTAGATTTGTGCGGTGACCACCACGAGCTAGGCATGGGCGGCCTCGACATGGTCGTGGGCGGCCTCCATCAGGGCTAAGGCCGCCGCTGCGGAACGGATAGCTGTTGTGCTGCTCTCGCAAGTTGCTATCCCTGAGGCAGATGTTGCTGCCACAACCTGAGAAGCAACAACGACCGTTTGGGCTGCCCTGGCCGCCCGATCACAGATTGCGGCCATCCTCATGCACCTTGTTAGCACGTGCATGGCGGCTGCGGTCGCGCTCTCACCGGAGTGGGCCGCCGAAGTTGCCCTCACGACGCGGGTCCACGTCCCAATCTTTTAACGGAGACAATTGAACAGTGAAATGATATTTGGCGAGCGAGCTATTGTGGTTGACACGCCGGCTGTGGACTATAGCCGATGCACCTTCTTGCGTAAGCCATAGGCGTACTATACACCGACGGTGCTCCAAGATATTTTGTACTACATCTCACACGTTTGGTGATAATAAACTGTGTGGGATCTACTTAATTTTTTTATCTTGATATGAATTACATGATGGGGTCACAGCGGCAATGGACGGTGTTTGAATTGCTAGAACTTTTATCTAAAGTGAACATGCAACTATATGTGTGTCGTAAAAAAATGGAATTATTCAGGGTTCGTTTGGACATTTTATACACTAAATTGGTTTTCTAGCCATTTCAGTTGCACAATTCAAAATTAAACTACATGCACATGCTCCGGTGCACCAACATGGGTTGTAAAATCATATATGTGTCCATGGGTTTATGCTAATGTCCCATGCAAGAAATGGGGATGAATTTCGAACACCACGGCACCGTGGCTCTCAGCAAACATTGAGGTACCTACTTATGTAATTCTAGTAAATCAAAAACTCATCTAAAATTCATGAAACTTTGCATGGTTTCATGGAGCGGCATCAACATGTCGTGGTAAATTTTTTGTCCCATCTGGGGCAGGTTTGGGTATAAGCTTCTCACAACAAGCCTGATGGTTTCTGTATGGAACGTGCCACCTTTGTGGACGAAATGATATCCATTGCCTCTTATTGCTTTCAAAACTTTTCTAGTGTCAACATAGAACAACAGGAGTGTTGTGTTAAATTTTGCAATTTTTTGGGGTTCGTTTGGACATTTTTAATACATTAACTGGGTTTCCTAGGCATTTATGTGCATAATTCAAATTTGAACAACATGCACATGCTCCGGTGCATATAAATTGGTTGAAAAATCAAATATGTGTCCTTGGGTGCATCCTTAGGTCCCATGCAAGAAATGGGAATGAATTTCAAACACCCTGCCACCGTCACTCGGCCGCAAACATTGAGATACATGGTTTTTAAATTCTAGTAAATCCAAAACTCGTCTGAAATTCATGAAACTTGGCATGCTATCTTGGAGCGGCATCAACATGGCGTGGTAAATTTTTTGTCCCATTTGGGGCAGGTTTGGGTATAATCTTCTCACAACAAGCCTGATGGTTTCGTGTATGGAACGTGCCACCTTTGCGGACGAAACGATATCCATTGCCTCTTATTGCTTTCAGAACTTTTCTAGTGTCAACATAGAACAACAGGAGTGTTGTGTTAAATTTTGTAATTTTTCGGGGTTTGTTTGGAAATTTTTAATACATTAACTGGTTTTTCTAGGCATTTATGTGCATAATTCAAATTTGAACAACATGCACATGCTCCGGTGCATATAAATAGGTTGAAAAATCAAATATGTGTCCTTGGGTGCATGCTTAGGTCCCATGCAAGAAATGAGAATGAATTTCAAACACCCTGCCACCGTCACTCAGCCGCAAACATTGAGACACCTGGTTTTTAAATTCTAGTAAATCCAAAACTCGTCTGAAATTCATGAAACTTGGCATGCTATCATGGAGCGGAATCAACATGCCATGGTAAAAAAATTGTCCCATTTGGGGCAGGTTTGGGTATAAGCTTCTCACAAACCGGAGTTTCTCACAACAAGCCTGATGGTTTCAGTAGGGAACGTGCCACCTTTGAGGACGAAATGATATCTGTTGCCTCTTATTGCTTTCAAAATTTTTCTAGTGTCAACATAGAACAACAAGACTGTTGTGTTAATTTTTGGAATTTTTCGGGGTTTGTTTGGATATTTTTATACATTAACTGGGTTTTCTAGGCATTTTATGTGCATAATTCAAATTTGAACTACATGCACATGCTCCCGTGCATATAAATTGGTTGAAAAATAAAATATGTGTCCTTGGTTGCATTCTTAGATCCCTTTCAAGTAATGGGAATGAATCTCAATCACCCTGCCACCGTCACTCGGCCAGAAACATTGAGATACCTGGTTTTTAAATTCTAGTAAATCCAAAACTCATCTGAAATTCATGAAACTTGGCATGCTATCATGGAGTGGCATCAACATGCCGTGGTAAATTTTTTGTCCCATTTGGGGCAGGTTTGGATATAAGCTTCTCATAAACCAGAGCTTCTCACAACAAGCGTGATGGTTTCTGTAGGGAACGTGCCACCTTTGGGGACGAAACGATATCCATTGCCTCTTATTTCTTTCAAAAAAAATATTGTGTCAACATAGAACAATACGAGTGTTGTGTTAAATTTTGGAATTTTTCGGGGTTCACTTGGACATTATACATTAACTGGGTTTTCTAGGCATTTTATGTGCATAATTCAAATTTGAACTACATGCACATGCTCCAGTGCATATAAATTGGTAAAAATAGAATATGTGTCCTTGGGTGCATGCTTAGGTCCCATGCAAGAAATGGGAATGGATTTCGAAGACCATGCCACTGTCACTCGGCCGCAAACATCGAGATACCTGGTTTTTAAATTCTAGAAAATCCAAAACTCGTCTGAAATTCATGAAACTTGGCATGCTATCATGGAGCGGCATCAGCGTGCCGTGGTAAATGTTTTGTCCCATTTTGGGCAGGTTTGGGTATAAGCTTCTCACAAACCAGAGCTTCTCACAACAAGCCTGATGGTTTTGGTAGGGAACATGCCACCTCTGGGGACGAAATTATATCCGTTGCCTCTTATTGCTTTCAAAAAATTTCTAGTGTCAACATAGAACATCAGGAGTGTTGTGTTAAATTTAGGAATTTTTCGGGGTTCATTTAGGCATTTTTATACATTAACTGTGTTTTCTAGGCATTTTATGTGCATAATTCAAATTTGAACTACATGTGCATGCTCCAGCGCATATAAATTGGTTGAAAAATCAAATATGTGTCCTTGGGTGCATGCTTAGGTCCCATGTAAGAAATGAGAATGAATTTCGAACACCCTGCCACCGTCACTCTGCGGCAAACATTGAGATACCTGTTTTTTAAATTCTAGTAAGTCCAAAACTCGTCTGAAATTCATGAAACTTGACATGCTATCATGGAGCGGCATCAACATGCCGTGGTAAAAATTTCGTCCCATTTGGGGCAGGTTTGGGTATAAGCTTCTCACAAATGAGAGCTTCTCACAACAAGCCTGATGGTTTCGGTAGGGAACGTGCCACCTTTGGGGATGAAACGATATATGTTGCCTCTTATTGCTTTCAACAAATTTCTAGTGTCAACATAGAACAACATGAGTGTTGTGTTAAATTTTGGAATTTTGGGGGGTTCGTTTGGACATTTTTATACATTAACTAGGTTTTCTAGGCATTTTATGTGCATAATTCAAATTTGAACTACATGCACATGCTCAAGTACATATAAATTGGTTGAAAATCAAATTTATGTCCTTGGGTGCATGCTTAGGTCCCATGCAAGAAATGGGAATGAATTTAAAATACCAGGGCACTGTTGATTGTCGACAAAACGTTGAGATACTTTGTTTTTAAATTATAGTAAATCCAAAACTCGTCTGAAAATTCATGAAACTTGGCATGCTATCATGGAATGGCAGCCGACATGTTGTGGTATTTTTCGTGTCCATTTTGAGAGAAGGCGCACTCGAATAACAGCCAACAAAGGCATTTTGAAAAAATATCTGTCACTTTAATATCTCAAACGTTTGTACAATTCAAATCGTGTGTGTTCTGTTAACCATTCACGTGACGCCACATGTCTTGGTTTTAATGGCTATAGGAGGTGCCGTGCGGACAACTGCTTGACTGAATGGGAGGCGTGCTAGTGGATTCCGGTGCGCAGGCTGACCGAGAGGGGTGCAAGCTGTCCTCCAATGCGCAGGCTCACCGGGAAGCGTGCGAGCTGTACGCTACGCAGGCTCACTAGGAAGCGAGCCCTTTGACTTCCATGGCCGCTGATACGTCCATTTTGCATCATGCTTTTATATCGATATTTATTGCATTATGGGCTGTTATTACACGTTATGTCACAATACTTATGCCTATTCTCTCTTATTTTACAAGGTTTACATAAGGAGGGAGAATGCCGGCAGTTGGAATTCTGGGCTGGAAATGGAGCAAATATTAGAGACCTATTCTGCACAACTCCAAAAGTCCTGAAACTCCACGGAATATCTTATAATAAATAATAAAAAATCCTCGCCAAAGATGAAGGCCAGGGGGCCCACACCCTGTCCATGAGGGTGGGGGCGCGCCCCCCTCCTAGGGCGCGCCCCCTACCTCGTGGGCCCCCTGGTGGCCCTCCGATGCCCATCTTCTGCTATATGAGGTCTTTCGCCGAGAAAAAAAATTAGAAGCAACCTTTCGGGACGAAACTCCGCCGCCATGAGGCGGAACCTTGGCAGAACCAATCTAGGGCTCCGACAGAGCTGTTCTACCGGGGACACTTCCCTCCGGGAGGGGGAAATCATCGTCATCATCATCACCAATGCTCCTCTCATCGGGAGAGGGCAATCTCCATCAACATCTTCACCAGCACCATCTCCTCTCAAAACCGTAGTTCATCTCTTGTATCCAATTCTTGTCTCCAAGTCCGGGATTGGTACTAGTAGTTTGCTAGTAGTGTTGATTACTCCTTGTAGTTTATGCTAGTTGGTTTATTTGGTGGAAGATCATATGTTCAGATCCTATATGCATATTAATACCCCTATGATTATGAACATGAATATGCTTTGTGAGTAGTTATGTTTGTTCCTGAGGACATGGGAGAAGCCTTGCTATTATTAGTCATGTGAATTTGGTATTCGTTCGATATTTTGATGAGATGTATGTTGTCTAGCCTCTAGTGGTGTTATGTGAACGTCGACTACATAACACTTCACCATTATTTGGGCCTAGAGGAAGGCATTGGGAAGTAATAAGTAGATGATGGGTTGCTAGAGTGACAGAAGCTTAAACCCTAGTTTATGCGTTGCTTCGTAAGGGGCTGATTTGGATCCATATGTTTCATGCTATGGTTAGGTTTACCTTAATACTTTTGTTGTAGTTGTGGATGCTTGCAATAGAGGTTAATCATAAGTGGGATGCTTGTTCAAGTAAGAACAGCACCCAAGCACCGGTCCACCCACATACCAAATTATCAAAGTACCGAACACGAATCATATGAACGTGATGAAAACTAGCTTGACGATATTCCCATGTGTCCTCGGGAGCGCTTTTCCTATTATAAGAGTTTGTCCAGGCTTGTCCTTTGCTACAAAAAGGATTGGGCCACCTTGCTGCACTTTATTTACTTTTGTTACTTGTTGCTCGTCACAAATTATCCTTTCACAAAACTATCTGTTACCACTTGTTTCAGTATTTGCAGAGAATACCTTGCTCAAAACCGCTTATCATTTCCTTCTGCTCCTCGTTGGGTTCGACACTCTTACTTATCGAAAGGACTACGATAGATCCCCTATACTTGTGGGTCATCATGACTCTTTTCTGGCGCCGTTGCCGGGGAGTGAAGCGCCTTTGGTAGGTGGAATTGGTTAAGGAAAAATTTATATAGTGTGCTGAAATTTACTGTCACTTGTTACTACGGAAAGTAATCCTTTGAGGGGCTTGTTTGGGGTATCTTCACCCCGACCAGTAGAGCAAAGAGTTGCTCCTCAACCCAATGAACCTACTGAACTTATTGAAAATGAAACTCCTTTTGAAGTTCCTTCTGGTATGATGGAAAAACTGCTATCTAATACTTTTCTAGGAGATGGAACCAAGCATCCTGATGAACACTTAATATATGTGGATGAGGTTTGTGGATTATTTATGCTTGCAGGTATACCCGATGATGTTGTTAAGAAGAAGGTCTTCCCTTTATCTTTGAAGGGAGATGCATTGACATGGTATAGGCTATGTGATGATACGAGATCATGGAACTACAAAAGATTGAAATTGGAATTTCATCAAAAATATTATCATATGCATCTTGTTCATCGTGATCGTAATTACATATATAATTTTTGGCCTCACGAAGGAGAAAGCATCGCTCAAGCTTGGGGGAGGCTTAAATCAATGTTATATTCATGCCCCAATCATGAGCTCTCGAGAGAAATAATTATTCAAAGTTTTTATGCTCGGCTTTCTCATAATAATCAACCCATGCTCGATACTTCTTGTGCTGGCTCTTTTATGATGAAGACTATTGAATTCACATGGAATTTATTGGATAGAATTAAACGCAACTCTGAAGATTGGGACCTCGACGAAGGTAAGGAGTTAGGTATGACACCTAAGTTTGATTGTGTTAAATATTTGATGGATACCGATATTTTCCATAAGTTTAGCACTAAATATGGACTTGAATCTGAGATAGTAGCTTCTTTCTGTGAATCTTTAGCTACTTATGTTGATCTCCCCAAGGAGAAGTGGTTTAAATATCATCCTCCCATAGAAGTAAAAGTAGCTGCACCTATTAAAGTTGAAGAAATGACTGTCACTTATAATGATCCTATTGTTCCTACCTCTTATGTTGAGAAACCGCCTTTCCCTGTTAGAATGAAGGATCATGCTAAAGCTTCAACTGTGGTTCGTAAAAGCAATATTAGAACTTATACACCTCCTGAGCAAGTCAAAGTAGAACCTAATATTGCTATTGTTAAAGATCTCTTGTCTGATAATATTGATGGGCATGTTATTCAATTCTGTGGTGAATCTGCTAGAATTGCTAAACCTGGCGCTAGAGATAAACATAGACCTGTGGTAGGCGTGCCTGTTATTTCTGTTAAAATAGGAGATCATTGTTACCATGGCTTATGTGATATGGGTGCTAGTGCTAGTGTTATACCTTATGATTTATATAAAGAAATTAAGCATGAAATTGCACCTGCTGAGTTAGAAGATATTGATGTCACGATTAAACTTGCCAATAGAGATACCATATCGCCAGTGGGAATTGTTAGAGATGTTGAAGTCTTGTGTGGGAAAATCAAATATCCTGCTGATTTTCTTGTTCTAAGTTCCCCACAAGATAGCTTTTGTCCAATTATATTTGGTAGACCCTTCTTGAATACTGTCAATGCTAAAATAGATTGCGAAAAGAATGTTGTTACTATTGGCTTGGATGATTTGACTCATGAGTTTAATTTCTCTAAATTTAGTAAACAACACCGTGAAGAAGAACTACCTAGTAAGGATGAAAGCATTGGTCTTGCTTCCATTGCCGTACCTCCTAGTGATCCTCTAGAACATTATTTGCTAGAACATGAAAATGATATGTTTATGAATGAAAGAAGGGAAATAGATGAAGTATTCTTTAAACAGGAACCTATTCTGAAACACAATTTGCCTGTTGAAATCCTAGGGGATCCTCCTCCACCCAAGGGTGATCCCGTGTTTGAGCTTAAACTGTTGCCTGATAATCTTAAATATGCTTATCTTGATGAAAAGAAAATATATCCTGTTATTATTAGTGCTAACCTTTTAGAGCATGAAGAAGAAAGATTATTGAAAACTCTGAAGAAGCACCGTGCTGCTATTGGATATACTCTTGATGATCTTAAGGGCATTAGTCCCACTCTATGTCAACATAAAATTAATTTGGAAGAAGATGCCAAACCTGTTCGTGATCATCAACGAAGGTTGAATCCTAAGATGAAAGAAGTGGTAAGAAAAGAAATACTAAAGCTTTTGGAGGCAGGTATAATTTATTCCGTTGCTGATAATCAGTGGGTAAGTCCAGTCCATTGTGTCCCTAAGAAGGGAGGTGTTACCGTTGTCCCTAATTATAAAGATGAATTGATCCTGCAAAGAATTATTACAGGTTATAGGATGGTAATTGATTTCCGCAAATTAAATAAAGCTACTAAGAAAGATCATTACCCCTTACCTTTTATTGATCAGATGCTAGAAAGATTATGCAAACATACACATTATTGCTTTCTAGATGGTTATTCTGGTTTCTCTCAAATACCTGTGTCGACTAAAGATCAATCAAAGACTACTTTTACATGCCCTTTTGGTACTTTTGCTTATAGACGTATGCCCTTTGGTTTATGTAATGCACCTGCTACCTTTCAAAGATGCATGATGGCTATATTCTCTGATTTTTGTGAAAAAATTTGTGAGGTTTCCATGGATGACTTTTCCGTCTATGGATCCTCTTTTGATGATTGCTTGAGCAATCTTGATCGAGTTTTGCAGAGATGTGAAGAAACTAATCTTGTCTTGAATTGGGAAAAGTGCCACTTTATGGTTAATGAAGGTATTGTCTTGGGGCATAAAGTTTCTGAAAGAGGTATTGAAGTTGATAAAGCCAAAGTTGATGCTATTGAAAATATGCCATGTCCAAGGACATCAAAGGTATAAGAAGTTTCCTTGGTCACGCCGGATTTTATAGGAGGTTCATTAAGGACTTCTCAAAAATTTCTCGGCCTCTGACTAATTTATTACAAAAAGATATACCATTTATCTTTGATGTTGATTGTGTAGAAGCATTTGAAATACTTAAGAAAGCATTGATCTCTGCACCTATTGTTCAGCCACCTGATTGGAATCTACCCTTTGAAATTATGTGTGATGCTAGTGATTATGCTGTAGGTGTTGTTCTAGGACAAAGAGTTGATAAGAAATTAAATGTTATCCATTATGCTAGTAAGACTCTAGACAATTCTCAAAGAAACTATGCTACTGCTAAAAAAGAATTATTAGCAGTTGTATTTGCATGTGATAAGTTCAGACCTTATGTTGTTGATTCTAAAGTAACTATTCACACTGATCATGCTGCTATTAAATATTTAATGGAAAATAAAGATGCTAAACCTAGACTTATTAGATGGGTTCTCTTGCTACAAGAATTTGATTTGCATATTGTTGAAGAAAGGGAGCTGAGAACCCCGTTGCAGACAACTTGTCTAGGTTAGAAAATGTTCTTGATGACCCACTACCTATTGATGATAGCTTTCCTGATGAGCAATTAAATGTCATAAATACTTCTCGTAGTACTCCATGGTATGCTGATTATGCTAATTACATTGTTGCTAAATTTATACCACCTAGTTTCACATACCAGCAAAAGAAAAAGTTTTTCTATGATTTGAGGCATTACTTTTGGGATGACCCACATCTTTATAAAGGAGTAGATGGTGTTATTAGACGTTGTGTACCTGAGCATGAACAGGAACAGATCCTACGCAAGTGTCGCTCCGAAGCTTATGGAGGACACCACGCTGGAGATAGAACTGCACATAAGGTATTGCAATCTGGTTTATATTGGCCTACTCTCTTCAAGGATGCCCGTAAGTTTGTGTTGTCTTGTGATGAATGTTAAAGAATTGGTAATATTAGTAGACATCAAGAAATTCCTATGAATTATTCACTTGTTATTGAACCATTTGATGTTTGGGGCTTTGATCATATGGGACCTTTTCCTGCCTCCAATGGATATACACATATTTTAGTTGCTGTTGATTACATTACTAAGTGGGTAGAAGCTATTCCAACTAGTAGTGCTGATCATAACACTTCTATTAAAATGCTTAAAGAAGTTATTTTTCCGAGGTTTGGAGTCCCTAGATATTTAATGACTGATGGTGGTTCACATTTTATTCATGGTGCTTTCCGTAAAATGCTTGCTACGTATGATGTTAATCATAGAATTGCATCTCCTACCACCCGCAGTCTAGTGGTCAAGTAGAATTGAGTAATAGAGAGCTCAAATTAATTTTGCAAAAGACTGTCAATAGGTCTACAAAGAATTGGTCCAACAAACTTGATGATGCATTATGGGCCTATAGAACTGCATATAAAAATCCTATGGGTATGTCTCCGTATAAAATGGTCTATGGAAAAGCATGTCATTTACCTCTCGAACTAGAGCATAAGGCTTACTGGGCTATTAAAGAGCTCAACTATGATTTCAAACTTGCCGGTGAGAAGAGGTTATTTGATATTAGCTCACTTGATGAATGGAGAACCCAAGCATATGAAAATTCCAAGTTGTTCAGAGAAAAAGTTAAAAGATGGCATGACAAAAGGATACAAAAGCGCGAGTTTAATGTAGGTGATTATGTATTGCTATACAACTCTCGTTTAAGATTTTTTGCAGGAAAACTTCTCTCTAAATGGGAAGGACCCTACATTATCGAGGAGGTCTATCGTTCCGGTGCCATAAAAATCAGCAACTTCGAAGGCATAAATCTGAAGGTGGTAAACGGTCAAAGAATCAAACACTATATCTCAGGTAATCCTATAAATGTTGAAACCAATGTTATTGAAACCGTAACCCCGGAGGAATACATAAGGTACACTTTCCAGAATGTTTCAGACTCCGAATTGGAATAGGTATGTGGTATGGTAAGTAAACAGACTCCAAAACATTTTTAAGGCAATATTTCTCCGTTTTGGAATATTTAGAAAAATAGAAAAATAAGTAGCAGTCTGGGAAGGACACGAGGGCTCCACGAGGGTGGAGGGCGCGCCCCCTACCTTGTGGGCACCTCGTGTGCCTTCTGGACTCCGATTTCTTGCACGATAACGTATCTTGGTCGGTAAAAATTCATTATATATTCTCCCGAAGGTTTTGACTCCCGTATCACGCAATTATCCTCTGTTCTTGTTTCGAGCTGTTTTCTGTCAAAGTTGTCAAGGACAGGTGTCGGTGTCAAAACCGGCGGATCTCGGGTAGGGGGTCCCGAACTGTGCGTCTGGGCGGATGGTAACAGGAGACAAGGGACACGATGTTTTACCCAGGTTCGGGCCCTCTTGATGGAGGTAAAACCCTACGTCCTTCTTGATTGATATTGATATTGTGGATGTTTACAAGAGTGGATCTACCACGAGATCAAGGAGGCTAAACCCTAGAAGCTAGCCTATGGTATGATTGTAAGGGTTGTTGTTGTTGTTGTCCTACGGACTAGAGCCATCCGGTTTATATAGACACCGGAGAGGGCTAGGGTTACATAGAGTCGGTTACAATGGTAGGAGATCTACATATCCGTATCGCCAAGCTTGCCTTCCACGCCAAGGAAAGTCCCATCCGGACACGAGGAGAAGTCTTCAATCTTGTATCTTCATAGTCTTGGAGTCCGGTCGATGATGATAGTCCGGCTGATGATAGTTTGGCTGATGATGGTAGTCCGCTATCCGGACACCCCTAATCCAGACTCCTCGAGTAGCCCCTGAACCAGGCTTCAATGACGATAAGTCCGCGCAGATATTGCTTGGCATTGCAAGGCGGGTTCCTCCTCGAATGATAGAAGATTGTGAACACCAGATAGTGTCCGCTCGCAAAATAAATTCCACATTCCACCGTAGAGAGAATAATATATACACAAGTTCAATCTGCGACGTTTTTTCCGGCATGACGCCACGCCACTACCAAGCCATTATTTAAATCGTTTTTACTTTACCACCTCAACGCATTTAGCGAAGCGGTTTCTTGGCACGCCTTGTCGAGCGTAGATCGTGTTCCCCTTAATCTGGGATTCTCATTAATACGGACGTGGGTAACCCAACCGCGCCCGTCGCCACGCCCCCTCTATCGAAGGCGAGCCCCAAACGGTCACGGAGACGACTCTTGGTATTCTCCCTCTTTATAACGGGACCAAGGATCGTTTCTTTTCTTCAATCCTTCATCGAATCCTCTCCCGCTCCGAGCTCCAGCACCTAGAGCTCCAGATTCGAGCGCTTCGGACTTTCAACGATGTCCGGTTCCGACCTCGAGGTCGGTGGATGCCCTCCTCCGTCACGGAGGAGGACGTGCTAAAGCTGCGGAGGCCAAGTACTGGCTTATGAGATTTCGCACAGGTTGCTCGCCAAGGGGAGGCCATCCCCACCCCGAGCCCGGCGAGTATGTCGCCAGATCCCACCTCCGTCGGGTTTAGGCTTCCGATGGATCCTTTTGTGAGAGGGCTCATGTTTTACTATGGGTTGGAATTCCACGATTTGGCTCCGGAGTCCATCCTCCATATTTCCGCATTTATTGTCGTCTGCGAAGCCTTCCTACGCGTCACCCCTCACTTCGGCCTGTGGCTGAAGACCTTCAATGTGGCGCCGAAGATGATCGGGGGGTGTCAAGCGGAGTGTGGCAGGGCGGCCATAAGTAGGAGGGCCGATGCCCCGTGGCCCGCTGGCTCCTTCCAAGAGGAGCTCGGCCCGTGGCAGCAAGAGTGGTTCTATATTACCGTTCCGAGGGGCCGCAGACAAAAGCCGCCGCCCTTATTCCGCCCGGGACCTCCACGACGGTTGATGTCGTGGGTCAACCAAGGGCTCAACTGGGGGCCGTCAAAGGACGTGCCCCTACTGCAGGGCCGGATTCGAGATCTCCAAACGAGGGAGGTCGATATGGTTGTGGTGATGCAAGTTATGGTGATTAGGCGTCTCCTGCCCTGCAAACGCCGCCCTCTCCGGCTATGGGAGTTCAATCCAGAGGGCCCACGGACTCTTCAACACTTCATGGGTATGACACCCCTGGATATGTACAAATTATTCTTCGGATCGCAAGAGGTGCGCCCGAATTGACCGAGGATGCCGGCCTAAGCTGCAATCACCCGGATACTCAAGTAAGTAGTTCCAGTCCGACATACTGTTTGTTTGCCTTCGATGATTCGCCTTATGACCAACTTCCTTCTACACAGGAGTGGATAGCGGAAGCAAAATTGATATGGTGTCCGGCCCTCCCCGAGACCGCGCGGATCCCGTGCTGGTCCGGATGTTGAGGTTGCGCCTTCAGAGGAAGACGAAGGGGAAAGCAGGAAAGCTACTGCCTCGCCTAAGGAGGCTCTTGAAAGAGGGGGATCGAGAGTCCCTCCTCCAAGGGGAGAAGAGGACTGCCTCCGAGGACCTGGGGCAAAGCCCCTAAACGGGGGAAGAAATCTTCGCCAGAGGGTCCTGCCTCCGGGGAGGCCCCGCCGCACAATCTCCCTTAAAGAGTCAGCCCTCCAACGAGCTGTAAGTAGAAAGAAAGGAGTTTTATAATAAGGGACATCCCTATTTGTGCTTCTGAGGATAACTAAAGTTTTTACCTTGTAGTTTGGATCTCCGTCCTTCGCAAATGAGCTCATCTTCGGGGGACCTTCGTCCGGAGATGATGGAGAGCGAGACGCCTCCGTCCGGGGCGCCATCGGATAGGGCGGACGAGCCTGAAGTGTCGTCACGGGGGGAGCCCCCTGGTTTGGCAAAGCCGATAGTTCGGCGCCAACGGTGTACGATCAAGGATCTGCTTGAGAAGGCGTTTATTCGAGAAGATCACCACGCATTGATGAGCATGGTGATTGAAAGGATTTCGTCCGCCGAAGGCAGGTTGCACAATGCCGTCAGGAGTTTGCTAGCGGGGTTTGAGGTACGTAAAAATGACACACCGTTTAACAGTTTTGCATATAGAATGCGCCCTGTATGGATAGTAGCCCCTGAGACTCGGTAGGTTGTCGAAATCGACAGCGTGCCGAGGATCAAAATCGCAGGTTAAAATTTCCGCCGTGCCGATGCAGGTGGCGGATTGTCCGGGGGCCAGCCGGACTGACGGAGTTGCTGAACTAAAGCGGCAACTCGCTGTTGCGGATGCGGACATCACGCTGGTCAACAAAGCGACTTGATGAGTCGCAAGGTAAGTGTTATTGTGGCGGTCACTTGGTAAGGGAGCGAAGCCAGCTCCTTACAACATGTTCGTGAAATGCGATAGTGCCGCTGTTGTGGAGAGCCTTGGGCCGAACTTGCTCAAGCCAAGGAGCAGGCCAGAAGGAGTAATGCGGCGGCCTCGAGGGCGGCCGAGGAGTTAGCGGCCGAAAGGGTCGCACACTGCCGGAGCAGGGAAGAGATGGCCGAAATGGCCTTGAAGTTAAAAGATGCTACCGACCGCAATGAGGCTCTTGTGAAGGAGCGCCTAGCGGGGCAAGAAGACCTAGGGAAGGCCACCGCCGAAGCCAAGGATGCCCACTCTGCAATGCGGGCTATAAAGGAGGAGCTGCGCCAGGCCGGAGATATTGTAGCCGGCAAGCCTTTTTCGCTACCAAGGTTTACGGATCCAAAGTATGCTCACTGGGTTAACTGTGGGGTCCAGAGGACCCTTATATGGACTTAGCAGCGAAAGTGCGGCGGATGCCGTTGTGCATTTTCGCCGAAGGATCACAAGACGGAAGAGCTGTTTTGGTCTCAATTCCATAGTCCGGAGCGTTCACTTCCGCTGACCGACCGCTTGGCCGAGTGGGCTGAGCTAAGTAGGTTGTCCGGCTAGCTATGACGGATATAGTGACCCATATCCGCCGGATAGGCCCGAGTCAAGAGTTACTTTGGCTTATTGCAGCAATTTCTTGGGGCGGTGCCGCATATCAAGGCGATGAAGCGGTCGGCCTGCATAGAGGGTGCGCGGATGGCACTCGCCCATGTGAAGACACATTGGACAAAAATGGATGCCACCGCTGTTGCGACCCCGGGTTCGGATGATAACCGGTTACCCGCCAAGCACTATTTTGGCGAAGTGCTGCGTGGTGCTCGTGTAATAGAGTCGCAGTGCTCAAAAAATGTTACGTTTAAATGAACGTTTTCATGATGTAAAACAATATTTATGATGTAAGCTCCTTTTATACTTGTGCGTTCAAGTAATAGAATATCTCCTATGCGGCCGTTCATGTATACGTGTGTATAACCTGAAAGATGGCAGTCGTCGGCTTCAGCCCCCACGCACAAGGTGCGGGGTGTTCGCAAAAATAGCGTTTTCACACTTAATCCGGACGCCTCGGTCCTGTAAAGGAGGTGGTAGCGAGCAAACGAGGCAACCGGACTATAATGCTTTATCACTTTCACTTAGCCATGGAGTTCGGGTGGGGCTACGACATAGCCCCCGAGGGCACCGCGCCTCCGAACTTGGGGCGCCAGATGTGCCTGGCCGAAACGGCCCTTCGTCTAAGCGGAGGAATCCTAAACATTCCCATGGTCGATCGAGTGGTTGACCAGTCTCGCTGTATCATGATGATCAGTTTTGGCTTTCATCGAGGTGCTCGCCCAATTAACCGGGGCACAATCGCAGAGTTCTCCGGTGCCGCGTTAGCCGATGATACGGAACGAAGGCAGCAAAACACAGGAGCCGGCAAACCCAACATTTGACCAAAGACATGATTCGAGCTGATGCATATAAGGCCTAACTCGAGACGCCGAACACTCCGAAGGTGTTCGGTCTTTACAATAGCGGCAAAACAAAGCCCTAAGCCCTTGTGTCCGTGTGCGGCAGGTTCTTTCGGCGCGGCCGATGCCAAAACGCCAGATCTCCACTCTGGTTATAATGATAAACCAGGGATTATAGCAACAAGAGACAGAAGAAAGGTTTACGAGGGTCTTAGTCTAAAAGAGTCCCGCAACGGGTCCCTACTGCATGTCTGCGCTTTGTGTCTCCGCGCAGCCGTATCCTCGAAGGGTGTGCATGCTGTTCATCTTTAAAAGAGAGGAACTTAGTTGGAAAAGAAATCGTGCGAGAAAGTGCATAAAAAATTGAAATATAGATTAATAAAGCTGAGCCTATGCTAGCTCATTATGGCTTATATGTACAAGCCCTTGTGAAGGGGTGTGCGGCTAGGTAGCCCCTAGCTTATTTATTCCGGACTCATCCAACCGTGTCCGGGGTCTCAAACGACCTTTTAATGAAATGATGCCAGGTGGACCGGGCATTTTAAGCGTAAGAGACGCGTAATGTGGTATTGCATTGAAGCGGACGAAAGCTTTCCGTCCCAGTGATGCTTGATAGCTACTTCTAAATGGGGCGACATGAAAGGTTAGCTTTTCTCGTCGAAAGTTGTCAGGTGACCCTAACACGACTTCTAGTAATAATGAAACTGTGCACCTGGCGTAAGGGCCTGGCGCCACTCCTTTGAAGGAAGTGCGGCTATGCCGAATTGTAGTAGGGTCTATCCCAACTTGCGGATTGTGTCCGGATATAGCAGGTTTAAGTCACTGCCGTCGTCCATCAAAAACCTGCGTGAATTGCAGTCCATCTATTATGGGATCAGGGCAGTCTATCCTGCGTTCCGGATACTTCTGGACTAATCCGGATGGTCGAAAGTGATTGGTTTTGACATCCAATCTTGGTGTTCTACTGGGGTGGACCGTGCAACACTTGTCTTAGCGAGTGCCGTGTTGGTTTTCCGTACTATCACGTGAAGCGAGTTTACTGTTTTGACTTCTTGTGGGAAAGTCTTTTGACTTCCGTGCTCTGCTGGTGGGGTTCGTCATCGTCCTCGCCATGATCGAGCCCTTTGTGTCCGGCGTTGAGTCTGCCGGACTGTTTAAAACCCAACAATTTCGTTGGTATGGTTTGCGAGCCTTCCGAGGTATCGTGGATTTGACATATCCGTTCTAAAATTTTGTTTAAATTTGATAGCTCGCTCTGTTGTCCTTAAGAGGCCGTGTTTTATTGTTTGCCCATGAGCTTTTGAATCCGGCGTTGACCGCCGTGTCTTTGGGCTTTTTTCTTTATTCCGCGCTGGTCTTTCCTGCGCCGTGACTTTCCGCTTTCCATCTCTCGATCTCGGATGTACTGGTCGCTGGTGTTGCATCTTGCTAGCCAGCTGTCTTCTCCTGCATAAAAGCGCGTCATGAGGCTTGTTAGCGGCCATTGTTCTTGGCTTCTCTTGGCCGAGGTGTCTGGCGAGCCATTCGTCCTGGACGTTGTGTTTAAAAGTTGCTAAGGCTTCCGCGTCCGGACAATCGACTATTTGGTTCTTTTGGTAAGGAACCTGTTCCAGAATTTATGCTACCGACTCTCCGGGCTGTTGGGTTATATGACTCAGATCGTCTCAGATCCGGAGGGCGGACATAAGTCCCTTGAAATTTTGTTTCTAAACGCGTCCTCAAGCTCTTCCCAACTTCCAACAAGAGTTTTCTGGGAGGCTTTTGAGCCAATGCCGAGCTGGCCCTTTGAGCTTGAGGGTAGGTATTTTATGGCGTGAGATCATCTCCTCTAGCCATGTGTATGTGTAGTATGTAATCTTCTATCCAGACTCTGGGTCTGTTGTGCCGTCAGATGCCTCTATGTTTATGGGTTTGAACCCTGCAGGAAATTCATGATCCAACACCTCATCGGTAAAACATAGCGGGTGTGCGGCGCCCCTGTATTTGGGTGTGCCGCTGTCTTCGAACACTTGTCGTGTTGTGTTACTTCCTGGGGCCCTCTTTTTTGGCCCGTAGATGGACCTAGTTGGGCCGTCCATTTTCCCAGGATTATAATTCGGCTTGTGTGCAGCCCCGCTTGTCGCTTTGGGCCTGTCATCTGGCAGTCTATCCGGCCAGGCGGCCTCTTTATTTTTTGACTGTGAAGGCTCTATGACTTCCTCGTCAAATTCTGGCAGCAACTTGCGCTTTGGGTAGCTCTTTGTTTGATGGCCATTGCCATATTTGTCTGCAGTCTTGAATACTTTGCTCCACTTCATTCTCGAGCGTAGTCTTCGCTGTTTTGAGCTTCCGTTTTCCTTCTTCAAACTTCTTGCAGTGGCGATGAGTCTTTTGTGTATGTTCTTATGCTCCGGTGTTGTGTCCAGACTGTTGATTGCTCCGTGAAGGGGTTGATTATCCGGCTCGTCCTGTTCGTTGTCCGCTGGTTTGCCCTGCTCTATAGCTGGGTCGTTAGGAATGCTGCTTTGATCGAGGCGGGACTTAGGGCGGCGTCTACATCGCCGTTTTGGTTGTTTATCGGCGGGATTATCCTCTGCCGCGTCCCATTGTTCCTCGTTATCGCTTCCCTTTGGGGTGTCCACCATATGTATGTTATGTGACGAGGTGGCCTTCCAGTGCCCTGTAGACGCTGGTTCTTGACTGTCTCCAGCATCGTCGTCCATACCGTCGATGTCTTCGGAGTCGTAGTCGAGTACGTCGGTTAAATCGTCGACGGTGGCTACGAAGTGGGTGGTGGGTGGGCGCTGAATTTCTTCGTCGTCCGCGTCCCAACCATCCTGGCCGTAGTTCGGCCAGGGCTCTCCGGATAGCGAGAGATGCTTCAGTGAATTTACGATATCGCCGAAGGGCGAGTGCTGAAAGATGTCCGCAGCGGTGAATTCCATGATCGGCGCCGATCGGATTCGACCGCAGGGCGCAGGAGGTTCGAGTCCGCAAAGAGTCCGCACCTCGAGTCATGAGCTTTATGCGGGATAAGGTAAGTGTTCGCCCATCGCCAGAAGTTGCAGCCCCGAGGCGGTGTCCAGCCATCCGCCCTCGATCCGAGCGATCGGCTCCGGACTATGGGTCGGAGCGGATTCGCAGCGGCCTCAAGGTGCTGTCCGCGGCGAGTTAGGTCATGCCCATCGTGACAGCGCGCACGCTTCGGCTGTGGCTCAGATCCATCAAGATCAAGTCCCCGCGGATATCGGCCGTGAAGTTTAGGCTTCAAACCTGACTCGACGGCCAGGGGCGAAGCTTTCGATCTGCTCCAGATGGCCAAGTGAGTTGGCCCGCAGCGGAAGCCGCGAATACGAAGATCTGTCCGGGAGAAAAGTCTCACCCAAGACTGCGCGTTGTCGATTGAAGAGGCCATCAAGCCTATCGGTGACGCACAGAGGAACTCTCAATGAAAGCACCAATGTCGGTGTCAAACCGCAGATCTCGGTAGGGGGTCCCGAATCGTGCGCCTAGGCGGATGGTAACAGGAGACAAGGGACACGATGTTTTACCTGTGTTCGGGCCCTCTTGATGGAGGTAAAACCCACGCCCTCCTTGATTGATATTGATATTGTGGATGTTTACAAGAGTGGATCTACCACGAGATCAAGGAGGCTAAACCCTAGAAGCTAGCCTATGGTATGATTGTAAGGGTTGTTGTTGTTGTTGTCCTACGGACTAGAGCCATCCGGTTTATATAGACACTGGAGAGGGCTAGGGTTACATAGAGTCGGTTACAATGGTAGGAGATCTACATATCCAGACGCCAAGCTTGCCTTCCACGCCAAGGAAAGTCCCATCCGGACACGGGGCGAAGTCTTCAATCTTGTATCTTCATAGTCTTGGAGTCCGGTCGATGATGATAGTCCGGCTGATGATAGTTCGGCTGATGATGGTAGTCCGGCTATCCGGACACCCCCTAATCCAGGATTCCCTCAACAGGCATCATGTCGTCCCCCTCCTCCAACAATGGTGACAGATGCTTGGCTAATGAAGATAGAGCTGAAGAGGGAAGAACCCATGGAGATCAACAAGGATGAAAGGATCAAGAAGGCCACGGAGGACCAAGCTCCTGCAGCAGAAGACACCCTGCAACTTGATCACAACTTTCTTACCCCAACTGAAATAGAAGCTTTCAAGATGATTGAGTTAGCTCGTATTCAAGACAAGTATCTCACAAGTGAAAATATTTTGTTGAAGGAGCATATCATTGCACTCAAGGGCACTATTCGCAAGTTGGAGGACCTCTTACGCTCGGTGTGCGATTATCCAACACCTCCACCTTCTTCACCAACAAAGGAGACATAATCACATGGGTATGGGCACTCCCCTTGGCAACTGCCAAGCTTGGGGGAGGTGCCCCGGTATCGTATCACAACCACATCTCCTATCTTTACCGTTTTTCTTAGTTCGATCCTATTAGTAGTATCTTGATCTAGTAGAATAAAGTTTATGGCATGATCTAGTTTTGAGTTTTTGCTTTATGATCTCTCTATGTAATCGAGTCCCTGAGCTATATAATAAAGATTAGTGTTGAGTCAAGGGCTTGATTGTTTTGCCATGATCTTGAGTGAATAAAAGAATAAAGAAAAAGGATAAAAAGAAACAAAGAGTTCATATTGATCTTATTGAGAGTAATGAATTCACATAGAAAGGGTATGATGATTAAAAATTGTTGGGAGTTGATAAACATAGCTTTGGTCATCGTTGCAATTAATAGGAAGTAATAAGGAAAGAGAGGTTTCACATATAGATATACTATTATTGACATTTTTTATGATTGTGAACACTCATTAAAATATGACATGCTAAAGATTTGATGTTGGACAAGGAAGACAACGTAATGAGTTATGTTTTCTTATATCTGAGATAAAGTATGTTGTCATGGATCTCCCAACATGTTGAGCTTGCCTTTCCCCCTCATGCTAGCCAAATTCTCAGCACCAAGTAGAGATACTACTTGTGGTCCCATAAACCCTTAAACCAGTTTTGCCATGAGAGTCCACCATATCTACCTATGGATTGAGTAAGATCCTTCAAGTAAGTTGTCATCGGTGCAAAGCAATAAAAATTGCTCTCTAAATATGTATGATTGATTGGTGTGGGAGAAATAAGCTTTATGCGATCTTGTGATATGGAAGAAATAAAAGCAACGAACTGCATAATAAAGGTTCATATCACAAGGGGCAGTATAAAGTGATGTTCTTTCGCATTGAGATTTTGTGCATCCAACCATAAAAGCGCATGGAAACCTCTGCTTCCCTCTGCGAAGGGCCTATATTTTATTATTATCCTCTACCTTATGCAAGAGTCATGGTGATCTTCACCTTTCCTTTTTACATCTTATCCTTTGGCAAGCACAGTATGTTGGAAAGATCCTGAGTAATATATCTAATTGGATGTAGGAGGCACGAGTTATTATTGTTGACATTACCCATGAGGTAAAAGGTTGGGAGGCGAAACTATAAGCCCCTATCTTTCTCTGTGTCCGATTAAAAGTCTGTAACCACAAGTATCGCGTGAGTGTTAGCAATTATGAAAGACTAAATGATAGTTGAGTATGTGGACTTGCTATTAAGCTCTGACATAGACTCCTTCCAATGTTATGATCAATTGCAATTGCTTCAATGACTGAGATTATAATTTGTTCGTTATCAGTAAAGTTTATGATTCGTACTCTGCATTGTGAATGGATTATTACTTGAACATAAGTAATCATATGACATTTCCTATATATGTTGCTGTTATGAGAATAATCATGATGCCTTCATGTCCGTATTTTATTTTTATCGACGCCTCTACCTCTAAACATGGGGACATATTTATCGTTATCGACTTCGCTTGAGGAAAAGCGAGGTCTAAGCTTGGGGGAGTTGATACGTCCATTTTGCATCATGCTTTTATATCGATATTTATTGCATTATGGGCTGTTATTAAACATTATGTCACAATACTTATGCCTATTCTCTCTTATTTTACAAGGTTTACATAAGGAGGGAGAATGCCGGCAGCTGGAATTCTAGGCTGGAAATGGAGCAAATATTAGAGACCTATTCTGCACAACTCCAAAAGTCCTGAAACTCCACGGAATATCTTACGATAAATAATAAAAAATCCTCGTCAAAGATGAAGGCCATGGGGCCCAAAACCTATCCACGAGGGTGGGGGGCATGCCCCCCTCCTAGGTTGCGCGCCCTACTTCGTGGGCCCCCTGGTGGCCCTCCAATGCCCATCTTCTGCTATATGAGGTCTTTCATCGAGAAGAAATTAGAAGCAACCTTTCGGGACGAAACTCCGCCGCCACGAGGCGGAACCAATCTAGGGCTCCGATAGAGCTGTTCTGCCGGGGACACTTCCCTCCGGGTGGGGGAAATCATCGTCATCATCATCACCAACGCTCCTCTCATCGGGAGAGGGCAATCTCCATCAACATCTTCACCAGCACCATCTCCTCTCAAAACCCTAGTTCATCTCTTGTAACCAATTCTTGTCTCCAAGTCCGGGATTGGTACTAGTAGTTTGCTAGTAGTGTTGATTACTCCTTGTAGTTGATGCTAGTTGGTTTATTTGGTGGAAGATCATATGTTCAGATCCTATATGCATATTAATACCCCTATGATTATGAACATGAATATGCTTTGTGAGTAGTTACGTTTGTTCCTGAGGACATGGGAGAAGTCTTGCTATTAGTAGTCATGTGAATTTGGTATTCGTTCGATATTTTGATGAGATGTATGTTGTCTAGCCTCTAGTGGTGTTATATGAACATCGACTACATAACACTTCACCATTATTTGGGCCTAGAGGAAGGCATTGGGAAGTAATAAGTAGATGATGGGTTGCTAGAGTGATGAAGCTTAAACCCTAGTTTATCGTTGTTTCGTAAGGGCTGATTTGGATCCATATGTTTCATGCTATGGTTAGGTTTACCTTAATACTTTTGTTGTAGTTGCGGATGCTTGCAATAGAGGTTAATCATAAGTGGGATGCTTGTTCAAGTGAGAACAGAACCCAAGCACCGGTCCACCCACATACCAAATTATCAAAGTACCGAACGCGAATCATATGAACGTGATGAAAACTAGCTTGACAATATTCCCATGTGTCCTCGGGAGCGCTTTTCCTATTATAAGAGTTTGTCCAGGCTTGTCCTTTCCTACAAAAAGGATTGGGCCACCTTGCTGCACTTTATTTACTTTTGTTACTTGTTGCTCGTCACAAATTATCCTTTCACAAAACTATCTGTTACCACTTGTTTCAGTACTTGCAGAGAATACCTTGCTGAAAACCGCTTATCTTTTCCTTCTGCTCCTCGTTGGGTTCGACACTCTTACTTATCGAAAGGACTACGATAGATCCCCTATACTTGTGGGTCATCAGCCGCCTGCCTTCCTCTCCATTAATGGCACCTGAGCCGTTGTTTAGTACGGGCAGCCTTGTTGTTCACCTCCCATTCCCCTCCCTCCCGCAGACCTCCACCAACGCCATGGCGCAAAACAATAATCTGCCACTAGTCTTCAAGTTTGATGAAGTCGACTCCGAGCCGGAGGAGATTGAAAATAAGGAGTAATGGGGCCTCATGGACATGGCCTTGAATGAGCTGGCCGCGACGGTTGTTGCCCCTACTCCCGTCCCAGCTCCCATCCCCGCGCCCGCGCCAGCGGCCATTCCCGTAGCATTGACGGGCTGGTCGCCAAGCACTATCTCATAGATGGAAGCCGCGGGCGTGAGCGAGGTCTCCGCGGATCCGCGCGAGCTCGTGTGCATGCCAGCGCCAGCGCCCATGACCGTGCGCGCCCCTCCACCCACCGCGGCGCCGGTCCTCGTGCGTTTGGCTGCACCCGCCGTGCCCCTGCCCCTGCACGCGCCTCCCTCAACGGCATGGGACGCCGCCGTCGACTGCTACCTCTCAGCGCCGCCAGTTGCCGCACGTTCTCGCGCGCCCTGCCCGTCGGTTGCGCGACGACATGATGTTTGATTTACAAGTGAGGAACATTATGTGCTGCCTTGAAGACTTCAACAATGGCGTCCCGGAGGACGACAACAACAACGACGTCGTGGCACGCCGCCTTCGCTGCCACCGAAAATAGTTCTTTGGGGGTTTAATACTGTATCTCGAATTCTCGATCACATGAATATAAATTCGCAGTGTGACTGAATGAAAGATATGGTTTGAACGAACTTGTGTTTTTCTCTCTTAATGTACAGACTTATCAAATGATTTTCTTTTGAAAAAAAGGTCAATGGTTTTTAAATATAAAACACTCATCACAAACGTTTTAGTTAGAACACCCGTATGCAAAGTGAGAGCTATGGTCTTGCCCCTTAAGTCAAGGGAAAATTCACAACGCAGGATTTGTGCATCCCTTCAACGTAAACGGTTGTTTTGGATGACCCGTGTGCAACCACGTACAAACAATTTGGTAAGATTTGCATCTATCATATTGGGTATGTTGCCATTTGTCAAACTGGAAAGATTTACATTTGTTGATCTTGTAACATTGCCATTTGTCAACCTTTTAACACTGCGATTTCTCAAAATATGCAGCTAAAAATCACTAGCACTATTTAAATTTTGCAACTAAAATTCAATAATTAAGCATAGATTTCATTAATATATTAAGTAGTCGTTCTTTATACAAATAGTTCAACTCGACAGCTGAACCAACCAAACTTTTCCTCAACTGTTGCCAACCACGTACTGAAATAGCTAGTTCAACTATATATACTAGCTAATTTTAAGTACGTTGTACAGTCCCACCACATCTATAGTCAGATGAACTGAACAAAATAGCCCCTAAATACTACTAATATGGAGGGGCTTTGTACTACTTCCGGCAGCCTCTCCTCTGCCGAGCGCGCTCAGTAAGAGGCAGAGGAGGAGAAGCCTACCGACGAGCTGGACAAATGCAATACGGTGCCTGCCGCTGCTGCATGTTCAGCGACGCTCTCCAGCTCAAACGCCCACTGCCGCTCCAGACGATCCCTCTCGAAGCAGCCGGACTGCTCGTAGATCTCCTGATTCCTCGCCTCTCCGTTGGCGTGCGATGCGGCCACGGCTGCGGTAAGGCTCTTTGCGTGCTCGACAAGGCGCTCCTCCTCCTCCTGCAGGAACTCGATGTAGCGCGCAAGGTCGCTGACGCACGTGCAGGCCTCCACCTCCGCCTTCCTCCTTTGGGCGGCGGTGGCGGAGCGGGTGATGATCCCTGCGGTCGACGGTGGGCTGGCGGCCACGGTGGCCGATGATGGGGTGGCGGCCACGACCACCACCTCCTGCCTTCGGGCCATGGTGGCGGAGCGGGTGATGGCCACGGTGGCCGACAGTGAGGTGCCGGCCACGATGGCCACCTCCCGCCTTCGGGCCGCAGCGGCGGAGCGGGAGATGGCCCTGACTTTCGCGGTGGTGTGGCGGCAACGGCGGCCGGCAGCAGCTGCCGACGGGCAGCGGCGGCGGAGCATGTGGTGGGTGTTCCGCGCACACCCAACAGGGACGCCACGCGCCCTACACTACGCCGGGGACTGTGCTGCCGCAGCGGTGTAGCCTCCCAGCTGGAGCTGTCCTCTGATGACGTTGGAGTGGCTGAGCGACGACAACGGACTGGTGCCATTGGTGATTGTGAGAGAAGCAGACGAGATAAGCTACAGGCAGGGAGGGGAAAATGCGACGCAGGACTCATCGGCCGTGAGTGTTTTTATAGCAGGTCGGCAAGCATTGGGATTTTGGGGGATTTCACCGAGTCGGGCAGGAAGCTTGCGCGGGAACCTGCGAGGTTGCGTGGGAATGGACTCACCGACGATTCATTGGCGCCACTTCAAGCCACCATTTGCCAAAAGAACGCCCCCGCAAGCTACGCAAGCTTGCACCATAAGCCATCTGCGGCAGCGGGGTGACAAGACCTGCGAGAGGAGGATGAAAGGCCACGTACATATACGGTTAATAAAAACCGTTTTTGGTTTAATTACCTACTATACCCCTGTCCTGGTTTATAAGTAGGATTTAACTAATAAAATACAAATGCATGTCGCCAAAGATTATATTGTTCGATTCGTATTTGAACATAGCTTCCAATTATATAATTTTCATAACATGTATTAACATTTTGTTGGTTAAATTTAAGGGCAAAGTATGGCACAGAATATAAAGGGGATTATAGACCAAGACGGAGGTAGTAGCACATGGCCGCTCTCTACGCAGCAACGCAACTGTCGGCCGGCTTGTACGCGACCATTTCGTGCATGTTCAATGGCTCTATGTGTGTCGTTGCTTGTGGTTGAGGCGGCCGCAGCGCGCTCTGCTCGCGTCCCGCCATGCACGCTCTGCTCTCACATCCCTCTAGGTGCTCTGCCCTTGTCCCTCCACGCGCGTTGCCCGTGTTTGGGGCCGACACACGATCATGCACGTTCGTGTGCATGCGGTTGCGCCGGGCGCGGCGCGACAATGCAGTTACCCACTGCAAAAACTGCCATGCGGACGCGCCGACAATCCAGGCCACCCGGCCCTCATTTATTCCTGCGGCCATTTACCTTCATCTCTCGCGTCACATGACACAATAAGCACACCCACGACGACACATACAGAGAGGACATCCAGTGGTTCCAATGGCACCCCCCATGGCTCCAATGGCGCTCCCAGCGGCAGACAACGACAACGGCGGGCAGTTCACCACGCATCACGTCGTGGACACCCACATGAGGGGGAAGGCTCTCTCGGTGGTGTACACTAATGATCCGGTCTTGGTGGAGAGCTCCATCCAAACTATGGAGCAGTTCCTTGCTGAGGACAAGTACCAAGTGGCCGGCTTCCACCTCGAGTACACCATCGGTCGTGCCGGGCACGATCAGAAGGTTGCCGTCGCCCAGTTGTGCGTGCGACATAACGTCCTCGTCTACCACTACCACCTGGCCACAAGGCCTTGCGAGCGTTTCTCCAGGTTTATCAACAGCTCCGACTACAGTTTCGCTATGATGGACACCACCAACGATCTAAAAGCGCTCAAGGTTTCGGGCTTGAAATGCCCAAATCTTGTCAACACCCAGCACCACTACAAGGGCTGGGGCAGCGACAACAACAAACTGAACTCCCTCGTTGACCTCGCCTTGGCCATCATCAACCCCTACTACATGAAGATGAGAGAGCAAGAAGGACAAGAACGCCTGGCACAGTGTGTGGCATGAGAGACTGGATGAACAACACGTCAAGTGCGCGGCCAAGGACGCGTACACAAGCTACGAGATGTACTGGCTGCTCGTTGACATGAGGAAGTTTCTTCTTTCTGCCCAGGCGAGGGATTGAGCCACAGAGAAGTGGTGGGAGCGTCACAAGAAGTTGATGACTAGACGATCGTTTCTCCTACTTTATAATGCATGCAATTGTTTATTGAGGTGTGTGCGAATGATCTGTATAGTCACTTATGTAATTGGATGCTTATTTCAGTTATATATATACACATGTTATTATTCTGTAGACAGAGCAAATCACACGGCTTATTAGCAGCAATCGTCTGTGCTATTATTGGTCTTCGCACACATTTGTGATTACGGACCTGTTTGCCGCGTATCACACACATCTTGTTCAGTTGAACCATTTTCATTGTGTTGCCTAATCACACACAGTTCATCCTAGTGAACTGTATGTCGTATATAGCACACACACCCTTATCTGGCTGCCTATTTCTGTTGTTCTGCATCATCGCAAACAGTTCTTCTGGTTTAGCCGTTTGCCACTCATCGCACACGCAAATCTAATATGAACCGTGTTTGATGTCGCCGCCATCGCAAACATTTTGCATCTTTTTTGACGGTTTTATTACATCACCGTTTGTGATTGATGCATCGCAAACAATTTCGTCGAAGGCTCTCTGATTTGACTGTCGCGTTTGGACCATCCTGCAGTAGTGTTGAGAGAAGTTTAGTCAACGGGTCTATCACATTCAGATTCATATGTGTTTTGCAAATATCTATTTCTACAATGCTCTGCATGGATCTACTCTTTCTAATTGCACCCACGTTCAATATGTATCCAGATTGAGACTTAGACTCGTCTAGATTAGTGCCATAGCTTGCATCGACGTAACTCTTTACAACGAACTCTTTATCACTTTCATAACCAAGAAACATTTCCTTAGTCCTCTTTAAGGTACCTAAGGATAATTTTGACCGTTGTCCAGTGGTCCACTCCTGGATCACTCTTGTACCCTATTTGCCAGATAAGTGGCAAGACACACATTAGGTGTGGTACACAGCATGGCATATCATATAGAACCTATGGCTGAGGCATAGGGAATGACTTTCATTCTTTCTCTATCTTCTGCCGTGGTCGAGCTTTGCGTCTTACTCAAACTTCACACCTTGTAATACAGGCAAGAACCCCTTCTTGGACTGAACCATTTTAAACTTCTTCAAATCTTATCAAGGTATGTGTTTTGTGAAAGTTCTTTTAAGCGTCTTGATCTATCCCTATAGATCTTGATGCTCAATATGCAAGTAGCTTCACCGACGTCTTTCATTGAAAAATTCTTATTCAAGTATCCTTTTCTGCTATCTAGAAATTCTATATCATTTCCAGTCAATAATATGTCATCCACATATAATATTAGAAATGTTACGGAGCTCCCACTCACTTTCTTGTAAATACAGGCTTCACCATAAGTCTGTATAAAACCATATGCTTTGATCACCTCATCAAAGCGAATATTCCAACTCCGAGATGCTTGCAACAGTCCATAGATGGATCGCTGGAGCTTGCACACTTTGTTAGGACCTTTAGGATCAACAAAACCTTCTGGTTGTGTCATATACAACTCTTCTTTAAGAAATCCATTAAGGAATGCAATTTTTACGTCCATTTGCCAAATTTCATAATCATAAAATGCGGCAACTGCTAACATGATCCGAATAGACTTAGGCATCGCTATGGGTGAGGAAGTCTCATCGTAGTCAACTCCATAAACTTTTCGAACACCTTTCGTGACAAGTCGAGCTTTGTAGACAGTAACATTACCATCAGCGTCAGTCTTCTTCTTGAAGATCTATTTATTCTCTATGGCTCGCCGATCATCGGGCAAGTCCACCAAAGTCCACACTTTGTTCTCATACATGGATCCTATCTCAGATTTCATGGCCTCAAGCCATTTATCGGAATCTGGCTTCATCATAGCTTCTTCATAGTTTGGTAGGTTCGTCATGGTCTAGTAACATGACTTCCATGATAGGATTACCGTACCACACTGGTGCGGAACGTGCTCTGTTAGACATACGAGGTCCAGTAGTAACTTGATCTGAAGTTTCATGATCATCATCAGTAGCTTCCTCTATAGTTGGTGTAGGCATCACGGGGACGGATTTATCTGATGTGCTACTCTCCTATTCGAGAGAAGGTACAATTACCTCATCAAGTTCTAATTTTCTCCTACTCACTTCTTTCGAGAGAAAACTCCTTCTCTAGAAAGGACCCATTCTTACAAAGATCTTGCCTTCGGATCTGTGGTAGAAGGTGTACCCAATAGTTTCTTTAGGGTATCCTATGAAGACACACTTCTTTGATTTGGGTTCGAGCTTATCAGGTTGAAGCCTTTTGACATAAGTGTCGCAACCCCAAGCTTTAAGAAACAATAGCTTAGGTTTCCTGCCAAACCATAGTTACGGTGTCATCTCAACGGATTTAGACGGTGCCATATTTAATGTGAATGCAGCTGTCTCTAATGCATAACCCCAAAATGATAGTGGTAAATCGGTAAGAAACATCATAGATCGCACCACATCTAATAAAGTATGGTTACGACATTCGGACACACCATTACGCTGTGGTGTTCCAGGTGGTGTGAGTTGTGAAACTATTCCACATTGTTTTAAATGAAGGCCAAACTCATAACTCAAATATTTGCCTTCATGATCAGATCGTAGAAACTTTATTTTCTTGTTACGATGATTCTCCACTTCACTCTGAAATTCTTTGAACTTTTCAAATGTTCCAGACTAGTGTTTCATTAAGTAAATATACCCATATCTACTTAAATCATCTATGAAGGTCAGAAAATAATGATACCCGCCGCGTGCCTCAACACTCATCGGACCGCATACATCGGTATGTATTATTTCCAATAAGTCATTGGCTTGCTCCATTGTTCCGGAGAACAGAGTTTTAGTCATCTTGCCCTTGAGGCATGGTTCGCAAGTATCAAATGATTCATAATCAAGTGATTCCAAAAGTCCATCTGCATGGAGTTTCTCCATGCGCTTTACACCAATATGACCTAAACAGCAGTGCCACAAATAGGTTGCACTATCATTATCAACTTTGCTCCTTTTGGCATCAATTTTATGAATAAGTGTATCACCAAAATCGAGATTCAACAAAAATAGACCACTCTTCACGGGTGCATGACCATAAAATATATTACTCATATAAATAAAACAACCATTATTCTCTGATTTAAATGAATAACCATCTCGCACTAAACAAGATCCACATATAATGTTCATGCTCAATGCTGGCACCAAATAATAAGTATTCAGTTCTAAAACTAATCCCGAAGGTAGATGTAGAGGTAGCGTGCCGATGGCGATCACACCGACCTTGGAACCATTCCCGACGCGCATCGTCACGTCATCCTTAGCCAATCTTCGTTTAATCCGTAGCTCTTGTTTCGAGTTACAAATATGAGCAACCAAACCAGTATCAAATACCCAGGTGCTACTATGAGCATTAGTAAGGTACACATCAATAACATGTATATCAAATATACCTTTGTTCACTTTGCCATCCTTCTTATCCGCTAAATACTTGGGCGGTTTCGCTTCCAGTGACCAGTCCCTTTGCAATAGAAGCACTCAGTTTCAGGCTTAGGTCCAGCTTTGGGCTTCTTCCCGGGTGTGGAAACTTTCTTGCCATTCTTCTTGTAGTTCCCCTTCTTTCCCTTGCCCTTTTTCTTGAAACTAGTGGTCTTGTTAACCATCAACACTTGATGCTCCTTCTTGATTTCTACCTCCGCAGCTTTGAGCATTGCGAAGAGCTCGGGAATTGTCTTGTCCATCCCTTGCATATTATAGTTCATCATGAAGCCTTTGTAGATTGGTGGCAGTTATTCAAGAACTCTGTCAATAACACTATCAACTGGAAGATTAACTACCAGCTAAGTCAAGTGATTATGATACCCAGACATTTTGAGTATGTGTTCACTGACAAAACTGTTCTCCTCCATCTTGCAGCTATAGAACTTGTTCGAGACATCATATCTCTCAATTCGGGATTTGCTCGAAATATTAACTTCGACTCCTGGAACATCTCATATGGTCCATGACGTTCAAAACGTCTTTGAAGTCCTGATTCTAAGCCGTAGAGCATGGCACACTGAACTATTGAGTAGTCATCAGATCGAGCTTGCCACATGTTCAAAACATCATAATCTACTCTTGCAGCACGCCTTTCACTTAGGGGTGCATCAAGGACATAATTCTTCTACGCAGCAATGGGGATAATCCTCAAGTTATGGACCCAGTCCGTGCAGTTGCTACCATCATCTTTTAACTTAGCTTTCTCTAGGTACACATTAAAATTCAGGGGAACGGTAGCACGGGCCATTGATCTACAACATAGATATGCAAATACTATTAGGACTAAGTTGATGATAAATTAAGTTCAATTAATCAAATTACTTAAGAACTCCCACTTAGATAGACATCCCTCGAGTCATCGAAATGACACGTGATCCAAATCAACTAAACCATGTTCGATCATCACGTGAGATGGAGTAGTCATCAATGGTGAACATCTCTATGTTGATCATATCTACTATATGATTCACGTTCGACCTTTTGGTCTCCACTATTCCAAGGACATGTCTGTACATGCTAGGCTCGTCAAGTTTAACCCAAACATTCTACATGTGCAAAACTATCTTGCACCCGTTGTATGTGAACATAGAGTCTATCACACCCGATCATCATGTGGTGTCTCAACACGACGAACTATAGCAACGGTGCATACTCAGGGAGAACACTTTTACCTTGAAATTTAGTTTAGGGATCATCTGGTAATGCTACCGCCGTACTAAGCAAAATAAGATGCATAAAAAGATAAACATCACATGCAATCAAAATATGTGACATGATATGGCCATCATCATCTTGTGGTTTTGATCTCCATCTCCAAAGCATCGTCATGATCTCCATCATCACCGACTCGACACCTTGATCTCCATCGTAGCGTCGTGGTTGTCTCGCCAACTATTGCTTCTACAACTATCGCTAACTCATAGTGATAAAGTAAAGTAATTACATGGTGTTTGCATTTCATACAATAAAGAGACAACCATAAGGCTCCTGCCGGTTGTCAGATATCTTACATATGAACTTCTATGATGATAATTGTGACAAAATCCGGTATCATCATAGATGTGGTGGGCTCCTACTTCTATGACAAAAAATCATGACAGAATATGGGCTTTTCTTCCTGGGCGGGCCGGAGACGCAGCTGCATGACATTCTTTGGGCCGTCCATGACGGAAAAAACCGTGGTAGAAGCGAGGGAGAGGAAAATTTTGGGGAGTTCCCTGTTACGGTGGGAGGTCGGGGGCCGAGCGATGCGCGTTTCTCTCATACACGTACGCGTGTGTGTGTGCGAGGCGTTGGCTCTAACTAAACCCGAGCGAGGCGTTGGGCTCTAACTGAACCCGTGCGACAGACCTGCTGCGAACTCTGCGTTCATCGAACCCGGCGATCCATCGATGGCTGTTATCGAACCCGATCGGCGATTCGCCGCTCTGCTGCTAATCAAGCCGATCGTCGATGCTGCCCCGGGATGAACAGTGGCGTTGTGGGGGGGTTTGGATGAGCGATGGCGATGGCGTTGCCTCTAGATGAACAGGACCCGTGGTGTGGTGGAGGGCTGGATGAGCGATGAGCGGTGGAGGGTGCCCGTGGAGGGTGGTTGAACAGGACCCGTGGTGTGGAGGGCTGGATGAGCAGTGAGCGGTGGAGGGTGCCCGTGGAGGGTGGTTGAGCGATGGCGGTGGAATAGCGCGGTGGAGGCTGGATGAGCAGGAGCCCGTGGAGGCTGGAGGAGGTCGATGGTAGCCCGTGGAGGCTGGAGGAGGTCGTCGGTGGAGATGAACGGTATCTCGTGGAGTCCCGTTTTGCGGTACGCCACACCCCTTCCTATGAACAAGACCCCCGTTTGACCGTAGGAGGTCCGTTTGTCCGTTTTGCGGCACGCCACACCCTCCCGATCAACGGGACCCCGTTTATTTGTAGGAGGTCTGTTGCCTGCATTTTGCGATACGCCACACCTCCCGATCAACAGGACCCCCGTTTCGACCGTAGGAGGTCCGTTTCGTCCGTTTTGCGGAACGCCAGACCCCTCCCGATGAACAGGATCCGTTTCAAACGTGGCCGGTCGAACACAAGGCCGTTTCCTCCGTTGTGCGGTACGCCAGGCCTGGTTTCCATCGCCTGTTCCGTCCAAGCCCTCCCGACAAACACGACCACGCATTCCGTTCCGACCCATCCGGTTGGCTCCCACGCGTTCCGTCGCCTCCTGATGAACATGACGCATTTCGTTGCCTCCGCATGAACACGACGCATTCCGTTGCCTCCCCATGAACACGATGACGACGTTGTTTCTCCGTTCCGACCCAGCCATGTACGCGAGCCCTGGCCGTACGTATGCGCGAGTAGGCGTTCGAGACCCCGCCCGTATGTACACATACGTGGACGTATTTTCTTTCTTGCACCCTGGCCGCTGTACGTACGTGTACATGCTACGTGCGCGCCTCTACTACGACACGTGCATGCCTCTATATCGACCAGTATATATGTACGTACACGTTCGCGACCTGAATGACAACGCTACGTACGCTTCGACCAGGTGGGTCCCGATGTCAGGCACTTCCTTGCCTGCGAAGATGTAGCTGGTGGGTCCCAGCAGTCAGGGGGGCGAATCATTTTGTTTTTTTTTGCCCGGACGCACTTCCTTGCGTGCGAAGATGTAGCTGGTGGGTCCCAGCAGTTAGGGGGCGAATCGTTTTTTTTTTCCCGGATGCACTTCCTTGCGTGCGAAGATGTAGCTGGTGGGTTTTTTTCGCGAAATACGGTGGCCCGTCCGGTGGGTCCCCGCTGTCAGGTGGAGGAATAATTATTTTGCATGTAATAAGGAGGCACTTCCTTGCTGCGCCCGTGGACCCAGCTGTCAGCCTCTCCACATACAGTCCACGTCCGATGGAAGCCATTCCTTGACCACGTTAACCATGCCGTGCCGAGAGCACCAGGGCGGTGGACGACGGCGAGGCCTAGGAAGGGGACGACGCGGAGCCGGGGAAGATGCGACAGTGGATGCCGACGCATAGAGGAGTACGAGGGTTCACTGGTTCGCTGCGGTGTGAGGCTGCCGTCGCCGCAGAATAACATGGGGCGTGGGTGAGTAGAGGGATGGCATGGCCAGCGGTGGGAGTAGTAGGGGGCGGTGAGGCCTCCGCTGCATCGCAGCCGGCCACGGGAGGCAGGAGCACGAGGCACGATCGGCGCTGGTTTGGGCGGCTAGAGCAAGAAGACCAGAGGTTGAAGAAGCACTACGGCCGTTGGATGGACATCGTACGGTCACTGGAGCTAGAATCGTGCATATTGAGTAAGTTGACAAAGCCCTCTGTCCCCGTCAACTTAATAGGCCCACAAGTCAGCCTGCCACTATACTGGGTCCCAGCTAACAAGGGGAGTATTCATTTTTTTGTGCATAATAAGGAGGAACTTCCTTGCGTGCGAAGATATAGCTGGTGGGTCCGAGCTGTCAGCAGCGGTAATGTTTTTTTTTGTGAAATACAGAGGCCCTTTCAGTGGGTCCCTGATGTCAGGTGGAGGAATCATTATTTTGCGCGTAATAAGGAGGCATTTCCTTGCGTGCGGCCGTGGACCTAGCTGTCGGCCTCTCCACGTAAAGTCCACTTCAGATGCATGTGAGTCGTTTACCATGTTGACCAGGCCGCGCCGAGAGCACGAGGCAGTGGGCGACGGCGAGGCCTGTGAAGGAGCGACATGGAGGCGAGGAAGACTCAGCAGATTGTTTCCCAGCGGAGGAATCTGTTGTCACGAGGTTTGCTGGTTAAATCTGCCGTCGCGGAGAATAACGATGGGTGTAGGTGAGTAGAGGGATGGCTAGGCCAGCGATGGGAATACGGTGGGCGGTGACGCTGCTGCGGCGGCAAACACTGGTGGCAGCAAGGAGGAGGGAGCAGGCAGTCCTGCCGGCGCTTGTTTGAGCGGCTGGAGCAGGAAGAGCAGAGATTGAAGAAGCACTACGGCCGTTCGATGGACATCCAACAGTCACTGCTTGTGCGTCAACCTTTTTTTTAGGAAAGCCTCAAATCTGTGGAAAACATCATACAGCCTATCTGCCATTATTTCTAATAATTTACAGCCCATTTGCTAATTCTTAAGGTTTTTTTTGGAGCCCATATTCTTTTTGTTAGCTTTACAGCCCATATTGTGGCCACGTTAAAAAATTATACGAAATTTTGCATATTTCGGTGCGGTCCAAACTGTTTTTAATCCCGAAATTTCGACTCACATTCAAACTGATTTAAAAAATAAATTTATATCAATATAAAATCCAACAAATTCTCCATGCATAAAAGTAATGTAATTTAAAATCTCGAAATCAAAAAAAGATATTTGAAACTAATTGCCGGTTTGATGTGTTTAAAAAATGTATGCTACATCTTGAGCTTGCTTTAGTTTTCCCCGAAGATGAGAGGATGATGCAGCAGAGTAGCGTAAGTATTTTCCTCAGTTTTTGAGAACCAAGGTATCAATCCAGTAGGAGGCCACGCGCAAGTCCCTCGTACCTACACAAAGCAAATAACTCCTCGCAACCAACACGAATAGGGGTTGTCAATCCCTTCACGGTCACTTACGAGAGTGAGATCTGATAGAGATGATAGATAATATTTTTGGTATTTTTGGTATAAAGATGCAAAGTAAAATAAAAGGCAAAGTAAAAAAGCAAAGCAATAATAAAGCGTAGGAAGATTAATATGATGAAAATAGACCCGGGGGCCATAGATTTCACTAGTGGCTTCTCTCAAGAGCATAAGTATTTTACGGTGGGTGAGCAATTACTGTTGAGCAATTGTGAGAATTGAGCATAGTTATGAGAATATCTAGGTATGATCATGTATATAGGCATCATGTCCGAGACAAGTAGACCGACTCCTGCCTGCATCTACTACTATTACTCCACTCATCGACCGCTATCCAGCATGCATCTAGAGTATTAAGTTAATGAAAACAGAGTAATACCTTAAGCAAGATGACATGATGTAGAGGAATAAATTCATGCCATATGATAAATACCCCATCTTGTTATCCTCGATGGCAACAATACAATACGTGCCTTGCTGCCCTTACTGTCACTGGGAAAGGATACCACAAGATTTAACCCAAAGCTAAGCACTTCTCCCATTGCAAGAACTACCAATCTAGTTGGTCAAACCAAACGGATAATTCGAAGAGACTTGCATTCCGTTTGGACTCTGTTTCATATTTCGTTTCTTCGAAACACTGAAATAGGCAAAAAACAGCAATTCTGGCTGGGCCTCCGGTTAATAGGTTAGTCCCAAAAGTAATATAAAAGTGGAAAATAAAGCCCAATATAGTCCAAAACAATAGATAATATAGCATGGAGCAATCAAAATTATAGATACGTTGGTGACGTATCGGGCATCTAAGCTTAATTCCTGCTCGTCCTCGAGTAGGTAAATGATAAAAGAGAATTTTTGATGCGGAGTGCTACTTGGCATAATTTCAATGTAACTCTTCTTAATTGTGGTATGAATATTCAGATCCGAAAGATTCAAGACAAAAGTTCATATTGACATAAAAATAATAATACTTCAAGCATACTAACAAAGCAATCATGTCTTGTCAAAATAACATAGCCAAAGAAAGTTATCCCTACAAAATCATATAGTCTGGATATGCTCTATCTTCACCACACAAAGTATTTAAATCATGCACAACCCCGATGACAAGCCAAGCAATTGTTTCATACTTTTGACATTTTCAAAACTTTTTCAATCTTCACGCAATACATGAGTGTGAGCCATGGATATAGCACTATATGTGGAATAGAATGGTGGTTGTGGAGAAGACAAAAAGAAGGAAGATAGTCTCGCATCAACTAGGCGTATCAACGGGCTATGGAGATGCCCATCAATAGATATCAATGTGAGTGAGTAGGGATTGCCATGCAACGGATGCACTAGAGCTATAAGCATATGAAATCTCAACAAAAGAAACTAAGTGGGTGTGCATCCAACTCGCTTGCTCATGAAGACCTAGGGCAATTTGAGGAAGCCCATCATTGGAATATACAAGCCAAGTTCTATAATGCAAAAATCCCACTAGTATATGAAAGTGACAAAACGAGAGACTCTTTATTATGAATATCATGGTGCTACTTTGAAGCACAAGTGTGGTAAAAGGATAGTAACATTGTCCCTTCTCTCTTTTTCTCTCATTTTTCTCATCCGGAGTCTCATCCCAACTTATGGGGGAATCATAGTCTCCATCATCCTTTCCTCACTTGGGACAATGCTCTAAAAATGATGATCATCACACTTTTATTTTTCTTACAACTCAATGTTTACAACTCGATACTTAGAACAAAATATGACTCTATGTGAATGCCTCCGTGATGTGCGGGATATGCAATGATTCATAAGTGACATGTATGAAAGAATTATGAACGGTGGCTTTGCCACAAATACGATGTCAACTAAATGATCATGCTAAGAAATATGACAATGATGGAGCGTGTCATAATAAACGGAATGGTGGAAAGTTGCATAGCAATATATCTCGAAATGGCTATGGAAATGCCATGATAGGTAGATATGGTGGCTGTTTTGAGAAAGGTTTTATGGTGGGTGTATGATACCGGCGAAAAGTGCGCGGTATTAGAAAGGCTAGCAATGGTGGAAGGGTGAGAAAAATGCATATAATCCATGGACTCAACATTTTTTCATAAAGAACTCATATACTTATTGCAAAAATCTACAAGTTATCAAAGCAAAGTATTACGCGCATGCTCCTAGGGTTATAGATTGGTAGGAAAAGACCATCGCTCGTCCCCGACCGCCACTTATAAGGAAGACAATCAATAAATAAATCATGCTCCGACTTCATCACATAACGGTTCACCATACATGTATGCTACGAGAATCACAAACTTTAACACAAGTATTCCTCAAATTCACAATTACTCAACTAGCATGACTCTAATATTATCATCTTCATATCTCAAAACAATTATCAAGCATCAAACTTTTCTTAGTATTCAACGCACTCAAAAGAAAGTTTTACAAATCTTGAATACCAAGCATATTATTATTTTAAGCAAATTACCATGCTATTTAAGACTCTCAAAATAATCTAAGTGAAGCATGAGAGATCAATAGTTTCTTTAAAAAAATCCACCACCATGCTCTAAAAGATATAAGTGAAGTACTAGAGCAAAACTAAAAAGCTCAAAAGATATAAGTGAAGCACATAGAGCAAAACTATAAAGCTCAAAAGATATAAGTGAAGCGCATAGAGTATTCTAACAAATTCCAATTCATGTATGGCGCTCTCAAAAGGTGTCTACAGCAAGGATGATTGTGGTAAACTAACAAGCAAAGACGCAAATAATACAAGACGCTCCAAGCAAAAAACATATCACGTGGTGAATAAAAATATAGCTCCAAGTAAAGTTACCGATGGAAGTGGACGAAAGAGGGGATGCCTTCCGGGGCATCCCCAAGCTTTGACTTTTTGGTGTCCTTGGATTATCTTGGGGGTTCCATGGTCATCCCCAAGCTTAGGCTCTTGCCACTCCTTGTTCCATAATCCATCAAAAGATTTCATCCAAAACTTGAAAACTTCACAACACAAAACTCAACAGAAATCTCGTAAGCTCCGTTAGCGAAAGAAAACAAAAGACCACTTCAAGGTACTGTAATGAACTCATTCTTTATTTTTTTGGTGTTAAACCTACTGTATTACAACTTCTCTATGTATTATAAACTATTTTACTAGCCATAGATTCATCAAAATAAGCAAACAACACAAGAAAAACAGAATCTGTCAAAAACAGAACAGTCTGTAGTAATCTGTAACTAACGCAAACTTCTGGAACTCCAAAACTTCAGCCAAAATAGGAAGACCTAGGAAATTTGTTTATCGATCAGCATAAATTGGAATCACTATTTTATCACGTTCTGGTGATTTTTAACAATTGTTTTCGTGAAAGGAAAGTTTCTGGAAATTACAGCAAGATCAAATAACTATTATCCAAGAAGATCCTATAGGTTTAACTTGGCACAAACACTAATTAAAACATAAAACCACATCTAAACAGAAGGTAGATGGATTATTTATTCCTAAACAGAAACAAAAACAAAAAAATCTATAAATAAAATTTGGTTGCCTCCCAACAAGTGCTATCGTTTAACGCCCCTAGCTAGGCATAAAAGCAAGGATAGATCTAGGTATTGCCATCTTTGGTAGGCAATCCGTAAGTGGCTCTCATAATAGATTCATATGGTAATTTTATATTATTCCTAGGGAAGTGTTCCATGCCTTTATTTAATGGGAATTGTAATCTAATATTCCCTTCCTTCATATCAATAATTGCACCAATCGTTCTAAGGGAAGGTCTACCAAGAATAATAGGACATGAAGGATTGCAATCTATATCAAGAACGATAACATCTACTGGCACATAATTCCTATTTGCAACAATAAGAACATCATTAATTCTTCCCATAGGTTTCTTAATAGTGGAATCCGCAAGGTGCAAGTTTAGAGAGCAATGATGAAAATCACGGAAATCTAGCAAATCACACAAAGTTTTGGGAATAGTGGAAACACTAGCACCCAAATCACATAAAGCATAAAATTCATGATCCTTAATCTTAACTTTAATAGTTGGTTCCCACTCATCATAAAGTTTTCTAGGGATGGAAACTTCCAACTCAAGTTTTTCCTCATAAGATTGCATCAAGGCATCAACGATATGTTTGGTAAACGCTTTATTTTGACTATAAGCATGTGGAGAATTTAGCACGGATTGTAACAAGGAAATACAATCAATTAAAGAGCAACTTTCATAGTTAAATTCCTTGAAATCCAAAATAGTGGGTTTAGCAACATCTAAGGTTTTACTTTCTTCAATCCCACTTTTATCAATTTTAGCATCATACTCTAAAAGCTCCAAATTTTTAGAACACCTTCTAGGTAAAGGTGAATCATATTCAATCTCATCATTATCTAGATTCATATTGCAAAACAAGGATTTGATAGGGGACACATCAATAACTTTTAGATCTTCATCTTTATTTTCATGGAAATCAGGTTTAGCAGCCATCTTATTGACCAAGGTAGCTTTCTTATCAGATATTTCAGTAGTCAATTTCTCAAGACGAGAAATTTGGGATATTAAACCTTCAAATTATTTAGACATATCATCGAGCTCTTTATTCAAATAATTCATAAAACTTTTTTGCTCCTTAAGCTCGTTTCTGAAGAAATTATTATGCTCAAATTGCAAAACCATAAAACTCCTGACGTTGCTTTCTATCTCTTCCAAACTTTTGAGGTGAAGATCACCAAATCTAGGTAGAGCCATATTGACAAGCAAGCAATCCAACACACGAGCGAACAAGCGAACGAGAAAAAGGCAAACGGAAAAGAGAGGGCGAATAAAATGGCAAGGGTGAAGTGGGGGAGAGGAAAATGAGAGGCAAATGGCAAATAATGTAATGCGAGAGATAAGGGATTGTGATGGGTACTTGGTATGTTGACTTTTGCGTAGACTCCACGGCAACGGCGCCAGAAATGGCTCGTTGTCGGGAGTCAAATCTAGACTTGACTTCGCGTAAGCCTCCCCAGCAACGGCGCCAGAAATCCTTCTTGCTACGTCTTGAGCTTGCGTTGGTTTTCCCCGAAGAGGAGAGGATGATGCAGCAGAGTACCGTAAGTATTTCCCTCTGTTTTTGAGAACCAAGGTATCAATCCAGTAGGAGGCCATGCGCAAGTCCCTCGTACCTACACAAAGCAAATAACTCCTCGCAACCAACGCGAATAGGGGTTGTCAATCCCTTCACAGTCACTTACGAAAGTGAGATATGATAGAGATGATAGATAATATTTTTGGTATTTTTGGTATAAACATGCAAACTAAAATAAAAGGCAAAGTAAAAAAGCAAAGCAATAATAAAGCGTAGGAAGATTAATATGATGAAAATAGACCCGGGGGCCATAGATTTCACTAGTGCTTCTCTCAAGAGCATAAGTATTTTACGGTGGGTGAGCAATTCTGTTGAGCAATTGATGAATTGAGCATAGTTATGAGAATATCTAGGTATGATCATGTATATAGGCATCACGTCCGAGACAAGTAGACCGACTCCTGCCTGCATCTACTACTATTACTCCACTCATCGACCGCTATCCAGCATGCATCTAGAGTATTAAGTTAATGAAAACAGAGTAACGCCTTAAGCAAGATGACATGATGTAGAGGAATAAATTCATGCAATATGATAAATACCCCATCTTGTTATCCTCGATGGCAACAATACAATATGTGCTTTGCTGCCCTTACTGTCACTGGGAAAGGACACCACATGATTGAACCCAAAGCTAAGCACTTCTCCCATTGCAAGAACTACCAATCTAGTTGGCCAAACCAAACGGATAATTCGAAGAGACTTGCAAAGACAACCAATCATACATAAAAGAATTCAGAGAAGATTCAAATATTGCTCATAGATAATCTTGATCATAAACCCACAATTCATCGGTCTCAACAAACACACCGCAAAAAGAAGATTACATCGAATAGATCTCCACGAGAGAGGGGAGAACATTTTATTGAGATCCAAAAAGAGAAGAAGCCATCTAGCTACTAATTATGGACCGAAGGTCTGAAGTAAACTACTCACACTTCATCGGAGGCTATGATGATGATGTAGAAGCCCTCCGTGGTGGATTCCCCTTCCAAGACTGAGCTCAGACCCCAAGATGGGATCTCGTGGATCTGAGAAAGTTGCGGCGGTGGAATTAGGTTTTTGGCTCCGTATCTGATCTGTTGGGGGTACGTAGGTATATGTAGGAGGAAGGAATACATCGGTGGAGTTTCAGGGGGCCCACGAGGCAGGGGGCGCGCCCTAGGGGGGCACCCTCCACCCTCGTGGCCGCCTCCCTCCTTTCTTGACCTAGGGTCCAAGTCTCATGGATCTTATCTGATGAGAAAATCACGTTCCCGAAGATTTCATTCCATTTGGACTCCGTTTGATATTCCGTTTCTTCGAAACACTAAAATAGGAAAAAAAACAACAATTCTGGGCTGGGCCTCCGGTTAATAGGTTAGTCCCAAAAGTAATATAAAAGTGGAAAATAAAGCCCAATATAGTCCAAAACAATAGATAATATAGCATGGAGCAATCAAAAATTATAGATACGTTGGAGACGTATCAATGTACAACCCATTTATCATTACTGATAGGCCATTTTCTTGGCCAGCCGAATGAAGCTCTCCTCGTCTTGAAAGATTTGCAGCCCAACAGGCCTGACAAAGCGACTTACTTGGCAAATCACAAAAAAACTGGGCTGTGGCCGTGGACCCAGCTGTCAGCCTCTCCACATACAATACTCTTCCGATGGAAGTCGGTCGTTGACCACATTGACAACGCCGCGCCGAGAGCACCAAGGCGGTGGACGACAGCGAGGCCTAGGAAGGGGACGATGCGGAGCCGGGGAAGACGCGGCAGTGGATGCCCACGCGGAGAGGAGTACGAGGGTTCACTGGTTCGGCTGCGGCGTGAAGCTGCCGTCGCCGCAGAATAACAGGGGGTGTGGGTGAGTAGAGGGATACCCTGGGCCAATGGTGGGAGTAGTAGGGGGCGGTGAGGCCTCCGCGGCATCACAGCCGGCCACGAGAGGCAGGAGCACGCGACACGACCGGCGCTGCTTTGGTAATTTGGAGCAAGAAGACCAGAGGTTGAAGAAGCACTATGGCCGTTGGATGGACATCGACACAGTCCTTTGGAGCTAGAATCGTTCATATTGACTAAGTTGACAAAGCCCTCCGTCCTCGTCAACTTAGTAGGCCCACAAGTCGGCCACCACTATGGTGGGTCCCAGCTAGCAGGGGGTATTCAATTTTTGGTACGTAATAAGGAGGCACTTCCTTGTGTGCGAAGATATAGCTGGTGGGTTTGACTGTCGCCGGGGAACGTTTTTTCGCGAAATCTGAAGCCCTTCCCACGTCTGATGCATGTACAGGCGTAATAAGGAGGAACTTTCCTTGCGTGCGACCATGGACCTCGTGGGTCCGAGTCGTCAGGCTCTCCACGTACAGTCCTCTTCCGATGACTCTCGTATGTTGACCACGCCGCGCCGAGCGCACCGAGGCGGTGGATGACGACGAGGCCCCAGACTGGAATGGCTCGGAGATGGGGAAGACACGACAGTGGAGTCGCAGACGGTGAGGAGTGGGAAACTTGACTGGTTCGGGTGCGGGGTGGGCCTACACTCGGCAGAGAATAACAAGAGGTGCGGAGTGGAGGGATGGCCTAGCCGTCGGCGGGGTAGTGTTTCGCTGAGGAGCGCAAATCAACGCCGATGGACGCCGAAGGCTGGAGCAGGCGGTTCCGACAGCGCTGGGGGAATAAGACGAGAGATTGAAGAAGAATGTTGGCCGTTAGATGTAAATCCAACGCCTTCTTAGGCTTCGACCTACTGGCCCACATATCAGCCAGTCCATTTGTTTTTTAGTCCATTTGGTGGGCTGGGTGAAACAATGATGTAGCATCTATGGAACCCGTTTAAATCCCATTTGCATTTTTCTCGAAATCCACGGACTTGCTGGGCTGGGTGAAAATATCATGTTGGGCTAGACGGATAAATGTTATAAAAACATAAACACATGATTGCACGTCAGTAAAATCTTTGCAAGCTTATGTACGCAATCACTAGGAGTTAACTTGCCAAGTTATATATAAACAATTATTTTTGTAAGAACTTTCAACTTACGAAATAAAATATCATTTTAATTTGATGAGTTAGTACGTGGGGTATTATTATTTTTTAGGCTAGACGTGGGACAGTCGAGTTGGTTCTAGGGAAAGTCTTTGGGAGAAAACTCAGTTTACATCAAAAAGAAAGTGGGAGAAAATTCAGAGACCTCTTTGGGTCCACGTGAGGAGGGAATATGTTGGGAGGAAGGAGATTCAAAGCACGGCAGCCGAGTGAACTAGTTTTTTTACAGACAAGTGAACTAGTTTACATACATAAGCAAATAGCCACTAAAAAAGCAATCAGGTTAATGGCTTCTTAAAAGAAATATTTTGGAAAAAACAGATAATTAAGACACATAGGCTAATGCATGGAACACTCAGATGATAAAGGTGCTTATAAACAGATAAAGTACAACGTCTAGACCTTCCTGGCATGCTTGATCATGACGCTGCGGCTGTCCGTGTACTAAATCTTACTGGAAGCGAACACGCCCTCATGTCCAAGATCTGCTGTACATGTCGTAGCATGCGTATCGTCCTTGGCGCGTAGGTTATGTAGGCTAGATTCAGAGGTACCTCCCACGTGTTCAGGTCGTCTTCTTTCATGTTGGCGTGTCGTGGGTCGATGATGGTCTCAGCGAGGTCAACCACGGAGTCCTTCTCCTGCCCGTTCTTGATGATCTTGTATTACTTCGGATGTCGACAAGCTTGTTGCACGGATGGACGAATCGTCGCATTCTTCCTTCTCTCCACCGTAATGAAGGTGCGATCGGCGCTGCCGATGAAGCGGCGAATGCTCGAGCGTGGTGCAGCCATAGGACCGAGGCGAGGCGAGCTTCACCGAGTCCGTATCGTTGGTGTACATCACATTCAACTTGGTGCAGCCATAGGATTGAGCAGCGAACTCAAAGGGAACTCCTTGCTGAAGTCCATATCCAGAGGCTCACCCTCGGATCGCCATTGGAGTCTCTTGAGTGAGCGAGTGTCTAGGCGGCGGCAGCAGATTAGTTTTCAGCTCTTGGGAACTGGATTCAACGAAGCTGAGTGTGTATAAGCGACAACAGATTACTACCCTCCCTCGTCCCTTTGCACGCCGGCGGAAGATGCACCCTCGGCCACACGTCGGTTCACGGCGGGTCTGTATTGGTCTTGTAATAACAGGAGTTAGTGGTCACTTTACTTAAATTTAATTAGGTTTAATAGAAATTTATACTTAAAACAAGCAATGCATTCGCTCGTTTTACCAGTGCCACAGGATCAACATGCACAACAGTTAGAATTATTATTCTCAGGACGCACACGACCAGCACATTTGTCGCACTTTCACAAAGATAATACTACCAAGTTTGAACTGTTTGTTATGGTTGTTGTCCTCTGCATCATCATGCCGTGTTTCCCAGCTTGCAAGATTCCGAACCAACAAATAAGATCCAAATAATAAGTACAACAAAGATTCCTACACATCTCATTGATTCCCAGCTTGCAAGATTCAGAACCAACAAATAAGATCCAAATAATAAGTACAACAAAGATGCCTACACATCTCATTGATTCCCGACTTGCAAGATTCAGAACCAACAAATAAGATTCAAATAATAAGTACAACAAAGATGCCTACACATCTCACTGATTCCCACTGCAAGATTGAGAACCAACCCATTAGAGCCTTTTGATAAAGTGAATATCGAGGATTAAATCCATCTTGGCTAGCCATGTCATACAATCGAAGAACTTGGTGAATGCTCTTGACCGTCACAACATCTCGTAGTTGAGTATTCCTGTTTGCACAAAGCATGTTTGCACTGCACAAACAAGGAGCAGAGAGCATGATTTCGCTTTAATAGCGGCCTCCTTGAACTCAACCTCCAGCTACTTGGATGAGGTGCACGGAGTTCCATGATTCAATTCATGCGCCTTTTTCTGCAGTTCACGAAATGAAGCAAAGATTGCATCATTCAGCTAGCAAGAAGTACTTTCTCTTGTGAGTGGCAGGTTCTTCTTTAGTAGTTGCACTAAAATTGAGGAACATTAAGGTTGGCTGTCCGGCTCATGTAAGGTGCAACTATAATTTTCTTATCCTTTTGTGCAGTTCCACTAAAATAAAGTGCCATTGTGGTGACGGTGGCGGCTCCATCTTGCAAAGGCTAATAAAATGTTGCGAGATTACTAGCAGAACTTGCGGAGATTTTGGAAAGTCCAATCACCATTTTGTGCAGTTCCACCAAAATTGAGAGATGTTGCCCACGTGACATTTTAGTTGAACTGCACAAGACACTCATTCCAAAAAAGTGTTTTGTGCAGTTCACCAAAAGGTCATAATAGCAACAAGGTGAAATGGATATCCCTATCTGCACAAAAGATAGAAAGTAAATAGTTGCTGGCCAATAAGAATATCTGAAACATATACAAAATGAAAAGAAGCATCTTAATTATGTTCATGGCAATCACGCAAGGACAGTAGAAATTTTAAAACGTCAGCAATGCTTCATGTTACCAGAAGCATTACGATCAACAATGAGATTCCTCAAATATGGGATTACTTTAATGGCGGCATTGCTTGTTTACCAGACGCAGTAAATCAACAGCATCTAAAGAGTTGGTTTAAGGGCATGGGACCGTGGGGACACCAGGACACTCAGCAGCGTAAAGGAGCAACTTACTTATCATACTGGGGAAAACAACAGGAGTGCCATTTGTAACACAGTTTAATTGCATCTTATCACTGGATGCATTAGATTAACAATAACACTGGTTAGACATGTCTGTAATTGCTTCATTTTACATGCGCCCTTACATTAACAACAACGAAAGGTTGGTATAAGGACATGCGACAGTGGACGCATCAGCACAATGTACCTACAAGGAGGCATAAAGTGGTGATGTCGAGTTTGTTCATGCTATGTGAGGGCAGCAAACCTAATCCTGGAGACCTTGTACTATGTGAGGGCAGCAAATCTAATCTTGGAGACCTTTTACTATGTGAGGGCAGCAAATCTAATCCTGAGACCTTTTACTATGTGAGGGCAGCAAATCTAATCACGAGACCTTTTACTATGTGAGGGCACCAAATCTAATCCACGAGACCTTTTACTATGTGATGGCAGCAAATCTAATCCTGGACATACTCTATTGACTTGTCCACGGCCGCCACTTTCTATCCTTTTTCAACCAATAATAGATATGTTCCTTATCCAGGTTTGTCTTGTGTTTTCCCATTATTTCCCTTTTCAACCAAGAGACGGTTGGGTATCCGGTCTCTACTACTTTCACCATATTATTTCCTCTTTGAATCAAGTCCTAGATTCATGCTACAACTTTCCCCCCTTTCTTTGTTGTTTGAACAAAGCCCTAGATTTGAATGCATGAAGTGGCTTTACCTCTAATAATACTAAAAATTTAGGTGGCTTTGGAAGAGCTGATGGGAGTAGAAAAAGATGCACATGCAGACACGTGGGGAGCTGGGGCAGTAGAGCAAGGTCACTTTGAAGAACTTATACGAGGGTCGCGGGATGTCGGCGGCAGGTCGGATCATGGACAATCTGGCGGGGAGGAAGAAGGTCGGAGGACCTCCCGAGCTGGCGCCGTGTCGGAGAGAACGGCACAAGCAGAGGATTGGGCCCCTCCGGCAGCTGTGGGTTTCCTCCCTCGGCGGCGATGACCGCGTGAATGCTGCACCTTTTAGTCCTCTACACACACCGGCCAAAGGGATCCGTCCGGATCTGTGACCAGCGGTGAGCAGAGAGAAAATGTCACTACCGTTGTCTTGTTTATATCTGGAGAGGATGAGAGAATGAAGAGAACAACCCTAAAGCAAGCGCTCAGGCCCCTGCGTCCATATATAGTGGAGTGATTATCTTTTTTCTCTCCACAACAAGCGTTTCAATTTGTGTACGTGGCATTAAAGAAAAGAAACTCTCTATTTAAGGTGACTACTATACGACTCCTACTTACTACTAGTAGTACTACAGTATTGTTCACTTGTACTCCCCGCCCCTCCATTCATTGAACAACCCCACGGGTGAATAAACATCTGATAAGTACTATATTTATATAGAACGAACAAGCTCGAACTATTTTAGCGTAGTTAAAAGTTGAGGCGGGGCTTTTCCCGGGCGTCTGCGTGTGACAGTTTTGGGTGGCGGTTTGTGAGAGGCGAGGAGGTGGCGAGTGGGGCTGTGCAATTTGTGGCTGCGTTCTGCTGGAAAGACTTGTGGTATGACCACTCACTATAGTCATGAATTACGGCGCCCGACCGGGTGATGCCCCCTTCCGTTTAGCAAGCGCTCTAATCTGGTGCATGACCGTCGACCGGATCTTGGCTCTCCCACATGTCGGAGTAGTAAGAAGGAGAAAAGAATGATGCGGTATATACTAGTACTATACTACTACTACTCAGGTCAGAGGAGTGCGAACCACGGCAGCCCAGTGAACCGGCAGCCTTGAACCACGGTAGCCAGTGAACCAGTGAGAGAAAACAATGTGGTGATATGGCCATAAAAACAATGTGCTATGGTCCACAGCATGTAGCATGTCTGATAACACTCCTCTTTGTTTGGATCCACGAGTTAGAGCTAGTTTGGGTTGAAATAGCCTCAAATTATCGAAACAAGAGGGGTTAGTTTGAGCTAGTTTGCTCTAACCCAGCTAAAAAAACTAGCCGGTGGAGAGGTTCTAATTGGGTTAGTTATCCTCGGGCCCACTAAAGAGAACTAAAAATCTCCCCTGCCCACACCAGATCGCTCCCCCCTCTCGCACGACTCCTCTCTGTTCCCCATAGGGCCGCTCGCCCTCTCTCTCCTCCGGCCGCCCTCTCCTTCCGGCCTCCGCCGCCCTACTCCAGCCGCCCTCTCCCTCCGGCCTTTGAAGGTCGCCCGCCCTTCACACGGTCGTTTTCTCCCTACGTCGTGCTTGTGTGGTGGCGCATCTACCAGGGAGGTCGCGAGAGGGGTGAGTTTGTTCGTTCCTTCTCTGTCTCATGGCCATATCATTGATCTTGCTTGCTCTAGCGCTAATTCTAATTTGGAAAAGTAGATCTTGATCAAACTTGGTATAGATTTGTGGTGCACGCATGGAATTGTTTGATGTTGCTTGAGGAGGTAATAAATCTTTCTAGAGGCCCAAAGATTCAGGTCACCTTTCTAGGTATTTCAATTTCAGGCTTGCATTATTTCTAGAGGCCCAAAGATTCAGTTCACCTTTCTAGGTATTTCAATTTCAGGCTTGCATTATTTCTAGAGGCCCAAAGATTCAGTTCACCTTTCTAGGTATTTCAGTTTCAGGCTTGCATTATTTCTAGAGGCCCAAAGATTCAGTTTACCTTTCTAGGTATTTCAGTTTCAGGCTTGTATTATTTCTAGAGGCCCAAAGATTCAGTTCACCTTTCTAGGTATTTCACTTTCAGGCTTGCATTATTTCTAGAGGCCCAAAGATTGAGTTCACCTTTTAGGTATTTCAGTTTCAGGCTTGCATTATTTCTAGAGGCCCAAAGATTTAGTTCACCTTTCTAGGTATTTTATTTTGAGCTTGCATTATTTCTAGAGGCCCAAAGATTAAGTTCGATCGGTGGCAAGCGGCCCTGCTACCCATGCGGTGTCGACCTCAACTCGCAAGGGCCGACGCGTGGGAGGGTTCGGGGCTTGGGCTCTCTGAGCCTTCCTCCGAGCGACGATGGCGAGCTCCTCCCTCGGTCCGTGAGGGCTCAGGGCTCCCTCCCTATCGTGAATGACTTCCGTGATGAGTTAGCTCATTCTTTGTTTCATGAAGTGTTTTTATTTTGTGAAGCTTGATTAACGACTTGTATGTTTAAGTGGGATATCTCATTTGTATGGACAAAGTAAAAATTATCATGTTTTGCATGCTTGATTTGTATAGATGGTTCGTTTATGTCAATTGTGGCGGGAGGAGGCCCAGAAGAGCCGGCCACACCAAGAGGTGCTTGGATCCAAGGGACTTATTTTAGTCGACTAAAATAGTCTCTTTAAGAGGCTAAAATTCAAGCACCCTGACTAAAGAGGGGCTAAAACTAGTCTTGAGACTAAAAAAATTTAGTCAGGGGTACCCCTACTAAAATGTGGATTAGTCCTCTCTCTCCTCATTTAACTCCTCTCCTTTAACACAGGCGAGTTCTGGATTGGAGGGTTTGGAGGATAATAAATGCTCATTAACTTGATTTTAGTCTCTTTAGTATTTGGATCCAAGCATGGGTGAGGCTAGCAAGTTTTAGTCCCACTACTTTTAGTCATGGAACTAAAAGCGTGTCAAGCACCCTCAAATCCGGCAGGAAATAGGGTCCAAAGTAGTCAAAATGATTGAGATAGAGCATTTATTGTCAATCTAACCCTGCCATCCATACACCTCTTTGGTTTAGAGTTAGTTCAAGGTTAGAATCTAACTCTAACCTCTAACTGAGTTAGACCTCTAACTGAGTTAGAGTTCTCCTCGTATCGGTTCATCACCATCATACTTTCCCCATTCCCGTGTTTTCAGTATCCCACGAATCAAAGAGGCCCTTTTTTTGCGGGAAAAATCAAAGAGGCCCTTAGACTGGTTTCGGTCCGGTCATTTTCTATAAACGTGTTATGTCCAAAATTTAATGAACGTGCTCCGGTTTCCATGAGAATAATCCGGTTTCATGTAGTAATTCATTCATTTATTTATTCTTCTGTGGGGGGTTTGCATGTAATTCGTGAGGTCTGAAATGTAAAGTACTCCGACATATTCTCATGCACTACGACCCAGATGCTCTATGTCCCACATGTCGGCGAATGGGAGCACGTGGAAATAGCCTAGGAGTACATATAGGAGGATAAATGCGTGAAATAATATGTACTGTGAAGCGTAGCCGCGGTTCGAAAAGGAGACCTAAAGTGATGACAACTATAGGTCGCACACACCCAACTAGTGGTACTAGACATACGACTATTTTTTTCTTAAAAAAAAGAGGCACGAGTGCTCAGTACTCCTATTCTATAAACACGAGTCCCATCTGACAACAGCGTCCATGCTACAGCTAGCTCTCCTCCCTCGTTTCTCTCTTCTAATTCTAAACTAAATTCGGCCTTGGGTGGGCGGGTGGGTTTGCTCAGCTGTGGCCCCACCTCACGGTGAAAATGTTCTGTTGGAATAAAATGCCATATACTCCCTCCGTTCATAAATATAAGCCTTTTTAGATACTATTTCAAATGGAATACAACATACAGATGTATGTAGACATAGTTTAGAGTGTAGATTCACTCATTTTGCTCCGTATGTAGTAGTCACTTGCTGGAATCTTTAGAAAGACTTATATTTGGGAACGGAGGGAGTACTATACTAATAAAACATTAAGGCCACGAGGCAATGCAGTGCTGGTTACAGGAGGCAAGAAGAGATGCATCCATAGCGACGTCCACCTCCTCGACTCAGGGCGCAGGCCCACCGAACGGCGCCTAAGTAGCAGCGGCTTTCGTGGCCAGGTCGACGTGCTTCTGAACAATGGCGTCCAAAGATTCCAGCCACTGGAAGAAGGCCAACCTCTTTCTGTCCTCGCTTGCCTTGTAGTGGCCTATGTAGGCGATTTCCTCGTGAGCGTGGATGTGGAGGTCGACGGTTTCTTGCATGGCGGAGCTGCTGTGGCGGCTGGCCTCGAGGTGCACATTCTTCGTCGCGACCTCCAGCACCTGCAGGGCCACCAGGGCTTGAAAGAGTTCAGCACCATGGAGGCCGATGAGGGTGGCAGGCAATGAGGAGCCTGGGCGTGCGGGCTGGAGCGATACGGCAAGGTCGTCTGCGCGCTTCTTGACGGTGCTGAACTTGCGGATGGAGTTGACCATCATGTCGTCCATGCGAGAGGCGAAGCCGGCGTCGGCGAGGGCTACGATGCTTGTGGCTTCTGGTCACTTGGTCTAGGATTGGAGTGAGCAGTGTTGCGCAGAGACTTGGGAGTAGATGGATTGGAGTGGTGGGGCGCCTTTATTATATGAGAGTCCAAACTCTGTTGCATTCACATCATGTTGGCTCTATTCTGCTTCTCCAATTAATTCCCTATGCATGTAATTGAGGATGCATCATTGACCGTTCAACGTCTCGGGAACCGCTACCCTCTCCCTCCTTAGCATTCAAGCACCTATGGACCCGTCGACTACGAGGTGCCTATGGTGACATTGTAAATTTCAAGATGATAGTGCCGTGTGTGTGTGTGCATTCATAGGGGTGAGTGTATGCGCGTGTATATGAGCGCTTGCGTCTATACTGTGTAAAAAACATAAATGCGTGTCAAAAAGAGACTAGTCAGTATACTCAATATTGTGCACCTCGGAGAGGAAAACGATAGAACTAGTACGTATTTATTTACGGTGCAGATTCACTCATTTTGCTCCATATGTACTCTGTCTCGGTGTAGTATAGTCACTTGTTGAAATCTCTAGAAGGAAAATACTCCTTTACGCTTTACAGGGCTATACTAGCAATTAGTTATGCGTACTAGTACAATAGTGGGCTCACATAGCAATTTTGTCTCATGCAAGAGCACGGCTATATCGTGCTCAATGTTTGCAACTGCAGCGTTCGGTTTGCGCTTGGCTCTTGCCTCTTGAGAAGACGAACAATGGTGTTACTACTACGCTTCTCTGATGTCGAATCCTTTGTTGCATGTCCGTCCACATGGCCAGAGACGGATAACTTATTGTAGAAGTACTACTAAGAAAAAGCATGTCCTCATTTGCGAGCAACCGCACGCATGGGTGAGGGAGAAGGCATGTAGTAAAATCAAGCTTCTCCTCGTTGTACAAGTTGACGCGACACATCATAGCACTGGCCCCACATGCTTGCCTCTAAACTTGGCTGAAAGACCCGTAGTGCACAATATATTTGCTGCAACCTCTAACATTTACCCACCACAAATTAAAATATATGTGGCTGTATGCAGCGTTCTGATGCAGAGGCCGAGGAGTCCCCCCCTTTCAAAAGAAAAAACAAATTAAAATATATATTCCTATCTTAATCAGATGAGCGTGCAAACTATAATCACCAGGGTGTCAGGTAGGGCCAGAAGACTATTTTAATTTTTTTTAAAAACTTCGAGACGGCCACATAGCATGGAGCCGACCCCAATGGTTTTAAGCTTACAGGCACGGTACACGCTATCCTAGACTACTCTACACATGAAACTGCCACACGAGCGTCCGGGCTGCGCTTGGCTCTTCGCCTCTTCGGGAAGTCGAACAATGATGGAGTACTACTGCACTGGAGGAGTACTACAGTACGCTTCTATCCATCTGACACCGATTGAACTGCTGCATGTCCACCACGTGCGGGAGGGAGAGCGTGTAGCATAAGCTTCTCCTAGTCTTGCCAGCCACCACGCTCATGGGCGGGGAGGGCGCTCCTGCCTGCGTGTATGGCAGTGGGCCCGGCAGGTGTGTGGCCAACCTGTCATACAGCCAAAGGCAGAGTGCGATTAAATCCGCGAGGAGAGGATAATCAAACTTCGTTGATGTATGAGTTGACGCGACACATCAAAGCACTTCACTCGATATATTTCAATAATTTGCGTTTACTGATGCATTAATTACAACGCATGCATGCATGCCGTGACTCTCCTTTTGATACTTGCATGTGTTGATTTAATGCACCTTGAAGTAGTATAAAATATGTGACAGTAAAGCTTTGTAATACCCCGGCCCAAGTCGAGAGATGGTTGTGCACGAGGAGGGCGAGATCATACAGACCGAACAGGACCCGACGATGGAGCTCTCTAAGGTCTCGATGGACCTCACCGTGCTCCACTGCCCCTTGTGTCTCCACCCCTTGACGCCTCTAGTGTATGAGGTTTGAATACACCTCGTCCGTTCGGCTGATTGTGCAAGGTGCAGGTTTCTTGATTGATGTGTTGTTCGATTGATTTCTGCAGTTCAAGGGAGGGCACCTGGCCTGCGCGGACTACGCGTCGGCGCCCGGGAACCAGCGGCGGTGCGAAGTGTGGTGGCGGTGGCTTCGCGTGCGGAACACGGCGGTGGACTCCGTCCTTTCGTCGATGAGGGTGGAGTGCCCCACGAAGGCTGTGGGCTCTCGTCACCACAAGCTTCGCCAATCACAGGCGTGTGTCGCTCGCGCCCGCAAATGCCACATGCTCATCTGCTGACTCTGAAGGCCCGCTGCGGCGTCTACCACCACATCAGCACCGTGCATCCCATGCCGTGCACGGGATCGATCGACAAGGTGCTCCAGCTGCAAGTTCCACTGTCTGAGCCACGGCTCTTGACCGCCGCGCATTTTTCTTGGTCGGCAGCGTGCTCGACATCGGCGCGCCTATCACCGTGTCGGTCGTCTGCATCTAAGCGGGGGCATCCCCACTGCCGCACTCATTGGCCAAGCTGTGGGTGAACGGCCCCGGGGAGCCCAAAGGCACGACCAGCGCCATCAAGGTGGAAATGGAGGTGACAAGCAGCAAGGATCGGCGACGTCGGCGTGCGAGGCTGACCTGCTTGACAGTTCCGCCCAAGCTGCTGGCCGGGCTAAGCTTGTGTCCCTCCACATTCAGATTCACAAGCTCACGTCCTAAATGTTTCTCTGATTGCCTTCTGTTTATCTTAGTAATATGCTTATATAGGGATTACCTTGGTCTGCTTTAGCTTAAGAAATGGTGGGTTTTGGTGGCGATGCAGCAATTACTTCGACATCGGATCAGTAATTTCCAACGATCGAATGGATATTTTGTATCATTGGATATAAAGTTCCTTGGGTAAGAAGTATTACTTGTCATCAAAATGGATAAAAGGAGATGTATGTAGACGTATTTTAGTTCTAGATACATCCCTTTTTATCCATTTTGATGACAAGCACTCCCTCCATTCCACAACACATGCCTTCCATTTGTCAAAATATAGATGTATCTATACATGTTTTAGTATATAGGTACATCCATGATAGAGCCAATCGGATGGTTGAGAACACTACAATTAAGTAGCTACAGATCGTGTGTGACTCCCGGATCACAGAGGCCGGGGTCATCATCCTCCTTTTCAAGAAAAAACAGGCAGCGTGTGTGAGAGGGCGAGTGTGTGAATGCACCTCTTCTCTTCTGTATAACGTACTACTAAACTCAGAGTACAAGTTTTTGTGGGTGGCACGATGGTGCGTCGAGAAGTCGAGAGATAGGTTTAATGTGTGCGAAAAAAGACTAGCCTAGAGCTCGCCATGCGGCTATTCCTGTCGAACGCCCCATTAACCGTAAGATATGTATACGACGGTGCCAGTTATTGCACGTACACAACAATACTCCCTCCTTTCCGGTTTATAGGGCTTAATTCAAAAATCTCACCAACGAAGATGGTGAGTGGTGGAATATTTTTGTAGTTTGGAAAAGCACCTAATTAATGCTCTTGTTTTTATCAAAAAATTATGTTTATCAATGCATTAATTGCAAAGCATGCATGCATAAAGTACATGCATTGGTCAATTTTCTCTTAATACTTGCATGCAATGATTTAATGCACCTTGGAATCTGAACATGTGTTGGGGAACAACCAAATTGAGCCTTATAAAATGGAAAAACTAAAATTTTGAGATAAGCCCTATAAAACCAGAAAGGAGGGAGTAGAAAAAGAAGTACTCCATCCGGGAATAGTGCCGCACTTCGAAACTAGAACCGTCAATAATTTTTGAGCTTGTGTCTCGTCACATTCCAAATTACTCCACGCTATATTGAATTGCAAACCTGTTCACACTGATCACAACCTAAACGGTTTCCCACTTAGGAGCGTATTAGTACCATGCTAAATTGAATTGCAAACCTGTTCACACCGGTCACAACCAAAACGGTTTCCCACTTAGGAGCGTATTAGTACTCGGTTATAAATACTAGTATGCCAAGATGACTGCACATTCCTCCTCAATTCCTCAACCACAAAAACAAACAAGTCATTCAGCATCCTTCCCTTGCGTCTGCCATGGCCAGCGTGAGTTCAGGGTCGAGAGATTGCCACCAGGGAGAGGCGAGCATGGAAGTGGAAGCACAAGAGATGTCCCGCCTCGCTGCAAGAGCAGCCGACATGTGCCGCCGCACGGAAGTAGCAGCATAGAGGTCCCGCCGCGCCGCTGAAGCAGCACGGAGGTCCCGCCGCGCCGTTGATGCAGCAGACTGGTCCGGCCGCGCCACGGAAGCAGCAGAGATGTCCTGCCGCGCCATGAATGCAGCAGAGATGTCCCGCCGCGCCACGGTGGCCTAGGAAAATTTCTCGCGGGTAGGCGACGACTGTTACAGTCGCAAGCATGCGATCGTCCATAGCCAGATGGGTCAGATCTCCGGTTGGGCGAGGTTGCAGGACGACATGAAATCCTTGTTTGAACAGGCTACCGGCGTCATCCGGCAACTAAGGGAGGGCAATGAGAGGCTCCGGGCCGAGCGCGACCTCCTGAGGGAGAAGATCGTTCGAAGTGCAGACCAGCATGAGGAGACTAGTGCCTTGTTGAAGAGGACCGACGTCATCATCAAGAAACTTATGGACGAGAATGACATGCTCCGCAACGAGCGCCAAAGGCTGGTGGAGGAATTCGTGGATGTTCTCAAGCAGCATCTTGAGGACACGAAAGAGCTCATCGCCACTCACCGCGGAGACTAGTTCTCGCGGCTTGCAGCAACGCATCAAGAAAGTAGAGATCAGCGAGCAAGATCCTTGTCTTCCTTCTTCTTTTGCCCTTGTGTATTTTGGGCGTAGCCGCATGTGGCTTTTTTAATTATCTTTCTAATTAGGTAAGACAATTAATCGTCCTTATCTTTCTGTGGAAGATCAATGTTGCGAGGCTGGAATGAAGAAAACTCTTGCTGTGGCGACCCTGGCGTTGCTTTTCTTCTAGTTGCTGCTGGGCTTCCTTCAGTTTCCTAGTTTATTTTGATGTAATAATCGGTTTAGGATGTGGATTGTGTCGTCGGTTGTGAAATGTTGGGTTCTAGCATGGATGTTTGGCCTTTGTTGGCCTCTTGGGATGTTGCGATTTCAATCTGGTAGCTTTTAGTCCTTCGTGTTAGGCTGGAGTTGTGCTGAACTTCTTGTGAATTGTGGTGGTTTTCAGTAATGAAAATCGGAAGGGGCAAGCCCTTCTTTGATAAAAAAAATTAATCGTCCTTATATATTCATCAATCTTGCTATATGTCGCAGTAGATGCTATATAGGTCTGTCGGATCTTACATCAAGATCCGTGCTTTCAGATTTTCTTTTTTCTCTCTTAAATCTCAGTCGAGTGAGACATAGCCACGCCATTAAACAGAGGCTCGGGCGCCATTAATGGAGACCTTGGGAGAGAGGTGAGCGGCAGATGGAGGTCAAAGGATCTCCTCCCGATAAGCACGCCGAGGGTCTGATCGCACGCCTCTCGTACTCAAATAGCTACCACTGCACGGCGCCTCCTAGCAAATAAAAATGGGGACGCGTGGCGGCACGTAAATGGTACTAGTAAGTAGAAGCATACGGTTTCAATAATACTTGTGTTTCCGATTGTAACGTGACAGCACTTGTTCCAAAATGACTTTGTTGATTGTTAATGTGTGCGCCTTCGCATATCAGACTGCAAATTTACCACAGCATGTTGGTGCCATGTCATGGAACCAAGCCAAGTTTCATTATTTTCATGCGTGTTTTGGATTTATAGGAATTAAAAAACTAAGTTTATCAATGTTTCCAACCTAGCCACGATGCCCAAAATTTTGAATTTCATTCCCATTTCTTGCATGGAACCTATAAATTTACCTGAGGACACACATGTGATTTTTCAACCAACTTTGGTGCACTGGAACATGTGCTTGTATTTCAAATTTGAATTATGCACACAAAGGTGACACGTTCCCTCCCAGAACCACGAGCCTTCTTGAGAGAAGCTCCGATTTGCAAGAATCTTATACCAAAATCCTATTCGGCCAATTTTTTTACCACGGCATGGTACTACCATGACACGACACCATGCCAAGTTTCATGATTTTAAAACCAAGTTTCTCAATGTTCTCAAACGAGCCACGATGCCCAGATGTTTGAATTTTATTCTCATTTTTTGCATGGGACCTACTCCCTCCTTCCATCTATATAGGGCCTAATGTGTTTTTCAAGACAGCCTTTGACTATTGAGATTAATAGCACAAGAGATGTATACTATGAAAATTATATTATTGGAAGCTCCTTTGACATACAAATTTGAAGGTATGCTTTGTGTAAGTTGCATGTCATATATTATTGCTCTAACGTTTGGTCAAAGTTAGCCTCGAAAAACGCATTAGGACCTATATAGATGGAAGGAGGGAGCAGAAATTCACACGAGGACACAAATGTGATTTTTCAACCAACTTTGGTGCACGTGAGCATGTGCTTGTAGTTCAAATTTGAATTATGCACATTAAATGACCAAAAACTCAATTAATGTGTAAATAAGGCCAAATGAAGCCGGAATAATTCCAAAATTTAACAGGGCACTCATGTAGTTCTATGTTGCCTTTGTAAATAAACTCAAGGGGGACAATGTATATCGTTTCGCACTCAAAGGTTGTTGGGGATACAACTCTCGAGTGTGAACCGCCTGGAGGGCAGTTTACCCTAAATCCATGATCCAGGCCCACGGAGGAGGCCGGAGCCCAGAGGCGACTTAAGGTCCATTTATGTGAACCGCCTTAGTGTTGTAACTTGTGTTGTAAGACAAGAGAGAAGAGACCGGCCGGACACTTGTATGAGCGGATCGGGACTCTGTGAGACCGGCCGAGGCGTCAACCCGTGTATATAAGGGGCGACCGGCGGATTAAGACGAGAGAATTCGAGGCTGGTGAAGCTATCGCACCTAGTCGCCGAAATCACATCAATCCCATCACAAACTAGGCGTAGGCTTTTACCTTCATCGAAGGGGCGAACTAGTATAACTCACGTGTCTTGTGTCCGCTTTAACCCCTCTAGGTTAACCCGTGCGATGGCCCTCGACTAAGTCCTTTCACGAGGACATCTGCCGTGACAATTCCACGACAGTTGGCGCCCACCATGGGGCTGTCGCGCGACGGTTTGATGATCTTAGAGGGCAAGTTCGAAGGACTCGAAGGCTATGCTGTGGGCTAGATGACTAAGAGTCGTCGCGGCAAGCTCTACATCGGCGATGAATTTGGGGCCCGAGGCGGCTCGGTTGAATCACGGATACCGGGTCCCCTTTGGCGGCATACACATGTTCATCGGCAAGATCGGCGAGCAGGGCCTGGGCGGACATCTGCACCGACCTCGTCGAGGCGGCTCAGCGGGGCGAGGAAGAGTCTGTCTGGCTAAACCGGCGGTTAGGCGTGCTTTTCGTGGGAGTCGTCCACGGAGACTACGAGGACGGATCAGCATCCGTGGCGAAACCGTTGTCTACTCGGCGGCAGTCGTCACCGGAGAAACGGAGTCTCTGTACCAGTTGCAAGATGGCGGATCGAGGGCTGTTCCGCGGTGAGAGTATTCGGACCCCTTTGATCTACCCAACGGGTTGGAATCTTCATGGCGCACGCATAGCGGCGCTTCACTCTTCGACATGGCGCCCTGGTCGCCGGTTCAGCAGCGGTGGCGGCAGCGGGAAGGAGGCCACAATGCACCCACCGGCTCAAGTCTTATCGAACTTTTCGACGCATTGGCTGTGCTCATGGCGAGGCTAATCCGCGGATCTGGACCTCCACAATGCGGAGATTGCAAAGGTGAGAACAGATCACCAAAGCTAAAGCGGACTATGCAGCCGCGGACGTGAGATGGCGGCGAGCGGCCGCTTTGGATCTGTGAGCTTATAGGCTCATCTTTGGATCGAGCGCGTCACATGAAGTCATGAAAAGGAAATACAGATCCGTTTACCTTCGGTGTTCGAGGAAGAGAGCTTTTCAATTCCCGAGGCAGGGACCAGTAATCCGCCGCGGTTATAAACCGGCGGAAGCACTGGGACGGCGCGCCGTTCAACCCGTGTGATAGATCTGCCACGACATCATACCGGCGCGCCCGGGCTGTCAGACACCTCCGGTCACCACTCCAACCCGATGGATAACCTTGTTGCGGCTGCGGCACGGTTGGGCGATTCAATTGAGGCGATTCACCACAGGCGGTAGAGACACGCGGGTTAAGGAGCTCCTCGGGGCGGCCCTGGCTCAACGAAGCGTATTCATATAGTCGGGATCGGATCCTCCACCCCCCCAAGCCGGAGCTATAGCCGGCGCGTCGGCGAACCGGCCGTGTCAAGCAATGTGCAGCGCGGTCCGCCTCGCGGCAACAACCCGGCAGGTGGCCGAGGATGCTCAAGTGGTAGTGGACCGTGCGAGGCACGTAGGGAGGCGAGTTAGCGGCACAACACGAGGATCATCCGCTCGCACGGTTCGTCGACCATCTTTGAACCGGGGTCACGTCGGCTCTTTGGGGTGCCTTGCCTCGTCCTGCTTTACATAGCGTCGTTTGCCCAAGGACTTCAAAGGGCCACGCAAGGTGCCCAATTATCTTGCCGATCGGCTCCGAAGCATGGATAGAAAGCTATGAGATGGCCATGGAGATGCTGGATGTGGATGAAGCTGCGTGTGCGAAGTATTTCACTATGATGTTGGAAGAGTGCGGCCCGGACTTGGTTGAAGAACTTGCCGCCTAACTCGATCAGTTCATGGACCCGATTCGGACCGGTTCATTCAAAATTTCAAAGACACATGTAAGCAGCCCATATCTGTGGTGGATTTAGCGGCTTGTGTCGAGCGGAGGAATCCACAACCCATTGGGTGCGCGCGTTTGGAAGTTTACACTCTTGAGACGGATCAACCCTGATTCCGCGATCTTAACCTTGGAAGCCAATTGCGGTTTGAACCATTGAAATTGAAGCTGGAGTGCATGAAGCGTTTTTGCAATGACATGGGCACTCTAATGGGCGTTTTGGTAAAGTATGCTGATTCGATAGTACCAAGGATCCCGAGTGCAGGGATGACGAAGTAGGGAAGGGAAAGCAGAATAGCAATTCGAAGCCAGAGCATCATTCGGGCAATGGAGGAACAAGCGTAAAAGCAAGCGGTAACATGGGCCGTAGTTAACACCAACAGCAGCAGGACAAGGGTCAGCGGCGCAAGGGTAAGCAATCAAACCGGGGCGGTCACAATCCGGATCGTCTGAATTACGTATTGAATCAGCCTTGTCCGAAGCATGGGACGAAGGAGGCACCGGCAAACCACCTTTGGAAGGATTGCTATATTATGCACGGGGAGTTCAAAAACTCTAACTCTTTCGGTATGATCAAGGGCCCGGCGGCGGTTCAGGATCCGCCCGGGTTCTGTGGAGAAATTCGGCCCGAGATTCGGTGATAATCCGGGCGGCAAGGCAATCGAGTGTCGTAGCGATCGAGTAATCGAACAGTCGAGTAATCGAACAATCAGAACCAAGGGGTTACAATCAACAACAGCAGCAGACGGGTTACCAAATTAACCCAGCAGTTGAGCGGTGGATGATACCACGTCTTTACCACCAGCTTGGACAGACGAGACCGAAAACTTGAAGCGGGCGGTCGGCGTTGTTGAACCGGCTGCGCCGCATTAACTTCGCTGGTCGAGCAACCTATCGTGTGGAGCGAGAGGACCACCCTCCCGGGTTTACAATCCAGGTCGATTAGCCACGGTGGTGGCGCCTCGGTAGGAGGATACAAGTTTACCAAGGTGCTTATGGATGGAGGAAGCAGCATCAACATCCTGTACTATGAGACCTTCCGCGTATGGGGTTAACGAGATAGGCATCTTAGGCCGTCCAGCCGAGTGTTTCACGGTGTGGTGCACAGCAAGTCGGCATACCCGATCGGTAAGATAGCTCGGAGGTGACCTTTGGGGATGAACATGACTCGGATCGGAAACATTGGCGTTTGAGGTGGTGAAAATTCAAAGTCCTTACCACGCCTTTTTGGCGGCGGCTTATGCTAAGTTTATGGCACGGCCCTGTTATGTTTATTTGCAGCTGAAAATGCGGGTCACAAAGGGGCGATAACGGTTCATGGTAGCCTCGGGATCGCTTTGGAGTGCGAGGAAGGTGATGCGGCTTATGCAGAGTCGGTTTGTGCCACTGAAGAGTTAAAGTATTATAAAGACAATGTTGATCCAGCGGATATGACCCCTTTGAAGAAGCCAACTACTGAGCACGATCCGGTTTAAAGTTCAAATTGGCAGCTGAGACAAAACTTGTTGATTTTGTGCCCGGCGATTCGTCCAAGCAGTTCACCATCGGTGCCAACTTGGATCCTAAATAGGAAAGCGCTCATCGAGTTCATCCGTGAGAATCGGGACATTTTGCATGGAAGCCTTGACATGCCGGGTGTCTGAGGAACTCGTGAGCACACTCTTAATGTTGACCCCAAGTACAGACCCGTAAAGCGGTTTCTTCGCCGATTCAATGAGGAAAGGCGCAAGGCCATTGGAGAGGAAGTTGCTAGGCTCTTAGCGGCAGGGTTTATTGTTGAAGTCTTTCATCGAGTGGCTTGCTAATCCGGTGTTGGTCCTTAAGAAGAATGGCACTTGGCGCATGTGTGTGGATTACAGATCTTAACAAAGCTTGTCCAAGAGATCCTTCGCCCTCCCGCATTGACCAGATTATCGGCCTTCTGGCGGGTTGTGGCGTTGAGCTTTTGGATGCGTATTCGGTTATCACCAGATTAAGATGGCGGTTAAGGACCAGGAGAAGGCGGCGTTTATCACCTTTTGGAGCCTTCGCTATGTATCTATGCCCTTTGGGCTCAAGAGCGCCAAGCAACTTATCAGCGTTAACGTCATGAACTGCTTGCATGAACAGATCAGCCGTAATGTGCACGCTTATGTGGATGATATCGTGGTTAAGTCAAGGGAGAAAGAAACACTGATTGAGGATTTGAGAGAAACCTTTGACAACTTGCGGGTGTACAAGATGATGCTTAACCCGGCCAAGTGTGTCTTTGGTGTTCCGGTCGGCAAGTTATTGGGTTTCCTTGTGTCCAACAGGGGGATTGAAGCTAATCCGGAGAAGATTACAGCTATCACCTCCTTGGCTAAGCCAAAGTGTAAATACGATGTCCAACGTTTGGCAGGTCGGATTGCTGCGCTAAGCCGATTTATCAGTCGCCTAGGAGAGAAGGCCATTCCTTTGTACGAGATCTTTGAAGAAGACGGATCGGTTAAATGCAGAGCTCACCGCTGATGAGGCGTTGGAGGATTTAAAGCGGCGGTGGCCAACCCTTTGTTCTTGCCGCTCCCATTGACAAGGAGCCGCTCTGTTATATGTTCTTTGCTAATGCCGGGCGGTCGGCGTGGCCATTGTGGTGGAAGCGAAGGAGGCGGGAAGGAGTATCGGTTCAACGGCGGTTTATTATATCAGCGAGGTCCTCATTGACTCTAAGCGAAGATATCCACATTGGCGTAAGCTGGTATATGGGGTTTTATGGCAAGCGGAAGCTCAAGCAATATTTCCAAGGGCACCCCATCACGATGGTCGATTCAGCTCCTTTGGGCGATATCATACGAGAACCGAGAAGCGGCGGGCGGATTGCTAAGTGGGCTATAGAACTTGGGCATACGGTTTAAGGTATGTGCCTCGGACGGCGATAAAGTCTCGAGCACTTGTGGATTTCATTAATGATTGGACGGAGTTGCAAGCACTGAAGAAAGGCGGATCATACCTATTGGACCATCCACTTTGATGGGTCCGAGGCAATTGGAGGGCTCGGGGTGGAGTCGTATTAACTTCCCCACGAGGTGACAAGTTCTGCTCGTTCTTCGCTTAATGTTCCCTGTACTAACAATGCAGCTGAGTATGAAGCTTTGCTCCATGGTCTCTGGATGGCTAAGGAGATGAATCTAAGCGGGTCAAGTGCTTTGGTGACTCGGACTTGGTGGCCCAACAAGTATCAGTACTTGGGATTCCAAAGACCCACTCATGGCTGCGTGCCGTCGGGAGGTGGATATGGTTGCAGGACACTTTAAAGGTTATCGGGTGGACCATGTGGAGCGCGGAAGAACGAGGCGGCGGATGCTTTAAGCGGCTCGGTTCTCAACGTAAACCGGTCCCACCCAATGTCTTCCTTGACGTCTTGCACAATCCGTCGCTTAAGCTTCTGATGAGGTCGATTTAGCTATTCTGATCCGGAGGCTCACTTGGTGGCAGCCTTGCATGTCATTCGGATTGGACCCTCCTTATTTGGCATACATGAACCGGGCGAGTTACGGAAGGCGAGGCGCTGGCCCGACAGATAGTTGGCGGTCTAAATCTATGACCATACATAAGGCGAGTTGCATCGTTGCGGCGTGTCAAAGGCGTTTCAGCGTTGTGTGTCCCCGAGGAAGGCCGTGAGATATTGCGTGAGATCCATGAAGGGATTGTGGTCATCACGCGGTTCAAAATCCTTGGTGGCCAAAGCATTTCGCCACGGTTTCTATTGGTTGACTGCCCATCTTGATCACGGAAGATCTGGTCGAGACGATGTCATGGTTGCCAAAAGTTCTCGAGCGTGCTCATGTACCGGCCCAAGAATTGAGGATGATTCCAATTACTTGGCCGTTTGCGACTTGGGGCTGGATATGGTTGGACCTTTCAAAAGGTCCAAAGACAAAAAACCCACCTGTTGGTGGCGGTTGATAAGTTTACCAAGTGGGTCGGCGAGCACTGTTAGTAAGTGTGATGCGCCACGGCGGTTCAGTTCATCAAAAGGTGATTTTCGGTTTGGGTTTCCACAAGTATCATCACGGACAATGGCACCAATTTGTCCAAGGGAGCCATGAAGGAGTTTTGTGAGCGAGAGCACATCCGGCAGCGTTTCTTGATGGCCCACCCGCAGTCCAATGGTCAAGCGGAACGAGCTAATCGGGGAGATCTTGAGGGTATTAAACCCGGCTTATGGTCCCTTTAGTGAGGGCGCCGGGTTGTTGGGTCGAGGAGCTGCCATCCGTGATATGGAGTATAAATACTACACCAAACAGATCCACTGGATACACGCCGTTCTTTATGGTCTATGGAGAGAGGCGGTCCTTCCTGTGATATCGTCATGACTCGCCTGCGTGGCGGCTTATGTTGAGGCCGATAGTGAGGCAGCCCGGCAGGGCGATTTGGATCATTGGATGAGGAGCGAGATATGGCGGCTGCTCGTTCGGCGATTTACCAGCAAGATCTTCGTCGGTATCACAGCCGGCGGGTTAGAACAAGAACCTTTCGGGAAGGAGACTTGGTGCTTGGCTCATTCAAGACCGAACAGATATGCACAAGCTATCCCCACCTTGGGAAGGGCCCTTTGTGGTCGATGAAGAATCTGTACAACGGGTCATACTATCGATTGATGTTCGAGGCGGAAAGACTCACGACGTCGAAGAGGAGACCAACGAGCCGTGGAACATAGCTCATCTTGACCTTATTATATACGAGCCATCGGCTCCACTTATGTACATATTAAGACAATGTATATATTATGAATAAAAGCAATAAACGGATCCTCGGCCAAAGCGGGGTATCCGTTACAGATAAAGTCGGTTTGGGTACATGGAGATGTTGTCGTGAAGCGGCCTCGGTTTAACCCTTTGCCTTGATTTTCAGAAATTTTTGTCACTTGGGGGCTTGGTGGTGTCGAACCAATGCAACACCTCTTGATGGCGAAAGCCACCAGATCACTTAGGGACATGGTCATGTCTAAACCGATCACGCCTCTTGGTCTTCCTAAGGCCATAGAATCACTTGGGGCTTTGGTGAACCCGAACCATTGCAATGCCACTTGATCGGCATCATGCCACGATTTCGATTGGGGACTGGCTGACTTGAACCATCGCTACACCTTATAGGGAGCTTGGTCTGTCCGACCATGGTAACACCATCGGATCCGGCTCGATAAAGCCTTTTCTTGCAAAGCGGTTTTTATCATTGCCTTTGCTTCTATGTGGTTTTATACCAATCATTTGATTTTGTTTGCCTTCTTAAACCGGCAAACCTCTTTAAACGGATTCAAGTTGTCGAATTCGGTCCATTTTTAATCCGCGATTTTGTTCGGTTTGATTTTCGTTAACATCCCATTATGGAGTAACAGGGGCTTATTCATGCCGACACGGTTTACACGGTAAACGGCATTTTGAGCACAGGAGTTATTTTCTCCTTTGCGGTAATGGTTTCTAAACCTCCGCCTCAAGATTGGCTAAGCCAACTGCATGCCCGTATTGGCAGGTATTTTTATATCATAACGTTTGATCATATACATCCCTATTTTCTTATATAAATATATGGGCGTCACAAGCAATTTGGCGACACAAGCCGCCGTGGCGGGTTAAAAATTTGTGATTGCGAGCAAAATAAGTTGAGGTTCATCACTCCACGATGTCGGCACCACCATGCAAAAGGTTCTGGTGAGGTTGTAAAGGCATTGTTCAAAACAAAGTCTTGACTATCCTATTACAAAGCCTTTTAAGGCCGGTGTTTCATGTGGTGTTATGCCTTGAAGCTTGGGCGTCACCCGGCTTGACGGATTACGCTTCTTCGCCGGGTTGGCGTGAGGTAGAGGCGCTGGCGTCGGTTCAACTTCTTCTTCTTCCTCACCCAAAGCCGGAAGTCATTGGTAGACCGGTCAATCCGGGTTAAGGCACGAAGACAGCTTCTTCACTTATCAGCTCAGCCGGATCAACGTCAGGGGCATAAGTGTGCTTACGGATTGGAGGAACAAGGCTCTGCACTTCAGGGATGACAAACTCCACCCGCTTGTTGTTTGCGTCATAAAAAGAGCGGTGAACTGCCAGGTTGGCTTCAGCTGCCAGTTGACTCGCCAATGGACGCATTTCCTTTGTTATCCGTTTCAGGGCGTCGTTATCAAAGGCTTCACCGTTCTCTTGGCGCTGGGAAACCTTTGGCTATGTCACCGGATCAAGATCTGCTATCACGCCTTGGCGCGAGTCGAAACTAGTAGGGTGCCGGCCCGAGCCGCGGATCGCTTTAACTCTTCAAGCTGCCCGGAATCATGGACAGCGGTCCGGTGTCTCTCTCGATCGGGAGGCGCCCGTGTTGTCGTATGATGTAGCACATATGACTCATTGGCGCCGGTATACAGCTGTTCAATCAGCGTATAAGCGCCTTGAGCTTCTTCCGCACATCGAGCCCATATCGCAATATGCTTGCTGCACGGTTTGAGACAGCTCGGGGTAAACCGCGGAAATATCAAAATTAAGATAGTCGATGCAAATTTTCTTACCAAAGACGGCAGAGGTCATGGCATGCACTTGGCGCTTGAGTCGATAAGCTCTTGATCACCGGTTTAAGGGCTGCTTGACTTCTTCGCCCCGTTTTTCAAACCGTCCTTCTCGGTGTCCCGATTGGCCCTTCGGTTGTACCACTCCTTCAACTGTTCCATAGTGGCCAAGGCCGTTTTCAATTAATCCTTGGCCTTAGTGGTTTCTCGCTTGTTGAGTTTCAGTTGGCTCGCAGATCCTTGAGTTGCACGTTTCTTTGGTATATTTCATTACGGTAACAAAGGAGCACGTTAGTTGTTTCATTATAAAGTCCCAAGCTCAATATAAATATTCACCTTGGCACTTGGGGCTAATGGCTAGTTGATCTCAGTTTGCCATGAGGATACAGAAATTAAGTCCCGGTTTAACTATACTAAGTTGAACCGACCCTTGGGGGCTACTATACAGCCACAGTACAAGAAAGACACAATTCATTACCTCATAGCGGTCCTTCATTCGGTTTACCAGACCAGCTTCAAAGTCACGGCTGGTATAGAGCCGGTTCGAAACCCGGAGTGAAGTTCTTGGCGGAGAAGTTGTCGAAGCTGACAGATCAGTTTTCCCTTTATCTTTACTCATGGTGGCAGACTCGTCCTTGGCGCTGTGTTTTGCTAAAGCGACCGGTTGGCTAGGAGCGGTGTAGCCAGTGCCTGTCACAATAACATCGTCATTTTGGCGGTCTTCTTTGGGCTGGATGTCTTCTTACTCTGGCTCGGCGGTTCAACAATTACAACCCGCTCTGTGGGCGGGTTTGGTGGAAGCAGGCTGCGAGGTTTCCACTTGGACCTCCGGTTCAGCTTCTAGCGGATCAGCGATGTCGTCTTTGTACAACTCGCGAGCTATCTTTGGCGACTTGAGGATTTTCGTGTGTTTGTTACGGGGTCTTTTCGGATCAACATCTGCAGTAGGATCAAGGGTTTTCGCTTTCTTACTCAAGCGAGCCTTGGTGCTGCAATATTCAGAATTGGATTAAGACAAATCGACCAAGGCAATGGTAAATCGAATTGGCGGACAGCGATTACATACCTGCGGCAACTTTCAGCGGAGGCAGTTGTGTGGTTGATGAACCGCCGAAGAGTTGGAAGAGGCCCGATAATTGGGTCGAGACGGATTGAGAGGACATCGAAGAAACCTTTTAAGGGATAATGCTTTTCGGAGAACAAGTCACCTCACGGGCGGCGCTTCGGGTTGGTGTGTCAGTAAACGGATGAGGTAATCCGTTGGCCTTTGTGCGGGTCGTCGGCGCTCTTCAGCCTCTGTGTCTTCAAGGAAAGATTTGGATTCAAGTAAGCACATGAAGGATATTTTTCACTTTCCGGACGCGACGAATTCTTTTAACCGCGCAAGATCGGATTCGGAAGAAAGAATGATTACCTCAACAGGTCGGCATGACGGCTTGACATCATCACGGGAGGTGAAATTGTCGATAAAAAGGAATACAAAGGACAAGTCATAAGCAAGAGGAAACACAAAGCGGAAAGCGGTTTCTGGCGGCTCCCCGTAAGAATATCAAGTTTACCTCAGCCGATTCTTAGATCCTCCGCGGATCGGAGGACTCGTGGCTTTCTTCTTGCCTGCCTTCTTGGTGGCCTTGGACTTTCTGTGGCGCTCAACCGGTTTAATACGTTTCCGAATGGCTGTCACCGAGAAGTAACAAGGATTAATGCATATCAACAAAGTATTAAGGACCCAAAAGCGGCGAGTAGAGCTTTACCGCCGGCGGTTTGTTGGCAACACAGAATGGAGCCAACCCGGTTAGGCTGCAGACGGAGATCGGTTCATCAAGCATCTTCTTTACAATCACTGTGACCTCAAGTTCAGTTATGGGCAGCTCGTGACGTCTTTGAGGGTCTTTGAGGCTGCCGGTGTACTCATGCATCAATCCGGGCCGGCGGCTTAGTGGCAAGACGCCCCAAGAAACCCAACACCGCACAAGGTCCACGCCAGTTAAGCCGTTGGCCATTAGAGCCCGGAGCTTGATTATTTGGGCGCGAAGTTCTTCCGTTCATGGCGGTTAAGCTGAAGGCAGCGGATCTTGGCTCTTGAGCAGTGAGGGCGATAACCCGGCAAGGGGTTCTCGTTAGCGGAGCAGTGTTCGGCGGTAGAACCAGGTTTGGTTCCAATCCTTTGGATGGCTGTGGTGTTTGGCGTGAGGAAAATCCACTTCCTTCCTCTTCTGGATTGAAACGCCGCCTAGCTCTGTGTTGGGACCATCAGAAAATTCGGTACGGCGGTTCAAGTGGAAAAAATCCCGGAACAGCTCCACAGATGGTTCTTCCTGAAGATAGACTTCGCAGAAGACTTGAAAGTTGCATATGTTTGACACAGAGTTCGGGCCGATATCCTGCGGATGGAGTTTCAAACTTGCAAGGACGTCCCGGAAAATTTTTGAACCGGGCGGGCAGAATCCCCGGTCTAAGTGCTGCATAAACACAATTACTTCTCCCTCTAGTGGCTCGGGAGGAAACTCGCCATCCGGAACACGCCAGTGGAGGACATTTTTTGGAGCCAAACCGCCAGTGGTGACATAGCCGTTGAGTTGCGTTTCAGTGATTTTGGACCGGACCCATTTGCAAGCTGAGAATTGAGGAGCCATTCCGGAAGACTAAGCTGCGAAAGAAAGGAAGAAACGGTTCAGGCATATCATACATTGTTAAACCGGCGATTCAGCAGCCGGCTTCCCATTCCGGTTTAACTGAGGAGTGACGGATTAGCTATCAAAAGTTAAACCGCCAAATAAGGCAGAGCTGAAAAATCTACGAAGTGTGGACAGAAACAGTTTTCACATACGAATGGAAGTAATCGAGATCTACCGAAGTTCCAGTAAGGAAAACCTTTACAACCTATGCAAACCTCATAAAGAGCAGGAGGGTTCGGATATTCTAAACTCGAGGATCTGAACAAAAGGAAAGGTGCATAAGGAGTTCAATGGACGGCGGAGCAGTCACCTGTACAGGATGCACGGTACGGCTGAGGCATACGGCCATGGCGGAGTAAGTGCGAAGAAACCGATATGAACTGCGGGATGAACAGGATCTACAGATGGGATCTAGGGCTTGAAAAAGGACCTTACCTGATGAGCAAAGCCGTGGAGGAGCGCCGAAAAACTCTGATACGATCAGGTTGATGCAGCGGCCCGGCGTTGACGCGTCGTTGGAAGGTCGGAGGCGACGGCGGAGCTTCAGGGATGGAGCGTCGCGAGGAAGGAGAAGAGCGGAAGAAGAAGAAGAGAAAGGGGCGACCAGTCTATTTATAAGGGCGGAGCAATCAGCGGGCGCGGAATCGAGGAGTCAAAAGCGGACGGTGCAGCGCCGCCTCGATTTCAGGATAGCATTAAATGAAGGAATCTTACTGTTTGGATTTCTTTATTAAAGATGACGTCAAGGTGCCCTGACACGGAGATCGGAGGATGACGTCACGGCGGTTCAAGCGGATGGCGGTTTACAAAATATGAAAGGAGATCAAGAGTTTTCTGAAGATGTTGAAGATTAACCTGAACCGGTTCAAGTAAATCTGGGGCCTAATGTTGGGGATACAACTACTGAGTGTGAACCGCCTACGAGGGGCCGGTTTACCCTAAATCCATGATCCAGGCCCACGGAGGAGGCCCGGAGCCCAGAGACGACTTATGGTCCATTTATGTGAACCGCCTTAGTGTTGTAACTTGTGTTGTAAGACAAGAGAGAAGAGACCGAGCCGGGCACTTGTATGAGCCGGATCGGGACTCTGTAGACCGGCCGGGCGTCAACCCGTGTATATAAGGGGACGACCCGGCGGCGGATTAAGGACAGAGAATTCGAGGCTGAGGCGAAGCTATCGCACCCTAGTCGCCGAAATCACATCAATCCAATCACAAACTAGACGTAGGCTTTTACCTTCATCGAAGGGGCCGAACTAGTATAACTCACGTGTCTTGTGTCCGCTTTAACCCCTCTAGGTTAACCCGTGCGATGGCCCTACAACTAAGTCCTTTCACGAGGACATCTGCCGTGACAATTCCACGACAAAGGTGGCACGTTCCCTCTCAGAACCACGAGCCTTCTTGAGAGAAGCTTCGGTTTGCAATAAGCTTATACCAAAATCTGTTCCTATTCGGCCAATTTTTCTACCACAACATGGTAGTACCATGACATGACATCCATGCCAAGTTTCATGATTTTCAGAAGTGTTTTGGATTTACAAGAATTTTAAAACCAAGTTTCTCAATGTTCTCGGCCGAGCCAGATGTTTTAATTTTATTCTCATTTCTTGCATGGGACCTAGAAATTCACCCGAGGACACAAATGTGTTTTTTCAACCAACTTTGGTGCACGAGAGCATGTGCTTTTAGTTCAAATTTGACTTATGCACATTAAATGACCAGAAACTCAATTAATGTATAAAAACGACAAACGAACCGGAATAATTCCAAAATTTAACAGGCACTAATGTAGTTCTATGTTGCCTTTGTTAAGAAACTCAAGGGGGGCAGCGATATCGTTTCACACTCAAAGGTGGCACGTTCCTCTTAGAACCACGAGCTTCAAATCGCCCAATTTTTACCACAACATGTTAGTGCCATGACATGACACCATGCCAAGTTTCATGATTTCCAGGTGAGTTTTGGGTTTACATGAATTTAAAATCAAAGTTTCTCGATGTTCTCAGCCGAGTCATGACGCCCAGATGTTTGAATTTCATTCTCATTTCTTCCATGGGACCTAGAAATTCAACCAAGGACACACATGTGATTTTTCAACCCACTTTGGTGCACTGGAGCATGTGCATGCAATTCATATTTAGATTATGCACATTAAAATTCCAGAAACTCAATTAATGTATAAAAAGGCCAAATGAACCCGAAATAGTCAAACTCTATGTTGCCTCTGTAAATAAAAATCAGGGGGGAGGCAGCGTATATCGTTTCGCACACAAAGGTGACACGTTCCCTCTCGGAACCACGAGGCTTGTTGAGAGAATCTCCGGTTTTGCAAGAGGCTTATACCAAAACTTGTCCCAATTCAGCCAAAAATTATACGTATGAAAACAGGGTTTAGATTATCCCAAACATCTCGCTACCAAGACCAATAATGTACTATGATTTGAATTCAACATAAAATGGATACAAATTTTTGAATTGGAGAGCGTATGGTACATGTAGTTCATTACTGCTATATGTATGTTTTTTGTTATCAAGATAGTATTTAAATTATTGTATAACTTGACAACAATCGTATTCAAATAAGGAAAATTGATTCAAATTTAGTCCATATGGTAGACGACAATATATATGTTCACATGGTGGAGTAAAATGTTCATATATGATGGAAGATCAAAATGTACGACTACATCAATTATAAACCGCAAGGTCACCTAATGATATATTCGAATTCAACATAACGTGGATTCAAAAATTAAAATTCGAGATCATGGCATCTGTAATCATATAAAAAGGGACATTACTCTTTCTTTGGTGGGAATTGATTTGTTTTCTGTTGTTATTGAGGGAAGTGCGAATCGATTTGGTACTGTGCAGGGTAATCTTGTTCTCCCGATTTTTTTTACATTTTTCTTGTAGTTTTTTCAATGGCATCTATAGCAATATAGTAAAAGGGGACATGACTCTCTTGTGTCTTGTATGAATTGTTTTTTTACATGTTAAGTTTGTTCTGCCGAACAAGGAATCCGCACCTTGTTATCCCGAATATTTCAAGCTCGAGTATCTTTTGTCTCACCTGATTTGAAACTCCCGCTTTTTCAACCCGCGCTGCGCCTTGTTATCCCGAAATTTGGACGCGCGCGAGAACTCCCTCCTCATCTGAAATCGCTCCCGCAGCCCAGACACGTGAAATCCCCCTTCTACCCCTCAGCCGGAAATGAAGCTCCACGTAGCGGGTGTCAAAACCGGTGGGGGTACGCTGGTAACACTACAAAAAAAAGACACATCTGTGACATTTTGGGCCAAACGAAAAAAAATTCTGTCATACATATGACACTTCTATGATGATAATTGTGACAAAACCCGGTATCATCATAGATGTGGTGGGATCCTACTTCTATGACAAAAAATCATGACAGAAAATGGGCTTTTCGTCCTGGGCGGGCCGGAGATGCAGCTGCATGACATTCTTTGGGCCGTCCATGATGGAAAAAACCATGGTAGAAGCGAGGGGGAGGAAATTTTCGGGGAGTTGTCGGTTACGGTGGGAGAGCGATGCACGTTTCTCTCGTACGTATGCGCGTGTGTGTGAGGCGTTGGCTCTAACTGAAGCCGAGCGAGGCGTTGGGCTCTAATCGAACCGAAAGCGATTGACCGCAGGCTACGTTATCGAACCCGAGCGATCGATCGATGGCTGTTAATCGAACCCGATGGAGCGATTCGCCGCTCTGCTGCTAATCAAGCCGATCGATGCTGCCTGCAGGATGAACGGTGAGTGTTGCGGGGGGTGGATGAATAAAGTGGCGGTGGCGTTGCCTCTGGAAGAACAGGAACCCGTGGTGTGGACGGCTGGATGAGCGATGAGACGGTGGAGGGGTGGCCGTGGAGGGTGGTTGAACAGACCCGTGGTGTGGAGGGTTGGATGAACATGAGACGGTGGAGGGGTGCCCGTAGAGGGGTGGTTGAACAATGGCGGTGGAGTAGCGCGGTGGAGGCTGGATGAAGAGGAGCCCGTGGAGGCTGGAGGAGGTCGACGGTAGCCCGTGGACGCTGGAGTAGGTTGACGGTGGAGATGAACAGTATCCCGTGGAGTCCCGTTTTGCGGTACGCCACACCCCCCCCGTTTCGACCGTAGAGCGCCCAACACAAGTCCATTTCGTCCGTTTTGCGGTACGCCACACCCCTCCCGATCAACAGGACCCCCGTTTCGACCGTAGGAGGTCCGTTTCCTCCGTTTTGCGGTACGCCACACCCCTCCCGATCAACAGGACCCCCGTTTCGACTGTAGGAGGTCTGTTTCCTCCGTTTTGTGGTACGCCAGGCCCCTCCGGATCAACAAGACCCCGTTTCGAACGTGGCCGGTCGAACACAAGGCCGTTTCCTCCGTTGTGCGGTACGCCAGGCCTCGTTTCCATCGCCTGTTCCGTCCAAGCCCTCCCGATGAACACGACCACACATTCCGTTCTGACCCAGCCGGTTGGCTCCCCATGAACACGACGACGACGCTGTTTCTCCGTTTCGACCTAGCCATGTACGTATGCGCGATAGGCGTTAGAGACCCTGCCCGTATGTACGTACGTGGCCGTATTTTCTTTCTTGCACCCTCGCCGCTGTACGTACGTGTACATGCTACGTGCACGCCTCTACATCCACCAGTATATATGTACGTACACGTTCGCGACCATAATGACACCGCTACGTACGCTTCGACCAGGTGGGTCCCGACTGTCAGGCACTTCCTTGCGTGCGAAGATGTAGATGGTGGGTCCCAGCTATCAGGGGGGCGAATCGTTTTGGTTTTTTTTGCCTGGACGCACTTCAATGCGTGCGAAGATGTAGCTGGTGGGTCCCAGTAGTCAGGGGGGCGAATTGTTTTTTTTTGCGCGGACGCACTTCCTTGCGTGCGAAGGTGTAGCTGGTGGGTCCTAGCAGTCAGGGGGGAAACGTTTTTTTTGCGAAATATGGTGGCCCGTCCGGTGGGTCCTCGCTGTCAGGTGGAGGAATAATTATTTTGCGCGTAATAAGGAGGCACTTCCTTGCTGCGGCCGTGGACCCAGCTGTCAGCCTCTCCACGTACAGTCCACGTCCGATGGAAGCTGTTCCTTGACCATGTTGACCACGCCGCGCCGAGAGCACTAGGGCGGTGGACGACGGCGAGGCCTAGGAAGGGGACGACGCGGAGCCGGGGAAGACGTGGCAGTGGATGCCCACGCGTAGAGGAGTACGAGGGTTCACTGGTTCGCTGCGGTGTGAGGTTGGCGTCGCCGCAGAATAAAAGGGGGTGTGGGTGAGTAGAGGGATGGCCTAGCCAGCGGTGGGAGTAGTAGGGGGCAGTGAGGCCTCCGCCGCATCGTAGCCGGCCATGGGAGGCAGGAGCACGAGGCACGACCGGCGCTGGTTTGGGAGGCTGGAGCAAGAAGACCAGAGGTTGAAGAAGCACTACGGCCGTTGGATGGACATCGTATGGTCACTGGAGCTAGAATCGTGCATATTGACTAAGTTGACAAAGCCCTCCGTCCCCGTCAACTTAGTAGGCCCACAAGTCAGCCTGCCACTATACTAGGTCCCAGCTAACAGGGGTTGTATTCATTTTTTTGTGCGTAATAAGGAGGCACTTCCTTGCGTGCGAAGATATAGCTGGTGGGTCTGAGCTGTCAGCGGCGGCAATGTTTTTTTCATGAAATACTGAGGCCCTTTCGGTGGGTCCCTGATGTCGTGGACGAATCATTATTTTGCGCGTAATAAGGAGGCATTTCCTTGCGTGCGTCCGTGGACCAGCTATCGGCCTCTCCACGCTGATCCACTTCAGATGCATGTCGGTCGTTGACCACGTTGACCAAGCTGCTTATTGGGAGCACCAGAAGCGGTTGACGACGGCGAGGCCTAGGAAGGAACGACACGGAGGCAGGGAAGACTCAGCAGTTGTTTCCCACGCGAGGGGAGTCGATCGAACGAGGGTTCTTGGTTCATCTGGCGCCACCGGAGAATAACAGCAGGTGTGGGTGAGTAGAGGATGGCTAGGCCAGCGATGGGAGTGCGGTGGGCGGCGAGGGCCACGACGACAAAGACAGCCGACCCGGGAGGGAGGAGGAAGCGAGCAGTCCCGCCGGTGCTTGTTTGAGCGGTGAAGGAGGAAGAGCAGAGATTGAAGAAGACGACGGCCGTTGGATGGACATCCAACGTCCACCGCTAAAGGCCAACCTTTTTTAGGAAAGCCTCAAATCTGTGGGAAACAGCATACAACCCATCTGCCATTATTTCTAATAATTTACAGCCCATTTTCTAATTCTTAACGTTTTCTTTGGAGCCCATATTCTTTTTGTTAGCATTACATCCCATATTGTGGCCACGGTTAAAAAATTATACGGAATTTTGCATATTTCGGTGCGGTCCGAACTGTTTTTAATCCTGAAATTTCGACTCACATTCAAACCGATTTTAAAAATAAATGTATATCAATATAAAATCCAACAAATTCTCCACGCATAAAAATTAATGTAATTCTTGAAATGAAAAAAATATATTTGAAACTAATTTTCGGTTTGATGTGTTTTAAAAATGTACATCCCATTCTCATTACTGATGGGCCATTTTCTCGTCCAGCCGAATGAAAAGCTCTCCTCGTCTTGAAAGATTTGCAGCCCAACAGGCCTGACAAAGCGACTTAATTGCCAAATCACAAAAAAACTGGGCTGTGGCCGTGGACCCAGCTGTCAGCCTCTCCACGTACAGTACACTTCCGATGAAGTCGTTCCTTGACCACGTTGACCACGCCGCGCGGAGAGCACCACAGCGGTGGACGACGACGAGGCCTAGGAAGGGGACGACGCGGAGCCGGGGAAGACGCGGAAATGGAAGCCCGCGCGGAGAGGAGTACGAGGGTGCACTGGTTCGGCTGCGGTGTGAGGTTGTCGTCGCCGCAGGGCCTGGCCAGCGGTGGGAATAGTAGGGGGCGGTGAGGCCTCCGCGGCAGCACAGCCGGCCACGGGAGGCAGGAGCATGCGGCACGACCGACGCTGCTTTGGGCGGCTGGAGGAAGAAGACCAGAGGTTGAAGAAGCACTACGGCCGCTGGATGGACATCGTACGGTCACTGGAGCTAGAATCGTTCATATTGACTAAGTTGACAAAGCCCTTCGGCCCCGTCAACTTAGTAGGTCAACAAGACAGCCTCCCACCAAGGTGGGTCCCAGCTAGCCGGGGGAGTATTCATTTTTTTGTGCGTAATAAGGAGGCACTTACTGTGGGTCTGAGCTGACAGCGGGGGGAACGCTTTTTTTGTGAAATACGGTGGCCCGTCCGGTGGGTCCCAGCAGTCAGGGGCAAACGTTTTTTTTCGCGAAATACTGGTGGTCCGTCCGGTGGGTCCCTGCTGTCATGTGGAGGATTAATTATTTTCCGCATAATAAGGAGGCACTTCCTTGCGGCTGCCGTGGACCCAGCTGTCAGCCTCTTCACGTACAGTATTCTTCCGATGGAATTCGGTCGTTGACCACATTGACCACGCCGCGCCGAGAGCACCACGGCGGTGGACGACGGCAAGGCCTAGGAAGGGGACAACGTGGAGCCGGGGAAGACGCGGAAGTGGATGCCCACGCGGAGAGGAGTACGAGGGTTCACTGGTTCGGCTGCACTGCCGTCGCCGCAGAATATCAGGGGGTGTAGGTGAGTGGAGTGGAGGGATGGCCTGGCTAGCGGTGGGAGTAGTATGGAGGTGGTGAGGCCTCCGCGGCAGCACAGCCGGCCACGGGAGGTAGGAGGAGGCGGCACGACCGGCGCTGCTTTGGGCGGTTGGAGCAAGAAGACCAGAGGTTGAAGAAGCACTACGGCCGTTGGATGGACATCGTACGGTCACTAGAGCTAGAATCGTTCATATTGACTAAGTTGACAAAGCCCTCCGTCCACGTCAACTTAGTAGGCCCACAAGTCAGCTTCCCACCAAGGTGAGTCCCAGCTAGCAGGGGGAGTATTCATTTTTTTGTGCAGAATAACGAGGCACTTCCGGTGGGTCCAAGCTGATAGCGGGGGGAACTTTTTTCGCGAAATACGTTGGCCCGTCCGGTGGGTACCAGCAGTCAGGGGGGAAACATTTTTTTCGTGAAATAAGGTGGCCCGTCCGGCAGGTCCCTGCTGTCAGGTGGAGGAATAATTATTTTGCGTGTAATAAGGAGGCACTTCCTTGCGGCCGCCGTGGACCCAGCTGTCAGCCTCTCCATGTACAGTACTCTTCCGATGGAAGTCGGTCATTGACCACTTTGACCAAGCCGCGCCGAGAGCACCAGGGCGGTGGACGACGGCGACGCCTAGGAAGGGGACGACGCGGAGCCGGGAAAGACGCGGTAGTGGATGCCCACGCGGAGAGGAGTATGAGGGTTCACTAGTTCGGCTGCGACGTGAAGCTGCCGTCGCCGCAGAATAACAGGGGGTGTGGGTGAATAGAGGGATCCCCTGGGCCAGTGGTGGGAGTAGTAGGGGGCGGTGAGGCCTCCACGGCATCATAGCCGGCCACGAGAGGCAGGAGCATGCGACACAACCGGCGCTGCTTTGGGCGGCTGGAGCAAGAAGACCAGAGGTTGAAGAAGCACTATGGCCGTTGGATGGACATCGTACGGTCACTGGAGCTAGAATCGTTCATATTGACTAAGTTGACAAAGCCCTCCGTCCCCGTCAACTTAGTAGGCCCACAAGTCAGCTTCCCACCAAGGTGAGTCCCAGCTAGTAGGGGGAGTATTCATTTTTTTGTGCGTAATAAAGAGGCACTTCCGGTGGGTCCGAGCTGACAGCGGGGGGAACGTTTTTTTCGCGAAATACGGTGGCCCGTCCGGTGGGTACCAGCAGTCAGGGGGGAAACATTTTTTTCGTGAAATAAGGTGGCCCGTCCGGCGGGTCCCTGCTGTCAGGTGGAGGAATAATTATTTTGCGTGTAATAAGGAGGCACTTCCTTGCGGCCGCCGTGGACCCAGCTGTCAACCTCTCCATGTACAGTACTCTTCCGATGGAAGTCGGTCGTTGACCACTTTGACCACGCCGCGCCGAGAGCACCAGGGCGGTGGACGACGGCGACGCCTAGGAAGGGGACGACGCAGAGCCGGGGAAGACGCGGTAGTGGATGCCCACGCGGAGAGGAGTATGAGGGTTCACTAGTTCGGCTGCGACGTGAAGCTGCCGTCGCCATGCAGAATAACAGGGGGTGTGGGTGAGTAGAGGATACCCGGGCCGGTGGTGGGAGTAGTAGGGGCGGTGAGGCCTCCACGGCATCATAGCCGGCCACGAGAGGCAGGAGCATGCGACACAACCGGCGCTGCTTTGGGTAATTTGGAGCAAGAAGACCAGAGGTTGAAGAAGCACTATGGTCGTTGGATGGACATCGTGCGGTCACTGGAGCTAGAATTGTTCATATTGACTAAGTTGACAAAGCCCTCCGTCCCCGTCAACTTAGTAGGCCCACAAGTCAGCTTCCCACCAAGGTGAGACCCAGCTAGTAGGGGGAGTATTCATTTTTTTGTGTGTAATAAAGAGGCACTTCCGGTGGGTCCGAGCTGACAGCGGGGGGAACGTTTTTTTCGCGAAATACGGTGGCCCGTCCGGTGGGTACCAGCAGTCAGGGGGGAAACATTTTTTTCGTGAAATAAGGTGGCCCGTCCGGCGGGTCCCTACTGTCAGGTGGAGGAATAATTATTTTACGCGTAATAAGGAGGCACTTCCTTGTGGCCGCCGTGGACCCAGTTGTCAGCCTCTCCACGTACAGTACTCTTCCGATGGAAGTCGGTCGTTGACCACGTTGACCACGCCGCGCCGAGAGCACCAGGGCGGTGGACGACGGCGACGCCTAGGAAGGGGACGACGCGGAGCCGGGGAAGACGCAGCAGTGGAAGATCGCGCGTAGAGGAGTACGAGGGTTCACTGGTTCAGCTGCGGTGTGAGGCTGCCGTCGCCGCAGAATAACAGGGGGTGTGCGTGAATGGAGGGATGGCCTGGCCAGCGGTGGGAGTAGTATGGGGCCGGTGAGGCCTCCGCGGCAGCACAGCTGGCCACGGGAGGCAGGAGCAGGCGGCACCACCGGCGCTGCTTTGGGCGACTGGACCAAGAAGACCAGAGGTTGAAGAAGCACTACGGCCGTTGGATGGACATCGTACGGTCACTGAAGCTAGAATCGTTTATGTAGACTAAGTTTACAAAGCCCTTGGTACGCTCCAACTTAGTAGACCCACAGGTCAGCCTCCGAAACGGTGCGCCCCAGATGTCAGGGGGAGGAATCATTTTTTGGGCGGCCGAAGCTAAGAATATCCGAGATTGAAGAAGAAGCACGACATCCGTTGGATAGACATCCAACGGCCACTTCTCTAGAACCGTGTGTTGACTATAATAAGTTGACAAAGCCTTGCATACGCATCAACTTATTTTTTTAGGGGACGCGTCACTTAGTAGGCCCACTAGTGTGTGGCAGAGAACTTATAGCCCATTTGTGTTTTGTAAGAATGTACATCCCATTTTTGAATTTTAATGGAATTTACAACAACCCATTTACAGTTTGGTAAAAGGACAACCCATTTTCTAGCTAGGACAACGATTAATAATTTCAACCAACCGTTGAAGACAGAATTCAATAAAATTTCCCACATTTTGATGGGATCCGAAATATTTTTATCCCGAAATTTCTATTCAGATTAAATATAAATTTGTATTACGTAAAAATCCAATGAAACATTCTTGCACAAGAACAATGAAAATTTAAGATTTTCAAAATCCATAAATAATATTTTATAAACTAATTTCGTGTTTGGTGCATTTTTTATAGTTACTGCCCAGTTTTTATAATTACATCCCATTTATTACTTTTAAAGCCCATTTTCCTGTTAAGCCTAATGCATCCCTCCTAGGAAAGATTTGCCTTTGTGGGCGGAGAATAACAAGTTGACCTTGCCGGGTATTCCTCAAAAAGACGTATAGCTGGGCTAGCCATTTTCATCTTGAAAAAAGTAGTATCTGGGATGGATATTTGGCCTGGGCTAGACGGGCCACAGCCCGCCCATTTAATACCCTGCTCTCCTCTGAACAACAACGAAATCATCGCCAAGAAAAACTCTGCAGTGCTCACGCCTCAAAAACACAAATACTGCTCGAGCTGCTTGGTCCCAGCTGTCGGCCGCACCTTGTGCAATTCTCTCATTTATATTGACTACATAGGTTGACAATGGTGTGGGACCGTGATGTCAGGAAACCAGGAGAAAGCAAAAAAATATAGTTGTACATAATAAGGAGGCACTTGCGTATGTACGGCTATGGCCCTAGTGGGTCCCTAGTGTCATCCAGTCAAAATAAAGTCATCTCCTGAATCCTCATGTTCGTTGACCATGTTAACAATGCTTGGCGCCACGGCGAGCGCAACAACTCGAAGGACAACGGAGAGGGCCTCGCGGGCCCTACAGAGGTCTGATACAGCGCCCGCTGCTCATTCAGGAACCCAGGATCATCGGACACATATGAGCACCTTCGAGAAACTGATACGGCATGAAACGGTAAGGCCACGCTTGGGAGCTCTGGTTTATTTCAAACCTGTATTAACATACAAGTGTAATTTACTCTTCATCGGAAGGCCCGTGGTCTGTAAGTAAAACCGGCGGGTTACACGTGTAATTTGAGAGACCAGTGTATATTTTACGAGCATTGCTATATGGACGACATTACCAGACGATACATGCACGACATGCATATCATGCCATCCATGGGCAAGGCTGAAACAGCAGCTAACGGAAGAATTAGCAATCGTCCGAGTGTCGTTCAGCGTTTTTATCGTGTGTGAAGTACTTCCGATATTTTACTAGTCGAAATCGACCAACCAAGCGCCTTCGCCCGAGACCATCTGCTTTAATTTACAAGCATCAGTTTTACAAGCGGTTTTGGTTGGAAAATGACGATCGAATCACGGCCTAATATCATTAGTTGGTCGGAAGATCATATGGTTTCACGTCTAACCTGCCCGACATTTCGTATAGGCTATGAATGAAACATCAGACGATGAACTTCTTACGCACGGAAACAACAGAAGAGGATGATCTTCTTAACAAGCAAATCACTCGCATTAGATCGACATGCAAAACAATATGAAGGATTATTCTCAGGAGGCACGGTGAACAGCTCGTGATGCCTCATGCCACAACATTCCAAGATCAACTTTGCAATCAAACACAAGGCCTAGCATTACATAGACAATATATAGAACAAACTCTTAACACAGGAATATCTCAGCAGAGTAACTATTTACTTCTAAACTGAACACAGGAATAGGAAAAAACACTTGACGCTCCTCACAGCAAGGGCGTCCCACTCAAAAATATCAAATGCATGTCTTCTGGCTAACATCAATGAGCAAATTTTGACAAGGTTTTCCTATTCCAATATATTAAACTAACGTCTTCTTGCTAACATCAATGAGCAAATTTTGACAAGGTTTTCCAATTCCAATATATTAAACTAACGTCTTCTTGCTAACATCAATGATTAAACTTTGACAAGCTCCTCCCCTTCAAAATATGTAATGCCTATGATCGTGTCCTATCTTAGCTTCTTGTACTTGTTTGGGCACTTTTTGCCCAGGGCACTCCACGTGTTGTTAAATTGCCAATGGTCTCTGCAGACTAGTCATGTCACCGGTGTCTAATAATACTCTCTAAAGCTTCTCGGTCATTCCTTCAGTAATGTACCGCATCCGAAGGATCGCTTCTTTACGCAAAGTGGAACGATTTAACTTGACCCAAAGAACGCAGCAGTTTGCCTTGGACACATTGGCTCCTTTTGTGCAGTTCAACTAAAATCAAGTCGGAATAAAACCGAGCTTTAATTTTGATATCCTTGTAAGCAAGAATAGGTATAAGGGAAACAATTCGAGAAATAACGGTTGATGACTTGTCTTAATGGGAAACAAAGCAGAGAGGAGCAATTCTCTATCAGTGTGATTCATTCATATTGACTGAGACATTATCTTAACAATGCCTTGGTTCAACATGTATAAAGAACGACAAAGCAGAAAAGTACCATTCATAAAACAATGCACTGAAATCAAGCAAAGTGTTTTGCGTAGCGAAGCAAAATGTTGCAATAGCAACAACTTGAATAGATATCATGTGGTAGAGACCAAGATTTGAAACAACTCGACAGGAACACTGGAAACAAATCTCGATCTCCTTTTGTGCAGTTCCACCAAAATTAAGCAAAGTCACCGGTGTGACATTCAAGTTAAACTGCACAAAACACTCTTAAAACATAAGTGTTTCGAGTAGCGAAGTAAAATGTCGCAATAGCAACAAGTTGAATCGGTACCCCTGTTTTAACAGAGGCAAAAAAGGAAACAATTACTTGCCGATAAAGGAGGATGAAACAAACAGTGACAGAAAGAAGCATCTAACCTATCTTGGATGGAAAACAAAGTAGGATAGTAGCATTTCTAAAATGGTAGCATTGATTCATATTAACATAGACACTCTCTTGAAACAACATTCGTTAAAAAATGTAATTTACTTTTAACAATGGCATTGCTTCACCATGTGCGTCCACACGTATAAATGGGTGATGCAGAGTATGTAGCCAAGCGGCATATCTGTGTTGGTCCCATATTTGTTCTCTTTGAACTTTTTTCCTATGTGAGGGCAGCAAATCTAGTCCTGCACAAACTACCCGACCCCCCCCCCAGTTTCTTTCCCTTTTCAACAAAGAGATCGGTTCCTTACAGATGTGTGTACTGGGTTACCCCCTTTTTCCCTTTTCGACCAACAAAGCGGCTGGATAGCCAGTCTATACTACATTTCCTCCCTCCTTTCCTCATTGAACCACGTCCTAGATTCATGCTCCACCCCACCGCACCTTTATCTCCTCTTTGAACCAAGACCTAGATTCGACTACAGATCGAAAAAGATCCACATACAGCTAGAGCAACGACGGTTTCAAAGAAACTTATACCTTAGGGTCGTCGGGATGTGGGAAGGCGTGCGGCGGGAGGCCGGATCTGCCCACACTACGTACGGCAGCGAGGAAGAAGGGGTCGGTGGCCCTCCCGCACAAGCGCTGAGTGAAATAGAACAACGCAGCCGACAGTGGATTGCCTCCCTCGCCGAAGGCGATAGAGTTAACGCTGCACCTCCTCCCCTTCCCGGTGTGACGGGATATAGACGCCTCCTTCACCAGCTGTGAGGGGGGAGACAGACAAGTGGCCAACGCAGTCTTGTTTAGATCTGGTGAAGATAGGGTGAGAGACTGTGAATATAGCAAACCCTAGCAAATGAACGCTGAGCCTCCAGCGTGTAACATATATGTATTGCGGCGAGCGTGTGGAGAGTGCAAACCCTAGCGAACAAGCATTGAGGCTCCCGCTTATATATATATACTAACGTAGTATGGACTGAGCTCCGGTGCCTTCACTCCATCTGCTTTTGGCTGTATGACAGGTGAGCCAACCACATTTTGGGCCCACCTGTCATAAACCCAAAGGCGGGTGCACTAAGTCAATGAAGTTGCGTCCATATAGTACTCTCGTGTGTATATGACTAATATATAGTGGAGTGGTTTTCTTATTCTCTCCATAACAATCGTTTTAAATTGTGTAAGTACGAAATGAAACTCTTTATTTAATGTACAGAGGGAGTACTACTTCCGATGAACTAACTATCCACGCCCACGCGTCCTGGTCGCACTTCCTGTCCTTCACGTGTGGTATACTACCCTCCCTTAAGTGAAAAACCACACATGCGCCACATTATTGAAAACGTGTGAGAGTGTGTACAAATAAAGAATTTTAATTTCAATTATCGGAAATGTTTGAGAGTATTACAAAGTTTGACTTCAGTCAAATCTAATATGGAGTAAATAAAATGGAGGGCTACTACGTCCATCCGGGTTTTAGTCCACACCATTTTTTAAATCAAAGTTAATAGCTGGACAAATAAAATTACAGGGGAGCTGGAGACAAAGTTGTGAGAAGGCTTAGAAATCAATACAAAACTTATGCTCTTAGTACCAACGTCGATCCTTCTTCGAGGAAACATTTGGTTCATAGCCAATTGTGTGATAAAATTGTACCAACGTGAAAGACGACTGCGTCTCCAATGCAACCAAGGTGAACTGATGAAGGATATCATCTTTGTGCGTAACAAGCAAAGAGCACTGATGGAAGAAAGCTTGTTTTTCATTGAAAATCGATCAGCTTCACCAGCCGACGCAACCATGAGGCGCGACCATGAGCATCAATAGGTCATCGTGGTGATGCATCATCCATTTGGCATCAAGTTTGGGTGAGGCACCTATGAAGTTTGACAAATCCTCACTGTGGTCTGTTTCTTCTCAGTAATCAAGCTCGAGGAAGGAAGAACCACGTGGCAGAGGACAGTGAGGCGGAACAACAATGGCCATCCAATTTTGTGCAGTTCCACTAAAATTGAGGAAGACATGCCCGGGTATGGAGACACGCATCGCTGTTTCCAAAAATATAAAAAAGGGTTAATGAAAAGTACACCAACAAACAGAAGCATCATAATTATATCTTGATGGGAACTAAACCAGGATACCCGAGAAAAAAGCATTTCTTCATTTAACCAGTGATAGTACTACCACCATATCGACAATGACCGCACAACCACCATGTACTTTTGTCGAAACAACATGTATACCTCCACCGACTATAATAGTACTAGTAGGTGATGTTGGACCAGCCGACGAACCCTAGCTACTATGCATGGGGAGCTGGGGAGTAGTCGCATAGAAGAAAACCCGCACGTAGCGACCTGGGGAGCTGGACCAGTACAAGAAGTTATACCTCAGGTGGGCGAGATGTCGTTTAGGAGGGCGGGCGGGATATGCCCACACGACGGCAGCGAACAAGGGCGCGGAGGATCTTCGTCCGCGCCAGCGCCGGCTCCGAGAGGACGGTGCGCATCGGCTCCCCCCATTGCCGACGGTGATAACGTCAACGCTGCACCTCCTCACCTCCCGCAGCGGACGGGATTCGGCTGGCTCTGTGACCACCAGTGAGGAGAGAGATAGATTGGACACTGTCATCTTGTTTTGATATGGAGAGGGTGAGAGAGCGAGACGCGAGAAACTCTATCAAACAAGAGGCTATAATGGAGTAAAAAATCTCTCCATAGTCGTGGTTTTAAATAGAATACGCGCGTTCCCGGAAAAAAGAAACGAAAACTGGCAGACAATTTTTTAAGGGTCTGTCTAGGACACATCTAGATGTGACATAGTTATGTCACATCTAAGTTCATGTCCACTCTGCTTGTGGTCTATTTTTTTGTCCTAGTTTTTTTTTTCTTGTTGCTACATTATATACTTGTGGGAGCTTAGATGTGATATCCTTAAATAACATCTAGATGTGAATTGGACAAACTGATTTTCTAACGTATCAAGAAAGAAAACTCGATCAAAAACACGCCCCCGCTTCTAGGTCGCGAGAGTCGCCACGCACACACACATAGACATAGACATGCATATCCGTGTTTACGTAAAATTCCATTTCCATCTCCATCTCCAATCATATTTGTCCAAGCGGCACATTATTTACGTTGTTAATTATATACGCAACAATATTAACATACATCATCTCTTGTTTTTGCGACGTCCGGACCGCTGCCACGGCCGATCCTCGACCAACCCGAACCCTCTTCATCACCGCGTGCTTCCCGCCCAAACGGTCAAGGCCGCATTCATGCCCGCCAGAGCGGACGCGACCTCTCACCGGGCGCCGGCATTGAAGCGCGCCGCCGAGAGAGCGCCGCCGCGCCGCTTCGGTGCACGCGGCTGCTCCGCGCTCAAAGGTCGCAATAGCCGCTACAACATGCATGTAAAAAGTTTTGGGAGTCCGTATACAGCTAGCTGTCCTCCCCAACTCATCAATCTCTTCCAAGAGTGCTAGTAGTACTTCATGGCGCGATCCATCGACAAGCAAAGGGAAAGTTATCGTATACTCGGTTTGCGGTGAGTGGCATGCCGAGCGACCATGTGGGGTCGAGCCGTGGAGGAGGGTGAGACACGAACACGACAGACGTGATTTACTGTGTGATTTGACTGCTCCTTAGTGGCCCCTACACGTACTCCCCCTAAGTGTATGCAACAGTCACACGTACACATGGAGGCGAAAACGCGCGCGACGCCCTAATGCATGCATGTCCGAGCACACGACGGAACACACACGGTCATGCTAAGTGCTCAACCTACATGTGCATGCACACACATACTCAGTCAGGGTGAGCTAGTGACCGTATAAACACCGGAAAATATATATATTGAGCGCAATGAGCGTATTATGAAGTCCATCGACCATATTTTTACAAATATACAAGTGATGACAGTGTATTTATCTCGCTTGAAATTAATCCATATTAACCGGAGAGGAGGCAGTATGGACTAGCATTACTTACGCGCGGTGGCTCGCAGGACAAGGAGAAACTTTTGACTAATGCAAGCTCTCCTCGCCAAAGCGGTGGACGGCAATGCTTAATTCGTGTCGATTGCCGAAGCATACACTATACTACTAGTGCTACTATTGTTCGACTTCCTAATAGGCTAACAGCCAAGCTTAAAGTTTACTAATATAGTCTATAAAGGTACGTACTATACTAGTACTAGGAACCGGATGGAGGAGCGTCTGACTCTTATTATAATTTTAAAATGTGATAAAGCAATCTTCAACACATTTGGTTATCTTCGAGGGTTCTCGCATGTGATAATGGAAGTTGATTGCATGGAACACTCGCCACAATTCTCGCTTAATTCTGGCTCATATCCTGTTACAAATAGTAGCGCCGTAATATTTCTCTTTTTTGTTATTCAGCATGTAAACAGGTCAGCAAACCTTGCGGCGATCTTCGCATGCGAACCGTGCTTGCTGCACTTTGAATGTGGCCGAGAGCTGGCTTGATGAAACACCTCGCTTCCTACTTCTTTTTTTATGGGTACCTCGCTTCCTAGTGACCAAAGGTCTTGGCTGATCGTCCTAAGAATGCTTATATATGAATAAAGCTCTCTCATTTACCCGCAAAAAGGATTGAGCCATATTAACCGGAAAGGAGGGAGTATGGACTAGCACTACTTTTTGGTGTGTCCCGTCAACTCGCAGAACGAGGAGAAGCTTGCAGGACAAGGTGAAGCTCGCCACGCTTTTGACTAATGCAACCTACCCTCGTGGACATGCATCAGTCCATTCGTGTCGATTGTCGAGGCATACACCGTAGTACCCAACATGCGGAGTACCATCATTGTTCGACTTCACGAAGAGGCGAAGAGCCAAGCGCAGTAGTACGAGTAGTACTACTACTAGAACCGCATGGTGGAGCGTTTGTACTCTTATTTCTTTTTATCTCTGATAAAGTACACGTTTATTCCGGAGAAGGGCGGAAAACGGCAGCCCAACATGGCAACATGTAATGAATGATATCGATCAACCAACCATGCTCGAATATATCTTGGCCTCCATGCGAACCCGCCTATGTGTTCTCGCCTCGCCCTCTCAAGGAACGGCGGGTTGGCTCTTTGCCATCAATTGAGATCGGTTTGCTCACACTCCTGTCCCACATGTCGTGATATGCCAAGAGGAGGTGCGCTGACCGACCGCCATACGCTGCATTTGGTTTTGAACCTTCATACTACTCCTCCCTCCGTCACAGCCATGTATGCGCTTCATTATGATGCATTTCTCTCAATGCATTTCCACCACCAGAGAGACTTTAGACGCGTTTGGTTTAATGCTCAATTAATTAGGGCGTGGTAACCGCAATCAAGTCCACAATTTTTCTCCATGTAACTACGGAATGGAGTAAGTGCATGCATGTGTGTACCGGGTGGAAGCACTGCATGCATGTGTGTACGCATTATTCTCTACTAGTAATAGACGCGTGCTATAACTACCAATGCTATTTTTCAGGCCGATCGCTAGTCGCCTTTGGTCCCATAGATCTTTTTTTTTTTCTCAAGCGCGCTATATAAACAAAGTGACGGATGGAGTAGTATGAGCGGATTCAAAGAAGAGCGTATTGATGGTTGCTTCTTCTTGAGCAACTTACAAGTGGGAAAGGTGGGGCTTACGATTTGACTGCTCATTACTCACTATTAATGCGGCGCAACGACCGGCTGAGTCTCCCATGCGGTTGTGCACTACCCCTCGGTTCTTAAATATACTCCGAGTATATTTGTCTTTCTAGAGATTTCAACGAGTGATTACTCAAATATTTGTCTTTTAGAGATTTCAAATGGACTGGCACATACGGATGTATATACATATTTTAGAGTGTAGATTCTCTCATTTTGCTCCATATGTAGTCACTTGTTGAAATCTCTAGAAAGACGAATAGAATATTTAGGAACGGAGGGAGTACACATACGAAGCAAAATGAGTGAATCTACACTCTAAAATATGCCCGTTTGAAATTTGTAGAAAGACAAATATTTAGGAACTAAGGAGTATAATTTTGTGCATGGCACATGGACCCGGATGATGAAGAGGCTTCTGGCAATGCTATCAAGCTTCCATCATTTGTTTACATAATTGACGTACTATACAAATAATTTTCCAGCGAGACATGAAATTGTACAATGGTGTGAGCTTTCAGCTTTGTTTTGGCGTGTCTTGCCATCGATGCTCTTTCGAAACAATAAAAACTAACTTCCTTGTTAATGCATGTCAATTATTAGCAGATCGAGCTAATAATTACATCACAATCAAGACAGAGTTGTGAGAAGGTGTTAAATTAAAATTGATCCATGCTTTCATTGGCAGCAACGCCCCCAGCTCTGCCTAAATCAACAAGGCATGTTGGGAAAAAAGTAGCTGTCTGGAGCATGCAACATTCCGATCATTTTGTGCAGTTCCACTAAAATAGAGCTGAGCGCCCCTGTTCCAAAGATATTAAGTGTGATTACGATAATAGAGGACTGCTGATGAAACAATAAACACATAAATAGAAGCCGGTCACCTTTGCGTCTCTTTTAAGACTAACTAGTTGGAGAAGATTAGGCTCGGAGTTGGATGAGGAGGATAGAGCAAAACCAATCTCCCTTTGTGCAACAAGACTGAATGTAGAGACGCGTTGCCCATGTGACATTTTAGTACAACCGCACAAAACACTCTTAAGAAAAAGTGATTTGTGCAGTTCACCAAAAGGTCGCAATAGCAACGAGGTGAAATGGATAGCCCTGTTTGCAAAAAAGAGGTAGAAAGGAAACAATTATCGCCAATAACAGTTGATGACACATGCGACGACAAAAAGAAGCATATTCCTTGCCCTAAGGGAAGATAACAACACGGTTGTGTTTGTCTAAAACGGTGTGAGGACGAGAATGCAATATGGAAAGTACGCCGGACGAGCCACGTTTTGGGCAAAGAACTATGGAAGATCCACATGCAGCGACGGGAAGACGGGCAAGGAAGCAAGGCCGAGGGGATACCGGAGGTCGCGGGATGTAACTAGGTGAGCGGCGGCGGGCGAAATCTGCGAGTAGGTGGCGTAGGCCCTGCCGCGCCGGAGCTTGGTCAGAGAGAACGGCGTGTACCGCAGATCGGGACGTGCTGCCTCGGCGCCGTCGAACGGAGAAACGATGCACTTCCTCCCTTTCCCCCGGCGGACGGGATGCGGCCGGATCAATGACCAACGGTGAGAGAGAGAGAGGCCACCACACTCCCTTTCCCCCGGCGGACGGGATGCGGCCGGATCAGTGACCAACGGTGAGAGAGAGAGAGGCCACCGCAGCCTTGTGTGAGATACTCTGAAGAGCGACAAACCAGGCACGCAAGGCTCCATTGTATATAGTGAGCGGACTACCTTTTTCTCCATAAAAATCGTTTTATATTCTGTGTACGTGCCATTGAGCGCTATAACTTTATTTAAAAATAACGCGGCAACGCGTCAAGTCGAACTTTGTTTCGTGCAGGCGTGGTACACGACCTCCCTAGGTAAACAACCGCTACAGGCATTCAAATTAGCACGGGCTGCCATTTTGTAAAGAAATGAGCTCCACCGTACCCGCTGGTGTGGCTGGGCACGAAGCATGAGTACGTGCACGGTGCACCTATTCTCTTCTTGTATACGTACACCACCTACATGGGGTTGTGTGAGAGAGATACAAACCTAGAGAGATATAGTGTGTGGGTTCTTGAGAGTTTTTTTGGGGGGTTCAATCAAAAATGTAACATATGCAATGTGTGTGAAATAGAGTCCTGGATATAACATATATATAGAGGGGCGATCCACGAGAAGAGAGTGGAGGTATCACCGGCTTGAGGTGTCCATAGAATCAAAAGAGGATGATGTGTGTGTGTGTGTGCATGCGATCGATAAAGAGTGCCATCGAATTTGTGTGTGCCCACGCCAAAGATATAGAGTGGCTGGCCCATCGAACGTGAGAGGGACATGTGCAGTTTGTCTCGTGGCATGGATACCTACCGCAGCGCCGACTATCGGTGTGTGGTGGGGAAGAGGGAGGCCCAATTAACTATAGAGGTACAATGGCTGGTATATGTGTGGAGGAGGAGAGAGGCCTACCTCATGTATTAAGGAGATCGATCTGCCTCATGTATTAAGGGAGATCGATCGGCATCCATGCATATGTGCATGAGAGGAATAAGGTTGGGAGAGAGACAGAGCTAGAGTGTTGGAGGGGGTGGTAGTGGAGTTGCTTCTAACAAATGGTGGGATAGGCTTGCTAGACAAACGGAGGGCACGCCCGCAATATCAATAAGAGAGGAGATGGCTGCTTGTTGTCTGTGCACGTGCGTGTGAGAGACGGGTCAGGAGGCATGCACGAATGATGAGGGGGGACGATGTGGCTGTGGTAAGCAGACATAACTACATAGGAAGATCAATCGCCCTTTGTTAGAGAAAGGAGAGACATAACTTGTGAGGTACGTCGATCGATGGGGGGGTAGTTAAAGTCGATCCAGGTATATGTTGGGAGATCGATTGGTATACATGCATGTGTGTGTTAGAAGCAAACGAGGCACGAGGAGAAGGATAGAGATAGAGGGATGCATGTAGGAGGTGGTACGAGAGGCATACTATATCAAGCGGGGAGGAGAAGTAGTACGAGAACGATGAAAAGAGTGGTGGGAGTGAGGCATGGACGGTGACAAGAGAAGAGGGAAGCTTGTGTTTGTGCTAGGCACACCTGGCTAGAGAGGCATATCGATCGATGTGTGCCAGAAAGAAGGAGCTGGGGGCCTACACACACCGTGGGTGAACGACCTAAAGTGAAAAGACGAATTTTGCTGATGGAGCTAGAGAATGCTGAGGAGGGTGAGAGGGATGCGGCGTGTGCATGCACAAGAGAAAGTTAGCGCTAGCTACAAAGATAAGAGGGTTGTGTGGGTGTAAAAGACTAATAGAGATCATATATACTTCATTATAAAAAGCTAATTCGGATATTTGAAGAATTTATCATAGTGTTTTAAACCGACGATGTGTGAATATATATAACGGTGATACACATGGTGTGTTTATGAACATGTTATACTACATTTAATATATTTTATCTCTACTCTTATAAAAAACGGAGTTGTTGATGATGGTGTGCCTGCCATCCTGCATTATAGGTCGTCCGATTTATATCTCATGGATAGCAAGGAAACTATGATGGTTGAAGTTGGCAACAATCATGATTGTAGATTCTTATTGAAATAGAGAAACGAATTCAAATTTAGTTCGAATTGCAGCGGTAGTATAGACATTTGGAATGCACTAAAATGTTGGTATGAGTAGGTTACATGCATTATACAACAAAGCTTAAAAAATTAATCGGACATAACATGGATTCATACTCCTCCTTCCATCTATATAGGGCGAATGAGATTTTTAAGACCGCTTTGACTATTGACAAGATTAATAGTACATGACATGCACAATGTGAAAATTATATCATTGAAAGAACCTTTCATGCACGGTTAACGGTGTGCTTTGTGTAAGTTGCATGTCATATATCATTGCTCTAATATTTGGTCAAAGTTAGCATCGAAAAACGATTAGGCCCTATATAGATGGAAGGAGGGAGTAGCTTTGAATAGCATTTGTATAGTAAAACGGGCAAGACTCTCTTTGTGTGGTGTGAATAGTTTTATTTTTTCATTTTCTTTTGGTTGAGGGAAGTGCGAATTGATTTGGTACGCATAAGTACAATATTACTACACAATATTACTACTTAGGCTTGTCCTAAAATTCAACCCGCCTTGTTATATCCCAAAATTCAGATATCGTGCTCCCAAAACTGGCGCTTTCACAACCCGCGCCTTGCTATCCCAAAATTACAACGCGAAAACTCCCTCCACCTGCCAAATCCCGACACGTGAAATCCCCTTCTAACCTCGAGCCGAAGGGCCGCTTAGTTCAAATCGGTGGGGGTACTTTTGTAACACACCCTACATTTTGGACAAGCGCGTCCCTAAGTCATGCTTCACCCTCCCATCGCCCTTTTCGCCATTCAAATCCCAGCCGCCATAACCTCTCCGCTCCAGCCGCGAAACCCCACCTCCTCCGTCCGCCACGCCACCGCTGCCCAGCCGGAGCCTCTTCCCCGACGACGCCGTCCACCGCAACAGCTCGACGCCCTCGCCCACCTCCCCGGATGAGGATCCGTCGTCCATCTCGCCGTCCCGCCGTTCAGCCGCCTGCCCTCCACCTCCAAGGAGCTGCTCCGACGATCGCCTCGCCTATCGCGGCTGCTCCATCCCCACAGCGCCGCTTTAACCTGCTCCACCGAACCGCAAGATCCTCACCGACTCCTCGGACGGCCGAGGCCTACTCGGCGCCACCAAAGAGGTTGTACACTCATCGCATCGCACCTTCTCCTTAACTCGACCTCCCGGCGCCGACGGTGCTCCATCCCGCACCGCCATGGAGCGGCTACCTTGAAGCCGGCGCCGCGGGCGACATCTCCACGGCGGCTCTCCCCCAGTGCGAGGCCCCTTCGGCGGCGGCGTCCATACCAGCCGGATCTGCTGTCTGCGCGCTCGCTCGCTCGCCTTTCGCTCGCTGCTGCTGCTCGCTCCGCTCTCGATCGCTCGCCGCCGCCCTGCTGCTGCTGCTGCTCCCCTCGCTTCGTGCTGCTGCTCGCCCGATTAAGCCACACTTCACCGATCTGAATCGACTTTTGGGTCATCGATTTTGGGGTTGGGGGGCTCACCGGAGTTAAGTAAGAACCACCCGCAGCGGGGACGGGGGCTCGCGGAGAGGTACCCCACTATCTATCTTAGGGTTCAGGGTGGGGGCGGGGGCCTAGAGGGCTGGCCGAGGCGGCGGTGGCGAGTTGTTTCTGGGCGGCGAGGCGGCGCTGGGGCCGGCGGTTCGGCCGGTGGTGGCAGGCGGCTCAGGGGTGTGCAGGTTGAAGATGAACTGCAGGCCCTCCCTAAACTACATGTCAAGTGTCTCTCTGCTACCATTATGCTCAGTTTCGATAAAGAGTATTCAGATTCCACAAGAATTTCAGTTTCGACAGCTTAAGTTCAGAGTCAACAGTTTTACCTCATCTGTTGTAGTCGTGGTTTTGGTGATGTTAATTTTACATCCATTTTACATCATCTATTGGAGATGCTATTAGAATCCCACTTGAGATTGACGATGTCTGTCTTGTGCTGCTTCAGCCTTGACGCCTTACGGCTCACCGGAGCTGCTCCAACGACGTAACGATCCATCACAACAGAGCAAAGGCTCGGACGCCGCCTACTGATTCCTCGATCTTCCTCCACACCTCCGACAGCCACCTCTCGCCTCAACTCGCTTCAAATGACCAACCCAATGATGCCGAGGTCGACACGGCTATGGCAAAGAGGTTGTACACTTGTTGCATCACTTATTACTATACATTCACGCCGATCCATTAGGGCTATTTTGGTTCAACGGAAAACGCCGATCCACCGGTTGTTACCATCACTCTAAATTTCTGCATGCTCTCCTTACATAATCTCACCATATTTTTTCAGTATGCATGTCGATATTGTACACAGTCATGCTGAACATGTAGAGAAAAGAGAAGAGTTTTATGCGGCAATACAATGTCATGCGACATCGCCCATGGTGGGTTCAATGGCAAACCCTCCCCACCCCTCTCCAGATTGTAATCCAGAGGAAGATATCTGTTCGAGGCGGATTCTGACGCCACCGACCACTCCTATTTACCCCCAAGGTGTTTGTTTCTACCTTGGCATGATGATGTTAGTCATATCATGCATATGTTGCCTTGCAAGGCCTACTTTTGACATCATATATGTCATCCGCTTAGTTTAGACATGTTCAGTAATGCCACCTGTTTAGTTTCTATATCATATATGGGAATTATGCAGCCTCATGTCTTTTAGCCAGCCATAATATATGTGAAATGTGCAATGCCATCCTGTTTAACCAGGCATCATATATTTGAATGATATCTTGCCCATCCTTTTCTTCATTACATTTCCATTTGTCGACAATGTTTGTACATTAAACTACTCTTCCCGTGAATCAGCCATTTGGGTGGGAGATGGAAAATCTGGAGGAAAACAAGGCCTTCAGAGAGCATGCTGCTACCGTCAAGCAGATCTCTTGTTGGGTCCCGATAGCTCCTCGTAGATGGATTCAGAGATAGATGACCAGTCCTATTCCCCACCGAGGTGTATGCTCTAACTTGGCACGGTTATATCGCTCATATCATGCATACGTGTCTTGCATTGCATAGTTTAGACATCATATACACAATATTCAACACCATGTTCTTAGTTCGTACATCATATCGAATGCCCTCTGCTTAGCATATAAATCACATATGTGAATTAAATGATGCGATCCTGATTACTTAGATAACATGTAGGTGAATTATGTCATGCGATCCTGTTTAGTTATTCATCATATCTTTGAATTATGTTATGCTATGCTATCCAGTTTAGATAGACATCATATATGTGAAATTATGTCATGCTATCCGCTTTAGTTAAACAATATACATGTCAACTATTTCATGCCCTCTTTTTCCACACTATCTATTGCATCTGTCTCTCATACAATGTCTGTACATTCAACTATGTTTCCTGTTTATCAGCCATTTGAATTGGAGCGGTGATGCCAGATTCAGCGGAATAAAACACGGTCTTCAAATAAAACAGTGCTACCTCTTGGTGGAGATAGCACCCGGTTGTACATGCACAAGAACCAGCCCTACCACACATAACCCAAACTCTCGCAGATTGTACCCCATCATGCGATGGACAGAGAACCAGCTTCACCCAATCTAACCCCAACCCCAGCCGATAGTAACCAGTTCCTGTTGACACAACACCATCTCCACCATAGAGCTCCCAAACAAGAGCAGTTAGTAAGGCAGCTCCAAAGGCCCAAAGGGCCAAGATTATCACGGCGAACCCCAACTCCACCAGTTAGTACGCCTATTCCTGTGGAGGAAGCACAACCAGCCAGCCATCGTAGTTTAGCATCTATCGATTTGATGTTGTTAAATCATATGTGCGTATCTTCCCATCTTGGAAATATTATATCAAGATGAAGGAAAATGCCATTGTGTGTGTTTGTCCAGAGTTATGTGTAAGTAATGTTATTCATGGCAATTACTTTGCTTCGTCCCATACATCCTACCTCCATGATGGTTATAATACAACAAATTTTCCCATTTTCTCTATAGAGAAGGACCGATTTGGAAACTCAGGATGAGGTAACCTGTGCTAATACCTCTCGCTATCTTCAAGAATGCTTGGTGGCAGATCGAATTACTCAAGAAAACGTACTTCACCGCAAAGAAACTCATCAAATTCCCTTACGCTCTCCCGAGACACATTTATCGGACGATGATCGGGAACGCTTTGTTCAGATCGTCCCAACCAAGAATGTGGTAAGGTCTATGAGCTCATTTTCTATTTTTAAGTATTTTATTCTTGCATCTTATGTACTGCTCATGTAGAACAAGTGCCTAAACCTCAAGAACAACTGTTCTAATTTAAGATTCCATTGCTATCATAGTTCAAAAAGCGCTAGGCGTTAATTGTGCGTTTTGCCACCGCTTTGCGCTTTTATCGACCAAAGCGCATGCTTATGCGCAGTTATGCACAGATTATGCGTAGTTATGCGCAATGCATTTTGCCAACGCTTAGAGCCTAGCGCGCTTAAGCGCCGCTTAGGCGCGCCTTTTTAACTATGATTGCTTTGCTCTTGTATCACCGTATTTACTCATACAAACTTATTTTTAAATTGAAGGATCCAATCAAACTCCAATGGCACAGCAGGTATGTTCACGCATGTTTCTTTAACATGTTTGCTCTTATCAATAGCTCGTTGATTTCAATTTCAATTGTGTATACAGTTGACTTTCATATCATGCACATTACTAGCATCACAACAGAGCCAATAGTGTTGTTGTACATGTAGACCCGTGGTACCCATCTGAAATCTTGTTGTGCCATGTAGTTTCCCACGCTTTGTATTCTTTCACCGCTGCTTTGTCTTGAACTGATATGATTTGAACCGTGTCTCTATTTTGATTTGGCAAGACAATGCAAAGGACCATAGGACATAGATATATGTTTGTTTGATGCTTTTATTATGTACTAGTACTTGGCAATAGAAGACTTGGTAGTTTAATCATGTCCACCTTACTAATGAACTGGTTCACCAAATGAGTTTCATATACTAGTACATGCTAAACTTGTTATGTGTCCGCTTGTTTCTTCTTTTAGAATGTCGATGTAATATTGGGGAAGAGTGCCTTATTAAGCAATGGTAAAGGAAGTAATGCGATAAGGTTCAGATAGTGACACATCCTTGTTGGTCTCCAACAAAGCTGATAAAACAGCTAAGGAAGACTATCTTGAAGACAATGAGACAACCCCAAAGTCCTGTCTTGGTTTAGTGTTCGAAGCATCGCCACTACCGCATGCACAAGCTATTCAAACTCACCGTCTGAATCAGTTCGGTTTCTTGAGTCTCAACTACAAGCTGAAAGACATCGATCACCGTGTCATGCGACAAGAAGCGGAAGGATGCGGAAGTCCCCGGAGCATTCAGATGCATACTTTCCGTGCAACAAAGAAGCGTTGAGGATTTTAGCGCCAAACAGACAAAGCTAATCAGCTTGCTGCTTATTGCCGCATGGTGGATACCTGTGATAACGCTTTCTTGAGCTCTTCGAAGTTGTTTCAGTTATGCTCTTGTTTTGCTGCCGCGTTTATTTGCATCGTGGCCAATTTTGACGGCCAAGTGTATGTAATATGCTGCTTTGTTCCCTATATTTGCACCGGTGGCTAACTTTGATGCCCAAAGGATGTAATATGTGTAATAGCGGTAATAGGCTAGCCTTAATTGCTTGCTTATTTATTTCCTTATTGTCTTGTTTAGTTGTTTGCTTGTAGTCACCGCAGTTCTTTTTCTCGTGTTTTTCTAGTGGCCACAATAGCCTATTTTTGGTAACTAGGCCAAAATAATCATGGCAACACACGGACTGTTGTAACCATGGGCCTCCGCAGTCAGATGATCCATGGGCCTTCGCTCGCCGTAGGACCATTGGCCTTCTATACGGGCCGAGGATCCATCGGCCTTCTATACGGGCCTTAGGGATCAATGGGCCTTCTACGGGTCGTAGGGTCCATGGGCCTTCTACGGGCCGTACTATCCATGGGCCTCATACGGGCCGAGGATCCATGGGCCTTCTACGGGCGATCATCATTTCGCCAATCATGGGCCGTACTATTCGTGGACCATAACGGGCCGTTAATAGGCCGTATTTGATAACTCTATGAAAACAGCCCAACGGGTTTTTTTACATGAAAACGGCCCAACGTATTAACGGTCCGCAAACGGGCCGACCGTAACGACGGGCTGAATTTGGCCCACAAGCAGAAAATGACAGTAACGGGCCGTATGTAATCGAATGCTGCAAATGAGCCCAAGAATCAATGGGCCCTGAGAAGGCCGAAAGATAACTTGGGCTGGAAACGGCCCAATGGAATAACGGGCCGTTAATGGGTATAAAGTGATACACTGTTCATTACGGGCCAGTTTCACCACGGGCCGTTAATGGGCCAAGAGTTACAAAGGTCCTCATATGGGCCGAAAGAAGTCATGGGTCACACATGGGCCGGAAGTTAAAACGGGCTGAATCATATTGGACGGCCCAGATGACGCTACTGGGCCTAATTCGGATAGGGCGTAACGGGCCCTCGGTTAGCGGGCTGTAAATGGGCTATATGCGAACAGGCCGTTAACATGCTTTCCGTGGGCCGGCCCGCCACCTTTTGACCAAGTCAAACGGGCCGGCCTTTTCACGGAATGGGCCTCTGTTGGGCCGTGCCACGTGTCGCCGTATCATAGGCGCCTTCGGTCCAATGAGCGGATGACATCTGTCCCAACGGTGAGCCGACACGTGTTTGCTCCAGCCAATGATGATTTTACACGTGGAAAATCCCCATTGGTCGGGGCTGTTAACGGGTTATCGGATCCAAAACCCGACCCGATAGCTTACGGTGGACGTGTTGGTCACCCTTGACGAAAGCAGTTACTGGCGCTACGATTTATCGTCATGGAAGTGGACACCACGATGATAATTTTGGGTCATGGAACACCTCACGACTTGACGTATGACTATCTTGCACATAAATTTGTCATGGATGTACATGCATGACAAAAACGCGATTTATCGTATCATGGAAGTGTAGTGACACATTTCGGACAAGATGATAATTTTGGTAATGTCATGGCCAAAAACACTCCTCCATCAGCCTCCCGACCGGAGACACTTCCCCAACTACGTATGACTATCTTGCCGTCCCTCATCGGATGAGGAATCTTGTCGGATGGCCCCATCCTCCACCTCCAAGGAGCTGTACATGCATGACACCTCAAAAACGCTTGACCCACGAACGGTGACCTCAAACACGCCAATCATCACCAAGGAGGGAAGTGCATTTTATCTTTTATTCGATTTCACGGGGCTGCGGTGTCGATACCGAAAGCAGACATGGCGTGTCTCCATCGACGGCGCCATCACCGCCACATCATCCACGGCGTCTCTCCCCATGTCGTTGCTTCCTCGTGGCGACTTCCACAACGGCACTAGATGCAGCTGCTCGGCTCTCGCTTCGCGTTGCGGCTCTGTTCTTCTTGTCGGTCGCGCTGCAAAGATCGCTCTCTGCTTTTGTTTGCTGCTTGCTCTGCTCTTGCTCTCGCTTCCGCTGCTGCTGCTGCACGACCTCCGGCAGCTACATGAGTTGTTGCTTTAGCACTCACTCACGGTGCTACTGCACAACTTGCTCTCTGCTAGTGTGTTCCCTGCTCGAGCGTCTGGAGATTTTGATCACTGCTTCTCTGCTACTAGTGCTCGAACGCCCTAAACATCTATTGCAATGCTCTGTTACTAGTTCAATCAGTTTCCACAGTAAAATTCAGTTTCGACTATGAAGTTCATTTTCTTCAGTTAAGTTCAGAGTGAACAGTACTTACATCATCTGTCGGAGCGACCGTGGCGCGGCTGATGCGTTTTACATCTAGCACTTTTTGGTGATGTATTTTACATCATCTATTGTAGATGATATTAGGGTCCCGCTTCAGATTAACATTGTCTGTCTTGTCATGCTTCAGCCTCGTCACCGTACACCTTAGCGGAGCTGCTCCAACGATGGAACCGTCCATCACAGCGGAGCAGTACCCTCGGCGCCGTTCCAGAGGCATCGGATCTTCTTCCCGCCTCAAGCAGTCACACCAGCATCATCACCATCCTCCACATCCAACCCAATGATCTTTGAGGTCCACAAGGCTATGCCAAAGAGGTTGTACACTCGTCGCATCACTTTGTTTCTCCAATCCTCTGTTCTTCCAATTCATGTGAGCCAAACACCTGGTTGACTGAAATCCTATGTTTCAGAATGCCATTTTTGCACGTGCATTCCTATCCTATTCATGTGTTTTTCCTGTCCCTGCGTTTATAGAATCCTCCAATTCTAAGGAGCCCTTACAGATTTACTTCATTTTCAGATAGGCGTCAAAGAAAACTCTGTGTGTTATATCCTGCTCCTGCCATGCCGTCATCCACCTCACCTGAGGTGCACCATCGACAGAAGCGTTCACTGCAGCAGAGATCCCCCTGCAGACTTCCTTTCGCCGCCTCAGATCATGTTCCCCGTTGACGGCAGCCACGCCAACTGCATTACCATCATCGACTGAGCAGATGAACCTGAGGACTACACAGTTACAGAAGAGAGGTCGCAGTCTTTCATTTTTTCTTACGTTATACATCGGTTATTATTACCTGCCACTTTATCGTTCAATCTTGAGTTTTGAATTGCCCATGGGTCTCATATCGAGGCAGCAACGAATAGTATCTGTCTACTATCTGGTTCATCTGGGGTTTTCTATGTGGTTCATGTTGGGTGGGCAACAAACAATAGATGATCCATTGTCTATCTTTTAAAGCTGAAGCTATAATATACCGCTATCATTAGTTTTGGATCCATCCACTCGTTTGCTACCATCAGTCTTGATTTTTGCATGCACCCTTAGGCCTTACAAAATCTAACTATTTTTTATTATGCATGTCGGATATTGTACACAATCGTCTTGAACATGCAGAGAAAAAGAAAAGACCGTTATGCGTCTGAATATAATGTCATGCAGACGCCGCTCCATGGTGGGTAAGTGCCCCCCTCCTGCATTTCTAGATTGTATTCCAGAGGAAGATAACATTCGGATGGAGATTCATAAGGAGCCGACCACCACTGTTTACCACGAGGTGTTTGCTCTAACTCGCATCTTGATGTTGGTCATATCATGCATATGGCGCCTTGCATTGCTTACATTATACATCTTATATGTCATCGACTTAGTTTAGATTTGCTTTATGTGAATGCCACCTGTTTGGTTTCTATATCATACTCCCACCATTCCTAAATATTTGTCTTTTTAGAGATTTCAACAAGTGACTACATACAGAACAAAATGAGTGAATCTACACTCTAAAATATGTCTATATACATCCGTATGTGGTAGTCCATTTGAAATCTCTAAAAAGACAAATATTTAGGAACGGAGGGAGTATATGGGAATTATGCAATGCCATCTTCTTTAGCCACGCATCATATACGTGAATCATGCAATGCCATCCTGTTTAGCTAGTCATCATATATGTGAATTGTATCGTGCCATATTTTTTTCCATAATGTATTCCATTTGTCAACAATGTTTATACATTCCTCTACTCTTCCTGTGCATCAGCCATTTGAGTCGGACATGGGAAAATCTAGAGTGAAAACAAGGTCTTCTGAGGAGTCAGTGCTACCTGTCGATGCAGATTTCTTGCTGGTTACAGATAGCTCCTCAGAGGAAGATTCAGAGAGAGATGACCAGTCGTATTCCTCCCCCCCTGAGGTGCATGCTCTAACTTGGCTGGGTTATATTGCTCATATCATGCATATGGTGTCTTGCATTGCCATGCCATCTGCTTAGATTAGACATGCTTTGTGTGAATGCCTCCTGTTTGCTTTCTATATCAGATATGTGAAATATGCAATGCCATGTTTTTCAGCCAGTTATCATATATGTGAATTATGCACCGCCATGGAGCCAGGCATCATATATGTGAATTATATCATGCCATTTTATTTTTTTCATTACGTATTCCATTTGTCGACAATCTTTGTACATTGAACTACTCTTCATGTGTATCAGCTATTTGAGCCGGTTATGGAAATATCTGGAGTGAAAACAAGGTCTTGAGCGAGCAATGGTACTGTTGAAGCATATATCTCGATGGTTCTGAGGAGCTCCTCGGAGGAGGATTCAGAGACAGATGACCAGTCCTATATCCCACCTGAGGTGTATGCTCTAAGTTGCAATGTTTATATTTCTCATACGATACATATGGTGTCTTGCATTGCTTAGTTTAGACATCATATGCACAATATTGAATTCTATCTACTTAGTTTAGAGATCATACATGTGAGTGACAGCTGCTTAGTATATGAATCAATTATGTCAATTATATCATGCCATCATGTATACTTAGCCAACATGTATGTGAATTATTTCATCCCAGCCTATTTTAGAAAGACATCATATAGTTTTGTCATGTCATCCTGTTTAGGTACTCATCATATGTTGAATTATGCCATTATATCCTGTTAAGTTATCCATCATATATCTGAAACTGTGTCATGCTATCCTGTTTAGTTAGGCATCATATATGTGAAATTGGTGTCATGTTGTCCTGTTTGGTTAGACAACATATATGTGAATTACCACATCTGTCTATCATACAATGTCTATACGTTCAATTTCTTTGCTTGTTTATCAGCCATTTGAATTGGAGGGAGTGATGGCAGTATCTAAGGGAGCAAAAACCGTTCTTCACAAAAGACAGTGCTACCCATCGATGCAGATAGAACCATGGTTGTACTGGCCCACAAACTAGCCCCACCACACATAATCGAGACTCTTCCAGATTGCACACTTACACCGTTGGGCAGAGAACAAGCTACAACCCATCTAACCGCAACCCCAGCGGATAGTAACCCACTTATAGATGACAAAGCACCATGTCCACCACAGAGTACCCCCACACGAGTAGTTTGTAAAGCTACTGCAGTGCCCAAAGCACGAAGACCACCACAGCTAACCCAAACTCCACGTTTAAAGCAGAAGATCAACTGTTCTCGGTCGATTCGTAGCTATGGTCCATACTCCTTTCTTTGTTGCATCACTTGTATTTACTCATACCAACTACTTTCGAATTTGAAGGATCCAATTGAAACTCCAATGGCGCAACAGGTATGTTTTAAACCTATTTCTTTAACTGGATTGTTGTTCTAACTTCTTGCTCTATGTTCATTTCAGTTTAACTTGTAGTTTCTCACACTTATATTCTATCTATGCCGATGTGTCTTAAAAATATATGAGTTGAACTGTGTCTCTATCTTGATTAGGGAACATAAACTAGAATGATATGGACAATACAGTGACCATAGTACATAGATATATGTTTGTTTCATGCTGTTGTCCTGTACACCTTACTACTGAACTGGTTTACCAAAATGAGTTTCGTATACTACAAGCTAAACCTAGATGTGTCTGCTTGTTCTCTTGTAGTATGCAAACAGAATATTGGAGAAGAGCACCCCACTATGCAATGGTAGAGAAAGTAATGTAGATAAGGTTCAAGATAGTGAGACAACCCTGTTGGTCTCCAAGAAAGGTGATAAAAACGATCTTGTAGACAGTGAGAAAACCCCCACAGTCCTACGTTGATGTAGTGTTCGAGTTACTGGCCAGTACCGCTGGCACAAGCTCTTCGAACTCGCTGCCTGAATCACTTCGGCTTCTTCAATCTCAGCTACAAGCTGAAAGGCATCAGTCAGCTGTGCAGCGGCAAGAAGCGAAGGACTGAGGAAGTCCCTGCAGAATTCAGATGCGTACTTTCTTGTGCAACAGTAAGCGCTGGAGGATTTAAGCGCCAAACAAGAGAAAGTTAATAAGCTTGCTAAGCATCTTGCCAGCATTATGGGTACCCAGGATATTGTTTGTTGAACTCTTCTGAAGTGGTTTCAATTCTGGACTTGTTTTGCTGTGGCGTTTATATGCTGCTTTGTTCCCTATATATGCACTGGTGGCGAACTTTGATGCCCAGTGGATGTAATATGTGTAATAGCCGTGATAACCTAGCATAAGTTGCTTGCTTATTTATTTCCTTGTTGTCTTGTTTATTTGTTTGCTTGTAGTCAGTGCAGTTCTTTTTCCGCGGTTTGCTAGTGGCTGCAATAACCTATTTTTTAAAATTAGGCCACAATAACCATGGGCTAATATTTATTGTAGTGACTTTGGGCCTCCTACGATTTGTAGAAACGATGGGCCTTCTATGGGCCAGAAAGCAGAGGGCCTTCTATGGGTCGAGAAAAATGGGCCTTCTACGGGCCGTAGAAAAAATGGGCCTTCTACGGGCCATATCATCAATGGGCCTTATACGGGCCGTATGATCGATTGGCCAAACATGGGCCAATAACAGACCGGATTATGGCCGTAAACGGGATAGAGTTGGAATCGTCCGTTCATGGGCCGACCATAATGGGCCATCATTAATAGGTCGTATTTGATGACGCTATGAAAACGGCCCAACGTATTAACGGACCACAAATGGGCCGATTGTAACCACGGGTTGAATTTGGCCCACAAGCAGAAAATGACAGTAACGGGCCGTAAGTAAACGAATGCTGGAAATAAGCCCAAGAATAAATGGGCTCTGAGAAGGCCGAAAGATAACATGGGCTGGAAATGTCCCAACGGAATAACAGGCCGTTAATGGGTATAAAGTGATACACTGTTCATTACGGGCCAGTTTCACCACAGGTCGTTAACGAGTGTAAAGTGATACACTGTTCATTACGGGCGAGTTTCACCATGGGCCGTTAATAGGCCAAGAGTTACATAGGGCCTCATATGGGCCGAAAGACGTCATGGGCCATACATGGGCCAGAAGTGAAAACGGGCTGGAATCATATTGGATGGCCCATATGATGCTACTGAGCCTAATTCGGATAGGGCGTAACGGGCCTTGGGTTAGCGGGCTGTAAATCGGCTATATGCGAACAGGCCGTTAACAGGCTTTCCATGGGCCGGCCCGCCACCTTTTGACTAAGTCAAACAGGCCGGCCTTTTCACAGGTGTCGGCGTTCTGGGAACGGGGGTACCCAGACTTGCCTGCCTGCGGCCTGCGGCGTGGCTCAAGGGGTGGCCCAGTACGGCCCATCTTCATAAGCACAAGCTCAAGACCCTCGCGAGGGGCCAAGCCTCGCGGGGCAGACGACAAGAAGCTTCCTCGGGCACGGCCTCGTCAGGCTGGCTCGTGAGGAGGCGGAGAGATCAAGGCGGGGTACCTCACGAGGTGCCCATGACGCAAGCCATGACGACCAAGGGCGCCAGGCGGGCGCTAGCCCGCGGAATGTCCTCATTTCCTCTTTGGTGCAAAGGAGGCAAGTGCAAAGTAGAGTATCAAGCAAAGGCGACCATTTCGTGCAACAAGACCAAGACCAACATAACGGCAGGAAGGAGGTTATCGTGGAGCCCAAGCCGGCGTCATCGTCGAGACTTTGGCAAAGCGAGGACCAACTTTAGTCGGGATAAGTGTACTAGATGTTCCCCTTCAAAATGGCCAATTGTTGGCGCCCTTCCCGCTCAATATTTGGGAAGAGGCCCAGGGCCTTTGCCTATAAATAGGACTAGCCACCCACAGGGTAGAAGGATCCGGAATCTAGAACAGAGCTAGAGATCTAGCAATCTAGAGAGAGAGAGAGCGACCGAACTCCCCCTAGCAGTTCGTCGCACCGCCCAAGAACAGACCCTCGCGAGGCTGTTCTTCCTTGTACTGTTCATCATCAGCCCCTAAGGCAATCCACCACACCACACACTGGAGTAGGGTATTACACCACAATGGTGGCCTGAACCAGTATAAACCCTGTGTCCCTTGTGTTGCTCTTTGTGTAGTTTAGATCCTCGCGAGGCGACGAGGTGTAGGTAGGTAGGAGGTGAGATCTCCGTGTGCACCCCAGAGTTCGAACCTAGAGGGTCTGCCGGAACCCGAAATCCGACATTTGGCGTGCCAGGTAGGGGTGCACCGGAATCCGTCTTCCGCCGTCCTGTTCTTGCCCGCCCATCGCAGCCATGTCGGACGCTCGTCGGGCCCGCGCCGGAGCCGGGCCGCTTAGCCACTCGCGTCGCCAGACGGCCCCGTCGGCGGCCGCCGCGCCGTTCCCGTCGCTGCCGTCAATGCCGCCACCGGCCCGGCGGGAACGAAGCAAGCTTCCCCAAAGATCCATCCGTGAGGCGAGACGGCCGCACCGCTACTACTGCGCGCCGCCCTACTGGTTCTTCGTCGCGCAAGGCAGCGCGCCCATGGAGGCTCGAGCCGCCTCATCGCGGCAAACGAGCTCCTGTGCTACCGCCCCGTCGACGACGTCTACGAGGAGTGGATCGACCGCGTCGCCGAGCCTCGCTCGAGGCTCCCCGCCCGTCCTTCTGCACACGCGCCCGCCTTGCGCAGGCGATGAAGCTCCGGGGGCGCCTCAGCCGCCTCCCCCTCAAGAAGGTGCCCTGGCCCCAAGCCGCGTGGCCCCTGGGCGGAACCCGCTCCGTCCGGCACCAGTGCAGCAAGAGGAGAGCTGCCAAGAGGTCCCTCGCCCCCAAGAAGCTGCCCGGGTGCTCCCTGCACCGGCCCGTCACGACCGCGCTCCTGTTCCGGCATGCCAAGACCCCGCGCTGCTCCCAGCGGCGGCGCACGGGGATCCGCAAGATCAAGCCCTTTGTCACCAAAGGCCTCCCGTGGCCACTGCAGGCTGCCGCGCCTTCACCGCCGAGCTACGCAGCGTCGCGTGGCCCGGCAAGTTCAAGCCAGACCTGCCGCCTCGCTACGACGGCACGGCCGACCCCACGGAGTTCCTCCAGCTCTACAAGCTGGGCATCGAAGCCGCCAACGGGGACGAGAAGGTCATGGCGAACTGGTTTCCCATGGCGCTCAAAGACGGTGCCCTTTTGGCTCCTGAACTCAGCTCTCGAACGATCTCCTCCTGGGACGAGATGTGCACCCGCTTCATCGCCAACTTCCAAGGAACTCGCGACCGGCCTCCTGCCGTGAGCGACATGTGCCGCATCAAGCAGCAGCCAGGAGAGACCCTGCAGAAGTACATCCAGCGCTTCAACAACGCACGCCTCAAGATTCCCAAGGTGACCGAGGAGGCCATCATCTCAGCCTTCTCCGACGGTGTGCGTGACGTCAAGATGAAGGAGGAGCTGGCAATACATGAAGACTTGTGCACATCCGTGGAGCTGTTCAACTTGGCGACCAAGTGCGCCAGGGCTGAGGAAGGACGCCTCTCCCTTCTCGAGCTGTCGGTTGCCGACCCAGAAGAGAAGAAGCCCAAGGTCAAGGACGTGAAGCGCAAGGGGGCTGCCGTGCTCGCGGCAGAACCAGATACCAAGCGAGGCAGGGATCAGCCCGAGTCTTCCAAGGGCAGCCGGTACTGCATGTACCACGACCTCCACACCCACAACACCAACGAATGCCAAGAGCTCAGAGCCGTGCGAGAAGGGAGAATTGGTCGACGCCCCGACCGCAATGATCGAGGCTACGGCAGAGAAGGAGGAAGAAATGCAGGACGTTGGGAAGACCGTGGCCCTTGCCAAGGGTGGCGTGACCGACCTCGCGAGGACCGCTGGTAGGATCAGCCTCGCGAGGGAGGTTTGAGGGAACCGCCTCATGAAGGAGGCTGGAGGGATCAGCCTCGCGAGGATCGCCCGCAAGGAAACGCAGGCCACCCTCCTCTACCACCGCAGCCAAGGAGAAATGAAGGCCATCATCTGGACGAGGGGGCTGGGGGCTTCCAGGAGCCGCGCGCAATCGCTTGCATCCTGGGCGGAGCTCAAGCCCCAGCCTCTCAACGCATCTTCAAGCAGTTCGCCCGCTGGTGAACGCAGTCCTTTCAAGCTCGGGCCACGCCCCTCGGTGGTCAGCGTGTGCCATAACGTTCAGCTCGGCGGATCAGCTCAAGTGCGCAGCCACAGCCGGAGTCCTCCCGATGCTTTGTTCCCCAATCATCAGCAACGTGCAAGTCACCAGGACCCTCATCGATGGCGGAGCAGGGCTCAATGTCCTGTCCGTCGAGACATTCAACAATCTCCAAGTGTCGTACAATCAGCTTCAGCCAACCAAGCCTTTCTCCGGAGTCACTGATGGCTCCACGGTTCCGATTGGGCAGGTCCGCCTTCCTATCACCTTCGAGGCGCGCGACAACTACCGCACCGAGCTCATCGACTTTGACATCGCCCACATTCGCCTACCGTACAATGCCATCCTCGGGTACCCAGCTCTAGCCCAATTCATGGTCGTGACTCATCACGGCTACAATGTCCTCAAGATGCCAGGAAGCGGTGGAGTCATCACGGTGCCTTGTGAAGAGAGAGACGTAGTGTGTTCCCTGGAGCGTGATTTTCAAGCCGCGTCAATTGAAGACCCAGATCACAGGAGCGGGAGGCTCCCCGAGGCTGCTCCTAAGAAGAAGAAGACATCGCCTGGCCCGACCCCTCGGGAGGCTGGCCCCTCAGGGTCCGCTCCTGTTCAGGGGGCACCTCCTTCTATCGCATAGGAAGGCGCGCCCGGCGCCCTCCTCGAGCAAGGCTCGAGGGCTCTCTCCTGGAGGGCCACCGACTTTGCTAAGATCACGAGGGAGGCGCTCGGGGCACCACTTGGAGGCGTGTTTCAAAGCACGTTTCCCTCAGGAAGGAGCAAGGCAAAGGGGGCCGAACCCTCGGGAGTTCGTCAGCAAGGCCATTCAGGAGCTGCAGGAGTCGAGAGTCATGAGTGGCGGCCGCCGCTTACCCGCCGTAGCTCCCCATCCAGGCGAGGATGGTGGGCTGCACGTCTGCATCGACATACTAGGGCTCAACCGAGCCGCCTCTCAGGAGCGCCTCTGGCCCTCATGCGTGGGGTGCTGTGCAGGTCCACCCCACAGCTATGTTCGCATGCCTTACAGCTTGCCGAACCCAGCTGCCACGCGCCAGCGCCTCATGAGGAGCATCTTGGAGGCTCAAGTGGCCAGGCGTTCCGTAGTCCTGGCGGAGATGGAGATGGTCCGCGAGGAGCCACCAGCGCCTCCGGAGCCTCCCGAGGCTCCTGGGCCTGGGGGCTCGTGAAGATCGGCTTCTGCAGCGCACGGCGTTCGCTCATCTTCAACATTATCAGGTGACATCCTTCGAGTTTTATTTTCAGCTGGGAGCGCCCCCCAGGGCTGCATCATTCCCAGGCCGCGTGGGTCCGTCCCTGTGGCGTGTATCCCTTTTGCTTCATGTGTCTAGTTTACTTATTGGGGGCGCCCCTCGGGCTGCATCATCCCCAAGCCACTCAGGCTAGACCCAGTGGCATGTATCCCTCTTGCATTTATTCGGGTTATGCGTTTGACCCATCATGATTGTTATTTGGTGCCTGTCCACGGCACCCCTCTTCCTTCATGTCGGCCGCTTGCACGTTAAAGGGGGGGTACCTGAGCATCGCGACTCATGGGATCCTACTGTCTCTCCAGCCCTCACCCTCTGGCCTTGTCCACGACATCGCGACCTGGCATACCAGCGACGGCTGAGCCCCGCTCGAGGGCCGGAACCCGAGGACGTACATCGTCAACATCTAACCAAATTTGCAGGAACACGTCACAAGTTAAGGCCCAGTGCCAGGCGCAACCCGCCTTGAGGTAGGGCCCCGCGAGTCCCGCGCTAGCTCACGGGTGCCCAGATACACCTCGTCAGCCCTACCGTGCCAGCCACGTGTCGAGGGGCTGTACACGCCAGGGGCTCCTCCCGAGGGGAGCCCCTCCCACGCACTGTGGAAGCACCATGCTCCGCGCTGGCTGACGACACTGCCGAGGAGCGGCTATGCCCGTACACATACGGAAGCGCTATGCTCCGCGTTGGTGATAAACAACTGAGGGTGGCCCCCGGCCGCATCAACCTCAGGGAGCCCAGAGCTCAATGTCTGGCCTCATCATGCGCCTCCCTCGGCAGTGCTTGTGAGAGGCTGGGCACGGGGGCTATGCCTGGGTCACGCCCAGACGCACGCCACCCAGCCAGGCCCCTCGGGCCTGGTTCATCGCACGTCTCTCCCCGAGCGGAGCCAAGGTACGAGGCCGTTTGAACGTCAAGGAGGACTCCTGAGCATCGCGACTCAGGAGCCTAACTGGTCACGTAGCCCCTCGCCTCTTAGTTCCGAAAGGCTAACGGCGGTTGAAGTATGCGCGGGGCCGGGCTCTGCCGACGTAGAATGGTAAATTCACCCATACATCTCACCTCCCTACTTGGTGTTCGTGCGCCAAGGGGGACTCCTGAGTATCGCGACTCAGGAGCCTAACTTGTCATGTAGCCCCTCACTCCTTAGTCCCGTCCTGGTTTCCGGTCGGGGCTAACGGCGGTTGAGGTATGCGCGGGGTCGGGCTCTGCCGATGTAGAACATGAGCAAGTAGGAAGGAAAAGCGCAAATCTCAAGGAATTCAAAAGCAAATATTATAGTCCATAACTGTTTTCACAACGCCAAACGCAAGTTTAAACGCCTCCACGAGGCATGATGCATGTTGCAGGAGCTGAAAGCAGGACATGAGTCACGCAGGAGTCACTTGTTGGCAGCACAATCGCTGGCGGCGGAGCTGCGCTGGGCGGGTTCGCCTCGTGAAGCCTCAGGATCGGCAGCGCCTCGCTTCGGCTTGGTGATGAAGGCCCGGTACTTCGCCAGCAGAGCCTCCGCTCGACCCTTCACGGCCTCAGCAGCGGCAACGGCAAGCTCGCCGCTCACGGGCTCCAACAGGCTGTCGAGGTCGACGTTGGGGTCGCGAAGGTAGATGTGGGTGAAGACGCGCGTCAGCGCTGCAGAAGACAAGACAGGCGCCTCGGCCTCAGCCGTGGGGCCGAGGCCAAGGGTTACATCCTCAAGGGCGCGGACTAGGAAGGGAAGCAGCTTGGCGGGGCCGTCCTCGGTGCCGGCCAGCGGGCTCTCCAGGCCGCTGTCGTAAAGCGACCTCAGCAAGGTGCGAGTCTTCACCTCCAGCTTCGTGAAGGCCACGCGGTCCTCGGCCAGGACCCGCGCCTTGCTGTCCAGCTCGATCTTATTCGCCTCCAACTCCTGCTCCAGCGCACCCAAGCGGCCATGGCGCTCATCAAGCTTGGCGTCCCGGTCCTTGGCAGCTGCCTCACGAGCCTTCATGTCTTCCTCCTTCTCTTGGCGGATACGGGCCTCCTTGGCAAGCTGGTCGCGCAGGCCCTGCAGCTTGCTCTCTAACGCCTTGCAGCGACCTCAGAAATCGGCTACCTCCCCCAAGGTGGCGTCGCGAGCGGCCTTCGCCCCAAGGATGGCCTGCTTCTCCTCGTCGCAAGCCGTCGCGGCCTGAACCAGCGCCGCTCGAATCGAAGCGTCAGAGCGAACCCAGCCGGAGGCCAACTCCAAGCGTCCGGCCACCAAGCGAGGGTCGGTGCCCTGAAGATATTTCCGCAGCCGGTCCAGTCCAGCAGCAGCACGATCAAGGACAGTAGAAGGAGTCGGAGAAACGACAGTTGGCGGAGGAGGAGGAGAGGACGGCAGCGTAATCACAACACCATGAGACGGGACTTTCTGCGCCCCGGCGATTGTGGTAGTGGCGTCAGGCAAGGTACCTCGGGAGTCGCTTGGGCCATGGGGGCTGACCTCCCCCCAGCTAGCTCCGCCAGGCCTCGCGAGGATGACCGAGCAGGAGAGGCCCGTGTCTTGCCCTCACCTTCTTTCGCGGATGGAGGTGCTGCCCCGGAAGAAGCCTCAGGAGCCCCCTTCAGCTTCGTCGCCGCAGGCGCCAGCCTAGCCAAGGAATATAGATATCAAGCCTCAACGACGAAGCAAGAAGCAAAACGATAATCAAGCACTGACCGGTCATCGCTCACGGGCTCGAGCAACCTTCGGACGAACTTGAAGCCCGAGAGCCGGCTGCAGGGATCAGCCTCAAGAGGCTCGGAAGCAGGAAGGATAGGAGCAAGAAAGGGGATCTAGGCAATGACTGGAGAAGGCAAAAGAGGAAAAGCCTAGACGGGTGCCGCTCTTTTGTCGATTCGCGCAGTTGTCAAGGCGTCGCGGGGAAGCAGGGGCACCCACGTCCAATCAACCGCCACGCGGAGCCCAAGGCCACAGGCTGTTAGGGCCCGTGGCGCTTCGCACTTGCCCCTTCGCTTCTCCGCTAAGCCAAGTCCGGGCGCGCCTTGGGCCCGGGGCCTACTGTCGGCGTTCTAGGCAGGGGTACCAGACTTGCTCGCTGCGGCTGCGGCGTGGCTCAAGGGGTGGCCCAGTACGGCCCATCTTCATCAGCACAAGCTCAAGACCCTCGCGAGGGGCCAAGCCTCGCGGGGCAGACGACAGGAAGCTTCCTCGGGCACGGCCTCGTCAGGCTGACTCGCGAGGAGGCGGAATGATCAAGGCGGGGTACCTCACGAGGTGCCAATGACGCAAGCCATGACGACCAAGGGCGCCAGGCGGGCGCCAGCCCACGCAGTGTCCTAATTTCCTCTTTGGTGCAAAGGAGGCAAGCGCAGGCGAGAGTATCAAGCAAAGGCAACCATTTCGGTGCAACAAGACTAAGACCAACACAACGGCAGGAAGGAGGTCATCATGGAGCCCAAGCCGACGTCATCGTCAGAGCCTTTGGCAGGCGAGGACCAACTTTAGTCAGGATAAGTGTACTAGATGTTCCCCTTCAAAATGGCCAATTGTTGGCGCCCTTTCCCGCTCAATATTTGGGAAGAGGCCCAGGGCCTTTGCCTATAAATAGGACTAGCCACTCACAGGGTAGAAGGATCCGGACTCTAGAACAGAGCTAGAGATCAAGCACTCTAGAGAGAGAGAGAGAGAGAGCGATCGAACTCCCCCTAGCAGTTCGTCGCACCGGCCAAGAACAGACCCTCGCGAGGCTGTTCTTCCTTGTACTGTTCATCATCAGCCCCTGAGGCAATCCACCACACGACACACTGGAGTAGGGTATTACACCACAATGGTGGCCCAAACCAGTATAAACCCTGTGTCCCTTGTGTTGCTCTTTGTGTAGTTTAGATCCTTGCGAGGCGACGAGGTGTAGGTAGGTAGGAGGTGAGATCTCCGCGTGCAACCTAGAGTTCGAACCTAGAGGGTCTGCCGGAACCCGAAATCTGACAACAGGAATGGGCATCTGTTGGGTCGTGCCACGTGTCGACGTATCATAGGCGTCTTCTGTCCAATGATTGGATGACATCTGTCCCAGCGATGAGCCGACACGTGTTTCCTCCAGCCAATGATGATTTTACACGTGGAAAATACCCATTGGTCGGGGCTGTTAACGGGTTATCGGATCCAAAACCCGACCCGATAGCTTAACGGCGTTCCATTATGGTGGATGCCACGTGTCGGTCACCCTTGACGAAAGCACTTCTGTGACGCGCGATTTGTCGTCATGGAAGTGCACACTTCCGTGATAATAATTTTGGTAATGTCATGGAACACTTCTACGATAGCACAAGTATGACTATCTTGATTCTGTCATAAAATCGTCATGGATGTACATGCATGACAAAAAACGCGACCTACTATGACAAACACGTATCATCACGGAAGTATATTTTTTTTGTAGTGATGCCATGCAAAAACAAGTTATACGTCCTCTACTTTGTTGTTGCAAGTTTTACGTGGCTGCTACGGGCTTCTAGCAAGAACCATTCTTACCAACGCATCCAACCACAACGGTGTTTCATGAAGTTTGTTGTTTTAACCTTCTTCAAGGATCGGCCGCCGTCAAATTCGATTCAACTAAAGTAGGAGAAACAGACATCCGTCATGCACCTTTATGCAAAACTAGTTGCATGTCTGTTGGTGGAACCGGTCTCATGTGCGTGGACATGTAAGGTTGGTCCGGGCCGCTTCATCCCATAATACCACCGAATCAAAATAAGACATTGGTGGTAAGTAGTATGACTATCACCGCCCACAACTATTTGTGTTCTGCTCGTGCATATCATCTATGCATAGACCTGGCTCATGATGCCACTGTTGGGAATCGTTGCATGGAAAACAAAAAAATTCTATGCACACGCAATGATCTATCATGGAGATGCATAGCAACGAGGGGTAGAGAGTGTCTACGTACCCTCGTAGATCGTAAGCGGAAGCGTTTCTTAACGCGGTTGATGTAGTCGAACTTCTTCGTGCTTCAATCGGTCAAGTACCGAACGCACGGCACCTTCGCGTTCTGCACACGTTCAGCTCGGTGACGTCCTCCGCCTTCTTGATCCAGCAAGACAGCGAGGTAGCAGATGAGTTCTGGCATCATGATGGCGTGGTGACGGTGATGGTGATGTGATCTCCGCAGGGCTTCACCTAAGCACTACGAAAATATGACCGAGGGAGTTGGTGGAGGGGGGCGCCGCACACGGCTAAACAATTGTCGGGTGTGTGCTAGGCGCCCCCCCCCTCCTCATATATATAGGTGGGAGGGAGAGGGGAGAGGCCAAGGGGCGCCCCAAGTAGGACCGAATCCTACTTGGGCTCCTGCCCTTGGCCGCGCCCCCCTGCCATGTTTGTCGGAGGGGGGAGAAAAGAGGGGGGAGAGGGAAGGAAGTGGGAATCCTAATCCACACTTTCCTTTTCCTTATCCCCTTTCCTTCTCGTCCTTAGGGCGGCCCATATGGGGGGCTCACCATCCCCTTGTGGCTGGTGCGTTTCCCCTCTTGGCCCATAAGGCCCATATCTTTTGCCGAGGGTGCCCGGAACCCCTTCCGGTGACCCGATAAGTACTCGGTACCCCTCAAAACACTTCTGTTGTCTGAATACCATCATCCTATATATCAATCTTTACCTCTCGACCATTTTGAGACTCCTTGTCATGTCGTTTATCTCATCCGGGACCCCGAACAACATTCGGTCACCAAATCACATAACTCATATAATACTATATCATCATCGAACGTTAAGCGTGCGGACCCTACGGGTTCGAGAACTATGTAGACATGACCGAGACACCTCTCCGGTCAATAACCAATAGCGGAATCTAGATGTCCATATTGGCTCCTACATATTCTATGAAGATCTTTATCGGTCGAACCATTATGACAACATACATAACTCCCTTTGTCCGTCGGTATGTTACATGCCCGAGATTCGATCGTCGATATCTTTATACCTAGTTCAACCTCGTTACCGGCAAGTATCTTTACTTGATCCATAATACATCACCTCGTGACTAACTCCTTAGTCGTTTGCTTGCAAGCTTATGATGTGTATTACCGAGAGGGCCCAGAGATACCTCTCCGATATTCAGAGTGACAAATCCTAATCTTGATCTATGCCAACTCAACAAACACCTTCAGAGATACCTGTAGAGCATCTTTATAATCACCCAGTTATATTGTGACGTTTGATAGCACACAAGGCAATCCTCCGGTATCCGGGAGTTGCATAATCTCATAGTCGAAGGAATATGTATTTGACATGAAGTAAGCAATAGCAATAAAACTAAACGATCATTACGCTAAGCTAATGGATGGGTCTTGTCCATCACACATTCTCCTAATGATGTGACCCCGTTATCAAATGACAACACATGTCCATGGTTAGGAAACCTTAACCATCTTTGATCAATGAGCTAGTCTAGTAGAGGCTCACTAGGGACATAGTATTTGTTTATGTATTCACACATGTATTTAGGTTTCCGATCAATACAATTCTAGCATGAATAATAAACCTTTATCATGAATAAGGAAATATAAAATAACAAATTTATTATTGCCTCTGGAGCATATTTCCTTCAGATCGGGTGTGATAGACTCTACATTCACATACAACGGGTGTAAGACAGTTTTGCACATGTGGAATACTTAGGTTAAACTTGACGAGCCTAGCATGTACAGACATGGTCTCAAAACACTGGAGACCGAAAATTTGAAAGTTAGTCATATAGTAGATATGATCAACATAGAGATGTTCATCATTGATGACAACCCCATCTCACGTGATGGTCAGACATGGGTTAGTTGATTTGGATCACGTATCACTTAGATAACTTGAGGGATGTTTATTTAAGTGGGAGTTCATTAGTAATTTGATTAATTGAACTTAAATTTATCATGAACTTAGTCTTAATAGTTTTTGCATATCTATGTTGTAGATCAATAGCTTGCAATACAGCTCCCCTATTTTTGATATGTTCCTAGAGAAAATTAAGTTGAAAGATGATAGTAGCAATTATACGGACTAGGTCCGTGATCTGAGGATTATCCTCATTGCTGCACAGAAGAATTATGGCCTTGATGCACCGCTAGGTGACAGACCTATTGCAGGAGCAGATACATATGTTATGAACGTTTGGCAAGCTCGATATGATGACCACTTAATAGTTTAGTGCACCATGCTTTACGGCTTAGAACCAGGACTTCAAAAATGTTTTGAACTCCACAAAGCATATGACATGTTCCAAGAGCTGAAATTGGTATTTCAGACTCATGCCCGTGTCGAGAGGTATGAGACCGCTACTTTTCCTACAAGATGGAGGAGAATAGCTCAGCTAGTGAGCATGTGCTCAGAATGTCTGGGTACTACAATCACTTAAATCAAGTGGGAGCTAATCTTCCAGATAAGATAGTGATTGACAGAGTTCTCTAGTCATTATCACCAAGCTACTAGAACTTCATGATGAACTATAATATGCCAGGGATGACGAAAAGATTCCCAAGCTCTTCGCGATGCTGAAATCGGCGAAGGTAGAAATCAAGAAAGAGCATCAAGTGTTGATGGTTAAACAAGACCACTAGTTTCAAGAAAAGGGCAAGGAAAATAAAGGGAACTTCAAGAAGATTGGCAAGCAAGTTGCCACTCCGTGAAGAATACCAAAGCTGGATCTAAGCCTGACACTAAGTGCTTCTGATGCAAAGGGAATGGTCACTAGAAGCGGAACTGCCCTAAATACTTGGCGGATAAGAAGGATGGCAAAGTGAACAAAGGTATATTTGATATACATGTTGTTGATGTGTACTTTACTAGTGTTCGTAGCAACCCCTGGGTATTAGATACCGGTTCTGTTGCTAAGATTAGTAACTCGAAACAGGAGTTGCAGAATGAATACAGAATTGTTAAGGACGAGCTGATGATGTGTGTTGGAAGTGAATCCAAGGTTGATATGATCACCATAGCACACTCCCTCTACCGTCGGGATTAGTGTTGAACCTAAATAAATGTTATTTGGTGTTTTGCGTTCAGCATGAATATGACTGATAATGTTTCTTGCAATACGGTTATTCATTTAATTCAGAGAATAATTGTTGTTCTGTTTACATGAATAAAACCTTCTATGGTCATACAACCAATGTGAACGGTTTATTGAATCACGGTTGTAGTGATACACATATTCATAATATTGATGCCAAAAGATGCAAAGTTAATAACGATAGTGCAGCATACTTGTGGCACTGCCGTTTAGGTCATATTGGTGTAAAGCGCATGAGGAAACTTCATATGTATGGACTTTTGGAATCACTTGATTATGAATCATTTGATACTTTTGAACCATGCCTCATGGGTAAGATGACTAAAACTCTGTTCTCCGGAACAATGGAGCGAGCTAATGACTTATTGGAAATAATACATACCGATGTATGCGATCCAATGAGTGTTGAAGCATGCGGCGGGTATCATTATTTTCTCACCTTCACAGATAATTTGAGTAGGTATGGGTATATCTACTTCATGAAACACAAGTCTGAAACATTTGAAAAGTTCAAAGAATTTTAAAGTGAAGTAGAGAATCATCGTAACAAGAAAATAAAGTTTCTATGAATGATCGTGGAGGCAAATATTTGAGTTACAAGTTTGGCGTTCATCTAGAACAATGTGTAATTGTTTCACAACTCACACCACCTGGAACACCATAGTGTAATGGTGTGTCCGAACGTTGTAACCGTACTTTATTAGATATAGTGCGATCTATGATGTCTCTTACCGATTTACCACTGATGTCGCTTGAAGCTACGTCGGTATTTCCCCAAAGAGGAAGGGATGATGCAGCACAGCGGAGGTAGGTATTTCCCTCAGATATGAAACCAAGGTTATTGAACCAAGCAACACAATGTAAACAGCCCCTACACAGAGATAACAAATCATCGCAACCCAACATGTTGAAGGGGTTGTCAATCCCTTTCGGGGTACAACGCCTCAAGATAGGAAAACGGACGTGATATAATTTTGTAGTAAATTGATAGATAGATTGCAAATAAAATAAATAGAAATAAAACGCAGCAAGGTATTTTTGTATTTTTGGTTTAATAGATCTGAAAATAAATGCAAGAGAAAAGTAGATCGCAAAGGCAAATATATGAGAAGAAAGACCCGGGGGGCGTAGGTTTCACTAGTGGCTTCTCTCGAGAAAAATAGCAAAAGGTGGGTGAACAAATTACTGTTGGGCAATTGAAAAAACTTCGAATAATTATGACGATGGAGTTTCGTGGCATTTGGACTCTGTCTGGTATTGATTTTATGCGATGTAAAAAACATGGAAAAACAACAACTGGCACTTGGCACCTCTGTTGGAAAAGGCAGTGCCTAGAAGGCGCTTAGGCACGCCTAGGCGCTAGGCAATGGCCAAACGCCTCGCCTAGGGCATAAATGGATGTCTAGGCAGGGCAAGCAAGGAATTGCCTACCCAAGCAAGAAATCATGCCACATACTACATCGATATGCCAAACGGGTTATATTCCAATGGAAATAGGTGGTAATTAACTTATTTATATGCCCTAAACTAATATCAACACCCATATAATAATCACAAATACACTACGAGTAAAAACTATATTATCGCCTAGGCTGCGCCTAGGGCGCTTATGCACCGCCTAGGCACTAGGCGAAGGCCAACCGCCTCGCTTACGCCTACTGCTTTTTCCAACCTTGCTTGGCACTATGTCAATAGGTTAGTACCAAAAATGATATAAAATGACCATAAAATGGTTTTAAAACATCCAAGATTGATAATACAACAGCATGGAACAATAAAAAATTATAGATACGTTGGAGATGTATCAGCATCCCCAAGCTTAACTCCTACTCGTCCTCGAGTAGGTAAGTGATAAAAACAGAATTTTTGATGTGGAATGTTGCCTAACATGTCATATCATATTTATTTTGTTTATAGCATGGACATTTGGACTTTATGTGATTCAAAGCAATAGTCTAGTTTTGACATAATAATTTAGATACTCAAGCATATTAACAAGCAACCATGTCTTTCAAAATATCAACACTAAAATAAGTTATCCCTAGCCCATCATGCTCAACCATTGATCCATTCATGAAACACACTCGCATATTAGCTACACCCAATACTTAAGTACGATCATATTGCCTCCTAGTTGGTGCTTTTGTAAGATAAGATGGGGACTCAAATTCAAAAATAAAAATTGCATAAAGTAAAAGAAAGGCCCTTCGCAGAGGGAAGTAGGGATTTGTAGAGGTGCTAGAGCTCAAAGCGAAAAACTTAGAGATAAAAACATTTTGGGAGGTGTATCCATCCCACCAATGAAAATGACTTAGAGTTCCCAACACTTTCAATGCTAGATATATCATAGGCGGTTCCCAAACAGAAAATAAAGTTTATTCCTTTTTCCACCATACTTTCACTTTCCATGGCTAACGTACCCACGGGTGCCCTCCATACCAACACTTTCCAAGGAATTTATTATTTGACAACATAAAGTAAATTCATTTTTGCATTTCGGGACTGGGCATCCCTAATACCTTTGCCTTACTCTCGTGCAATGACAAGTGAATAAACACTCATCGTGAGAATAACACATCTAGCATGGAAAATATTAGCCACCCCTCACCACTCTACGAGTGAAACAAATACACAAAAGAGAAGTTTATTTTGAAAATTAGAGATGGCACATGCCAATTTGCTTAGAACGGCAAAAGAATACTGCATATAGGTAGATATAGTGGAGTCATGCGGCAAAACTGGTTTAAGGGATTTTGGATGCACAAGTAGAGATCATACTTGGTGCAAAATGAAGGCTAGCAAAAGATTGAGAAGCGACCAACCAAGAAACGGATAATCTCATAAGCAAGCATTAAGCATAAATAACACCGAATAATGCACCACAAGTAGGATATAATTTCATTGCATGACTATTGACTTTCGTACTTGCATAGGGAATCACAAACCTTAACACAATATTCTTACTAAAGCATAATTACTCATCAACATAACTCAAATATCACATCATCATATCTCAAAACTATTGCTAAGAATCAAGTTTATTTTGTCCAATGATCTTCATGAAAGTTTTTATTATATCCTTCTTGGATATCTATCACTTTGGGACTAATTTTCATGTGTTGCTTTTCATAAGCTCAAACAAATATAAGTGAAGATCATGAGCATAATTTTTCTTTCTCTCAAATAATTTAAGTGAAGCAAGAGAGAATTTCTTGAAAATTTTACTAACTATCAAATAAATCTAAGTGAATCAAGAGAGCATTTCTTCAAAAATACTAAGCACACCATGCTCAAAAAGATATAAGTGAAGCACTAGAGCAAGTCCATTGCTCATAAAAATTTAAGTGAAGCATAGAGAGCAATTTTAGCAAGTCATGAAATAATTTTGGCTCTCTCAAATAGGTGTGTCCAGCAAGGGATCAAGACTTAAAACACAAAATAAAACAAGAAAAGACTCATATCATACAAGACAATCCAATCAAAACACATATTATGTGACGAATAAAAATATAGTTTCGAGTAAAATACCGATGATCGTTGGAAGAAAGCGGGGATGCCACTTGGATAATAGCTTGGGATCCCGGGGCATCCCCAAGCTTAGGATCTTCCATACTTCCTTCATCCATCGAAAAATAACCCAAAACTTGAGAACTTCAATCACACAAAACTCAACAAAACCTTCGTGAGATCCGTTAGTATAAGAAAGCAAACCACTACTATAAGTACTGTATCAAACCAATTCATATTTTGTTTTTTTATTATATCTACTGTATTCCAACTTTTATATGGCAAAAACTCATCAAAGAATACCATAGAGCCATCAAAATAAGCACACAACACAAAGAAAACAGAATCTGTCAAAAGCAGTAGCAATCAGTAGTAATCGACTTTTTCGAAAACTTCTGGAACTCCAAAAATTCTGAAAAAATAGGACGACCTGGGTAATTTGTATTAATCTTCTGCAAAAAGAATCAGGGAAAAAGCTCTTTCTGATTAAAAAAAATGAGAATTGTTTTCGTGAGCACAAAGTTTCTGTCTTTTTCAGCAAGATCAAACATCTATCACCCAACAAGATCATATCGGTTCTACTTGGCACAAACACTAAATAAACACGAAAAACACAATCATAACAGTACCATAATTGTGCTAACACTCAAAATCTAAGTTTTACGCCCTTAATTAACTAGGCATAAAGCAACGATCTAAGTTTTGTCATCTTTGGTTCGAGATCCATAAGATGCCCTCATGATTGATTCATAAGGTGGCTCAATTCTTGTTCTAGGAAAGTGTTCCATACCCTTCCTCAAAGGAAATTGGAACTTAATATTGTCTTCTTTCATATCAATCACGGCACCGATAGTGCGTAAAAACGGTCTACCAAGAATAATTAGACAAGACGGATTGCAATCAATATCAAGAACAATAAAATATATGGGCACATAATTCCTATTTGCAAGAATAAGAACATCATTAATTCTTCCCATAGGCTTTTTAATAGTAGAATCCGCCAAGTGCAAATTCAAAGAACATTCTTCAAGATTAGTAAGACCAAGCACATCACATAAAGATTTCGAAATTGTAGAAACACTAGCACCCAAGTCACACAAAGCAAAACACTCATAATTTTTAATCTTGACCTTGATAGTAGGTTCCCATTCATCATGCAATTTTCTAGGAATTGATACTTCTAATTCTATTTTTTCTTCAAAAGCTTTCATCATAGCATCAAGAATATGTTTAGTAAAAGCTTTATTCTGTTCATAAGCATGGGGTGAATTTATCATGGATTGAAAAAAAGAAATACAATCAATCAAAGAGCAACTATCATAATTAAAGTCTTTGTAATCCAAAAGAGTGGGCACATCACTTGTTAAAGTTTTGACCTCTTCAAACCCACTTTCATCAATTTTCTCAACAAGATTTTCACCCTCCGAAATATTGGGACGCCTTCTACCTAAAGTTGACTCTTCTCCTGTCCCTTTTTCATCAATCTTAACTTTACTAAACAAGGAATCAATAGAAGAAACACCAATCATTTTAAGATCTTCATCACTTTTATCTTCTAACGAGATTGGTTTAGCAGCCATTTGATTTACCAAGGTAGCCTGTGCATCGGATATTTTTCCCAACAAACTTTCTACAAAGGCATACTTAGATTAAATATTGCAAACTTTCCTACTAATATCATCAAGTTGTTTTGTAATAGCATCTAGCACAACGGAGTGCTCCTTAAGTTCTTCGGTAAAATACTTATTGTGCTCGAATTGTGTAGTCATATATTCCTTAGTACTTTTTTCAATTTCAAGCAAAATATTTGGGTAAGGAACAACATAATATTTTCTTTGAGGCATCATGACTACGCAAACTAGAAAGCAAACAAAAACAGATCCTGTAAGAAAACGGCGAACGGAAAAAGAGAAGCAAATAAAATGGCAAATTTTGTGAAGTGGGGGAGAGGAAAATGAGAGGCAAATGGCAAATAATGTAAATTGCAAGGAGATGAGATTTGTGATTAGGAACCAGGTATATGTTGAAGATCCACCCTGACAACGGTGCCAGAAATTCCTTTTGATGTCGCTTGAAGCTACGTCGGTATTTCCCCAAAGAGGAAGGGATGATGCAGCACAGCGGCGGTAGGTATTTCCCTCAGATATGAAACCAAAGTTATCGAACCAGTAGGAGAACCAAGCAACACAACGTAAACAGCACCTGCACACAGATAACAAATCCTCGCAACCCCGCGTGTTAAAGGGGTTGTCAATCCCTTTCGGGGTACGACGCCTCAAGATAGGCAAACAGACGTGATATAATTTTGTAGTAAATTGATAGATAGATCGCAAATAAAATAAATAGAAATAAAACGCAGGAAGGTATTTTTGTATTTTTGGTTTAATAGATATGAAAATAAATGCAAGAGAAAAGTAGATCGCAAAGGCAAATATATGAGAAGAAAGACCCGGGGGGCGTAGGTTTCACTAGTGGCTTCTCTCGAGAAAAATAGCAAACGGTGGGTGAACAAATTACTGTTGGGCAATTGAAAAAACTTCGAATAATTATGACGATATCCAGGCAATGATCATTATATAGGCATCACATCCAAGATTAGTAAACTGACTCCTGCCTGCATCTACTACTATTACTCCACACATCGACCGCTATCCAGCATGCATCTAGTGTATTAAGTTCATGGAAAAACAGAGTAATGCAATAAGAATGATGACATGATGTAGACAAGATCTATCTATGTAGAGATAGACCCCATCGTTTTATCCTTAGTAGCAATGGTACATACGTGTCGTTTCCCTTTCTGTCACTGGGATCAAGCACCATCAGATCGAACCCACAACAAAGCACCTCTTCCCATTGCAAGATAAATAGATCAAGTTGGCCAAACAAAACCCAAATATCAGATAAGAAATACGAGGCTATAAGCAATCATGCATATAAGATATCAAAGCACCTCAAATAACTTTCATGGATATAAAAAGGTAGATCTGATCATAAACTCAAAGTTCATCGATCCCAACAAACACACTGCAAAAGTGTTACATCATATGGATCTCCGAGAGACCATTGTATTGAGAATTCAGCGAGAGAGAGAAAGCCATCTAGCTACTAACTACGGACCCGAAGGTCCACAAAGAACTAGTCACGCATCATCAGAGAGGCACCAATGGAGGTGGTGAACTGTAGCGACCCGACCCGAATGGATCAAGTCTCTGTGCTTAAGTGCCATCCCTGGATTGGTATGCTGACACACAGATTACTTGGGGATTTATAACAGAGGTAAATGACATGTATAAAGTAACATAAATACTATTAGCTCAATCCATATAGCGGAAGTAACAACAAAGTTGTGGATTCCCATCAACACCAACGACAAAGTTGAGTGTAGACATCGTAACCCTAACGTATCACTTACTCGTCGTAAGATTCCTGCAACATGAGACGTTGCAGCCATATAGGTCGGTACATTGAATGTACTGGCAATTTCACACTGTAGAGCAATGCTGAATAATGGATATCACTACATGCATATTTGGCTGGTGGAGGCTCTAAGTTTAAAGTTTGCATAAAGCTATTTTTCCCTACAATAAAGGAATATATTTTATTTAACTACAAAGTTTGTTGACAATATTGAGAAGGTAACCCCAACTCAATTCCCAAATCATTGATAACCCAACAATTTCATTAAATGGAGTGATCAGATCAAATCAATAATTCAAGAACCAGATACTCAAGATGTCCATAACTAGGGTCACGGCTAATCATGATTAGTTTGTACACTCTGCAGAGGTTTGCGCACTTTTCCCCACAAGACTCGATCTCCTCCGTTGAATTTCTCACACTACATGATGTTTGAGAAACGGATAATCGAGACACAGTCTTTCGGAAGAATTAACTCTTTGTGATGGGTAGACCGTACCACCTACATCCCCTACATCTGCGATTCTACCACTGAAAGAGGTCACACAACATACTCAACTATGCCAGAGCCCATAATGAATTGTGGATGCACACGGAAGTTTCCAGCATGAATAACATTATGATCCCTTTGAGCCTGGGTGGCAAACCATAGGATGATCACACGGATACCCCGGGATCTCCTTGGATAACACTGGATTCCCCAGGTGCCCACAAACAATCCACCCAGATGTGTATTAAAGTAGACACCTTAAGTTTCCCTTAGTTAGATATAACTCTCACATCTTTCATGAATCTCACATACCAATCCACGTCTACGAGCATAACAAAGCAATATAAGCATAACATATAAACCCAAGGTTCAACGAAGGACAATAGGTTCCTACCTCATCAACTACTTCCCAGTACCCACATGTTATCAAAACCTACTCATGCAATGTTTGAGGGTAAAACTAATTCATAAAAATTGGGTATGAAAAGTATTTTCAAAGTGTGAACTTGCCTTGTACTATTGATGAAGATGATTCGCACTCATAACTCCTGATAGTTCTACTCATCACACTCCGTTCAATCTATCGTAAGCAAGCGATTGCATATATAAGCACTCATGCAAAAGAATCGAAGAAAAGATCTTCGGAAAACTTCGAAAATAAGCAAACAGTTCTTGCAACAAAAAAGCAATTTTTGACAGTACCAAAATTAGGTGGATTTGGTCTTATCAGAAAGTTTAGGTCAAGAGCTTCAATTAGCAAAAAGAATCAATTAAATAGGAGTTATAAAACTCGAGTTATGAACAAAAGAAGTTTGAATTCAAATCTGTTTGGAAAAAAATTGAACTTTCAAAAACATGTTTAAGTTGTTTTTACTGGATAGAGCGGATCATAACGAAGAAGTGGGCGTTGGTTTCGTTGGATTTGGATAAGCGAGCAAAAAGTTGTAACCGTTTGAAGAACAGGGACTAATATGTAAGAAAACTAATTACATCTAAGTCCTTGGCCGAAAACTAAAAAGAAAAAGAAAAACCTACCGAACGAACGTTCGCTAAACGGATCTACAGAATGAAAACGTTCACTAAAACTAACTAAACAGAAAACGTTCGCTAAATAACCTAATTAATATTAAACCGGGTTTTTAAGCAAAAACCGAATCTTAAAAGAAAACCGGATAGGACCGGGTTCGGTTTATTACCGGTGTGCAAAGAAAGACCGGCGGCGGCGGATTGGTTTGACTCCGGCGGATCGGATCGGCTCGGGCGGCGGCTCCGGCGAGGCGGGCGCAGAAGGCGGCGGCGGCGCATGCGCAAGCAGCAGCAGGCGGCGGGTAGCTGGTGGTGGCTACGCAGCAGCGGCCTCGGCTAACGAGGAGAGGGGGCCCGAGGCTCCGGTATTTAAAGGGGAGGGGCGGACGGCGGCTTGGGCAAGGGGCGACGGCCTGTTGGGCCTACCCAGTTCGGCGGCGGAGAAAAAAAAACTTTTTTACGGACAATAAAATAGAACCAAATAAAAATATACTATAGGCATATAATATATCAAAATTTTCAGAAAAAGATTTTCTACAACATGAACATTTTTATAATGTCAAATAAAATCCAGAAAAACTTAAATAAAGCAAAGAGTGCTACTTTTGCAATAAAACCCAATAAAAATCATTTTAAAATACCAAAATAATTTTAAAATCTTTTCTCTCCAATTTTCTAATGTAGGGAATCATTTTACCCTAATTTCCATATGTTTTATTTTATTGGAGAAAATAATTTGAATAAAACCTAAATAACTCCAAATTGAAAATAATTTCAAAGGGACTTTAAATTTGATTCTTTTAAACTTCCAACTCATATTTCATATGTTTTGAAGAAGTCATTTTATCTTCTCTCATGAAAATCACTGAGTCACATAAAGTTTCTGAATTTGAAATATTTCCAAATGAAATTCAAATATTTTCAAAAACCCTTTTTATTTATTTAAATGGAAGAAGTCAAGTCATCTTCTCTCTAAGGTTTTGTGATGAAATGAATTTGAATTCATGGAGATCATAACTGCAAAGTGAAAGTTTGGGAAAGTCATTTCATTTGCTCTCATTTAACTTTCAAAAAGTTTCAAATTTCCCTCAATTTCACACAAGCAACCACACCACAATCAAACAAACAATCAAAACTATTTATTTAATATAACATTCCAAAATTTAGAATTTTGGGATGTTACATGAACCCATCTGAGATGGTGTCTAGATTGGATCTGGTGGTTCTGGACTCTACGGCGGTTGGATGAATATTTCGTCGACTCCCCTAGGGTTTCTAGAATATTGGGGTATTTATAGAGCAAAGAGGCGGTCCGGGTGGGTGGGCACAACCCACCAGGGCGCGCTTGGGCCTCCTGGCATGCCCTGGTGGGTTGTGCCCCCTCGTGGCACCCCCAGACGCAGACAGGGCCCGTTGTGTTCCTTCTGGCCCATAAATATTCTCCATGGAGTTTCGTGGCATTTGGACTCCGTCTGGTATTGATTTTCTGCGATGTAAAAACATGGAAAAAACAGGAACTGGCACTTGGCACTATGTCAATAGGTTAGTGCCAAAAAATGATATAAAATGATTATAAAACATCCAATATTAATAATATAACAACATGGAGCAACCACTATCATTTTGGGGTTATGCATTAGAGACAGCCGAATTCACATTAAATAGGGCACCGTCTAAATCCGTTGAGACGACACCGTATGAACTGTGGTTTGGCAAGAAACCTAATCTGTCGTTCTTAAAGTTTGGGGTTGCAACACTTATGTCAACAGGCTTCAACCTGATAAGCTCGAAACCAAATCGAAGAAGTGCGTCTTCATAGGATACCCTAAGGAAACAATTGGGTACACCTTCTACCACAGATTCGAAGGCAAGATCTTTGTTGCTAAGAATGGATCCTTTCTAGAGAAGGAGTTTCTCTCAAAAGAAGTGAGTGGGAGGAATGTAAAACTTGATGAGGTAATTGTACCTTCTCTCAAATTGGAAATTAGCTCACCAGAGAAATACATTCTCATGATACCTAAACAAACTAGAGACGAAGCAAATGATAATGGTCATGAAACTTCAGATCAAGTTGCTACTGGACCTCGTAGGTCGACCAGAGCACAATCCGCACCAGAGTGGTATGGTAATCCTGTATTGGAAGTCATGTTACTAGACCAGGGCGAACCTACGAATTATGAAGAAGCTATGATGAGCCCAGATTCCGATAAATGGCTTGAGGCCATGAAATCTGAGATAGGATCCACGCATGAGAACAAATTATGGACTTTGGTGGACTTGCCTGATGATTGGCAAGCCATAGAAAATAAATGGATCATCAAGAAGAAGACTGACGCTGATGGTAATGTCACTGTCTACAAAGCTCGACTTGTTGCGTAAGGTTTTCGACAAGTTCAAGGAGTTGACTACGATGAGACTTTCTCACCCGTAGCGATGCTTAAGTCCGTCCGAATCATGTTAGCAATTTGCCACATTTCATGATTATGAAATCTGGCAAATGGACGTCAAAAATGCATTCCTTAATGGATTTCTTAAAGAAGAGTTGTATATGATGCAACCAGAAGGTTTTCTCGATCCTAAAGGTGCTATCAAAGCATGCAAGCTCCTGCGATCCATCTATGGACTGGTGCAAGCATCTCGGAGTTGGAATATACGCTTTGATGAGGTCATCAAAGCATATGGTTTTATACAGACTTACAGTGAAGCCTGTATTTACAAGAAAGTGAGGTGGGAGCTCTCTAGCATTTCTGATATTATATGTGGATGACATATTATTGATTGGAAATGATATAGAATTTCTGTATAGCATAAAAGGATACTTGAATAAGAATTTTTCAATGAAAGACCTCGGTGAAGCTGCTTATATATTGGGCATAGATCAAGACGCTTGATAGGACTTTCACAAAGCAGATACCTTGATAAAGTTTTGAAGAAGTTCAAAATGGACCAGTCAAAGAAAGGGTTCTTGCCTGTGTTACAAGGTGTGAAGTTGAGTAAGACTCAAAGCCCGACCATGGAAGAAGATAGAGAGAGAATGCAAGTCATTCCCTATGCCTTAGCCATAGGTTCTATAAAGTATGCCATGCTGTGTACCAGACCTATTGTGTACATTGCCATGTTTGGCAAGGGGGTACAATAGTGATCCAGGAGTAGATCACTGGACATCGGTCAAAATTATCCTTAGTTACCTAAGAGGACTAAGGAAATATTTCTTGGTTATGGAGGTGATAAAGTGTTCGTCGTAAAGGGTTACGTCAATGCAAGCTTTAACACTGATTCGGATGACTCTGAGTCTCAATCTGGATATGTATTGAAAGTGGGAGCAACTAGCTAAAGTAGCTACATGTAGAGCATTGTAGACATAGAAATTTGCAAAATACATACGTCTTTGAATGTGGAAAACCCGTTGACTAAACTCTCTCACAAGCAAAAACATGATCACACCTTAGTACTCTTTGAGTGTTAATCACATGGCGTTGTGAATTAGATTATTGGCCCTAGTAAACTCTTTGGGTGTTGATCACATGGCGATGTGAACTATGGGTGTTAATCACATGACGATGTGAACTAGATTATCGACTCTAGTGCAAGTGGGAGACTGAAGGAAATATGCCCTAGAGGCAATAATAAAGTTGTTATTTTATATTTCCTTATTCATGATAAAGGTTTATTATTCATGCTAGAATTATATTGATCGGAAACTTAAATACATGTGTGAATACATAAACAAATACCGTGTCCCTAGTGAGCCTCTACTAGACTAGCTCGTTGATCAAAAGATGGTTAAGGTTTCCTAACCATAGACATGATTTTTCACTTGATAACGGGATCAAATCATTAGGAGAATGATGTGATGGACAAGACCCATCCGTTAGCTTAGCATGTGATCGTTCAGTTTATTGCTACTACTTTCTTGAATGTCAAATACATGTTCCTTCGACCATGAGATCTTGCAACTCCCCGATACCGGAGGAATACCTTGTGTGCTATAAAACGTCACAAGTAATGGGGTGGCCATAAAATTGCAGTACAGGTATCTCCGAAGGTGTTTGTTGAGTTGGCATGGATCAAGATTGAGATTTGTCACTCCGAGTATCGGAGAGGTATCTCTGGGCCCTCTCGGTAATACACATCATAATAATCCTTGCAAGCAAATGACTAATGAGTTAGTTATGAGATGATGTATTACGGAACGAGTAAAGAGAGTTGCCGATAACGAGATTGGACTGGGTATGAAGATACTGACGATCGAATCTCGGGCAAGTAACATACCGACGGACAAACGGAATTATGTATGTTGTCATAACGGTTCGACCGATAAAGATCTTCGTAGAATATGTAGGAGGCAATATGGGCATCCAGGTTCCACTATTGGTTATTGACCGGAGAGGTGTCTCGGTCATGTCTACATAGTTCTCGAACACATAGGGTCCGTACGCTTAACGTTCATTGACGATATAGTGTTTTATGATTTATATGATTTGGTGACCGAATGTTGTTAGGAGTCCAGGATGACATCACGGACATGACAAGGAGTCTCGAAATGGTCAATAGGTAAATATTGATATATAGGACAATGGTATTTGGACACCGGAAGTGTTTTGGGTGGTACCGGGTACTTATTGGGTCACCGGAAGGGGTTTCGGGCAGCCCCAGTAGGTTATTGGGCCTTATGGGACAAAGGGGGAAGAGCACACCAGCCCATAAGGTGTTGGTGCGCCCCTCTACCCCCTGCCCATGCACCAAAGGAGGGAGGGAAGGAAAGGGGAGGCACCCTAAGGCAGCCATCTCCCTTTCCTTTCCCCCTCATGTTCAAATAAGGAGAGGGGGCGTGGCTAGGCAGGTGCCCTAGGGCAGCCGCCGGCCACTTGGGGCGCCCTAGGGGCTACCTCTCCTCCCCCACCTATATATATGAGGGAGGTGCGCCACAACGGACCCAACATTGTCTTAGCCGTGTGCGGCGCCCCCGTCCACCGTTTACTCGCTCGGTCATATTTTCGTAGTGCTTAGGCGAAGCCCTGCGGAGATCGCATTATCACCACACCGTCGTGCTACTGAACTCATTTATTACCTCGCCGTCTTGCTGGATCAAGAAGGCGGAGGACGTCACCGAGTTGAACCTGTGCAGCGCGGAGGTGCTGTGCATTCGGTACTTGATCGGTTGGAGCGCGAAGAAGTTCGACTACATCAACCGCGTTGTTAAACGCTTCCGCTTACGGTCTACAAGGGTACGTAGACACACTCTCCCCTCTTGTTGCTATGAATCTCCAAGTATAGATCTTGCGTGTGCGTAGAATTCTTTTTGTTTTCCATGCAACATTTCCCAACACAGGCGTTGGTGACTTGGTATGAACCTCTCGTAATTTTTATTGCATGTCATCTTCATGTTTCATGCATCTTGTGTCCTTCCATGTTACAATTGCGACATCATCTTTGATTGTGTAGGCATTCCAATCTTTGAAAGCCTTCAAGGCCCGGTACAAGAACAAGCCCTTTACTCTCACGCATCATTGGTCGCTCATCAAAGATTGTCCCTAGTTCAAAGACCAATATGCCGCTCGCAAGAAGAGAGGAGGGAAAGCGGTCGTGGCTGAGGAGGGATACATGCTCAAGAGGCCGAGGGGCAAGACCAATTCCAAGGCCGATCAAAAGCGTGATGTGTTGTCCATGGCCTTGCAAGCAACTATGGAAGGCATGATGAGTCAAAAGGAAGTGAGAGAGGAGAGGAAGAGAAAAGGGAAGGACGAGAAAATGAAGATATACCTAGAGCTCCAAACAAAGAAGCTTGACATGGAGGAGGCCACGAAGAGGAGGAAGCTTGACATTGAGGGGGCCACTCAACTGAAGAAGCTCGCGATCGAGGCCATCAATGCCGACACCAAAGTAAAAGAGGTGGCACTCGCGATCAGGAGCGTCGACAAGACCAACATGTCACCAGAGAGGAAGGCTTGGTTCACAAACCGGCAGAAGGAGATATTCGCCGAAGATGGCCTGAACTAGGTGAGTGGCCTCGGTCGTCGACTATGGTCGTGCATTTTGAAGGCTGGCTTGTGTGCCGGCCGCTGGCTTTGTTTTCGGCGAAAAATACTTGTTCATTTTGAAGGCTGGCTAGTGTGCCAGCATCAAAAACTTGTTCATTTTTAAGGCTGGCTACTGTGTTGGCCGCTGACTTTGTTGCTGGCATCAAAAACTTGTTCTTTTTGAAGGCTGGCTACTGTGTCGGCCGCTGACTTTGTTGCGGGCGTCAAAAACTTGTTCATTTTGAAGGCTGGCTAGTGTGCCGGGCGCTGGCTTTGTTGCCGGCATGAAACTAGGTGGTGAACATTCTGTAGACCGCTGGCTTTATTGCCGACCGGCATGAACCTCGGCCGCTGGCGTCAACTATGGCCGTTGGCATTATGTTGCTTTGGAAATATTACATGCAGACGGACAAGATGCCGCTGAAATGCAGCGACGCCTTGGACGCACGGCTGACACATCCATAAATCCGAGCGGACACCGTCTCATTGTCATCCCTAAACTGATGAAATCCGGATAAAATGAACTTCTGTTTTGGATCGTGCATTGGAGTTGCCCTAATGTAGGCAACCACAAACATGCCCTTTCTTTTTTGAAAGGAACACAGATGTATTCCATTAAACTGGTGTGCTGGGCATATCACCAGCACACAGGTTTAGTACAAACTATGGTAGATGGCCAATCCAGACCTCACGATCACCATCCCCTATCAGAGCGCCACGCGCAGCTAGTTCATGAGCTACAACATTACATGATCTTGGTACAACAGATATTCTAAAGTTTTCAAAACTAACACATAACATGGCTTTTATTTCTCTAAATAGAACACCTAGCGGCGCTAGATCATAATCGCTTGATGTAATAGCATTCTTCAGTACAGTCGAATCTATTTCCAGAATCACCTGATTACACCCCATTGATGAGGTGATTTGCACCGCTTGGAGAAGAGCTCGAGCTTCAGCTTGAAGAGCACTGCCGACTTCTTGAAGCTGACCTTGTCCAGCTGCCACTGCTACTCCTCGATCATTCCTGACTATAAATCCCCAACCACCTGAAAAGGATTGTTCCCTAAAAGCCCCATCTATGTTGATCTTTAAAAAATTATGCATCGGTCGAGACCATTGCAGCTGCATCTTATTTCTTGGTGTTAGTTTCTTTACCTGCATGTTCTTGTATTCCAAAACATGAACTGTGATAGAGGTAATTATCTCATCTGATGTTCTTGATTTTTCTCCCCGGTTTTCTTTATTCCTTTCCGCCCACCAAATCCAGAGCAAACAACAAGCTGTGAGCCTCTTGTCTTGTTTAGATTGAATATTTCTTGTAGGAGAGATGGGCCGCTTGGGCATCCAGCAATTAACTCTCTTGTGTCCTCCATTTGAAGTCCTCTCCAGATTGGTTTAACTAATTTGCATTTGCAAAAAATATGGCCTCCATCTTCATTTAATCTAAAACAAAGTGGACATCTGGTATCAATATTCATACCTTTTTGTTTCAGTTTCATCTTCAATGGTAAACTGTTGGTGGCCACTCTCCATAGGAAATGCAGAATCTTGTTAGGTAGAGGGAGTGACCATAGCAGGCCCTTGGCTCCACGTTTTTCTGAAACTGTGTATGATGGATGGATCGAGCATGGAGACGTAGCATTAGCTAGCACGAAGCCTCGAACGGTGAGCGCGACATGGTCGATCGTACGGGGGAGGTTGGCGTAGTAGTAGGAAGTATGCTTCGACTTGACGTGTCCAAGTCATCAAGTGATCTGCAGATGCCTCTACTCACGCCACCTACACCGAAACTAACGTGCCAAGAGTGAGAGGCAGCGATTAATTGCTGAACCGGACAGAGGTGGCAGCGATTAATTCATCCCAGCCCCCTGAATTCCCGGGGTGGGGCCCTTCTCCCTCCAATCTAATAATGCCATCTTTGTCTGTAAGCTCAAATCTGTAAAAAATTGCATATAAGGCTAGCCATAGTGGGGGTAACTTAGGTAGTAACTTAACACATCCCAAGACAATTTTGCTTATGTGGCAAGTATTTAATGAGAAAAGAGGTATTTGTGGTAACATAATATGTTATTGTAACATAGCGCTTTCCGAGGCAAAATGAGTCTATGAGATAATAAATGAAGCAATCTATGACACTACTACTATGTTACTTTGCATTATGGAGGTAGTAACTTAGACTAGTGTCATATGCATGACATTAGTATAAGTTACTCCCCACTATGACCAGCCTAAGTGTAGCATTGCTCCTAATCCGCTCTACCACCCTAAAGTATCCACCTCTAGTCATGCATGATTATAAGAGAACAGTCAATGAGATTGCGAAGGGTTTCTACGAACCTACAGGGTACAGCCACATTATGTACAGTTTTCGGACCGCCAGTACTTGCCAACAAGCATTTGGAAGTGATGGGACCAGATTCTGGCAAGCAGATCGTTATCTTGGCATTTGTAAGGTACTGTTGGGCAGTTAAGGAAACTGAGGATGGATGGATTCATCGGATCGGCGTCGCTGACAACGAGCTTCGTGTTAAGTTTCACTGTTCCGGCGCACTGCTGCACGTCGAAGATACAGCCGCGCTTGCATGCAGTCGATGGATGGATCGATCTATCACGAGGCCCACCGGAGGGAGGCCGGCCACGACACATGCCCGGCGCCAGATGGAACCGCGCGGCGTGCCGCCGCCTGCTAGCTAGTGCCTCCATGATCGATATGTATACTGTATGATCAATGCCTTCGCATGATGATTCCAGTGCATAGAACAAAGACGCCGCACATCCGCTTGGATTCCAGTCTACACTCGATACATGAAACGCATGTGTTGCATGTCCTTTGCAAGTTAAATACGAGGAACTGCTTCCTACTGCCAACCTAGGCTGGGCATCACTCATCAACCTAGGTTAGGGGTGGTTTTCCTTTTCTGGTTGAGAAGATACGAATTTACTTCTCATGATCAGTTTTGGTCGTTAATTGCCGAACCGGCGGCCGCCTTTGCAGGGGAGGAATCGGGACTTGGAGCATGTGTAGCGGACCGAGACCACGTGGTTTGCCGCGCCTACCGCTGGGCCCTACGGAATTTTGACGTAAATGGGCCAAACGACCAACCAACCCACGCTTCGCTTATGTAGGTCTGCGAGATCAACTAAAAAAAGGTAGGTCTGTGAGTATTAGAGCATCTCCAGCCGTGCCCCCAACAGCCCCCCCCCAAGGCCCATTTTTTGCGTCGGCGCTAAAAAAACAGCCCAGTCGCGTCCTAAAAATTCATTTTTCGCCGGTTAGGCCTGATTTCGGCGCTGACGGACCCAAGCCGAACCCGGCACGCTCGGGCGCGCCCCGGGGCGCCGGGGGAAGCGTTTTCGGCCCGAAAGCCCGGTGGGACCGCCGAGTCAGCGTCTCCGGTGCACCATCGTCCTCATCGCCTCGGTTCCTGCAGGAATCAATGTGAAGGTTGCAGCGCCGGTCAGCCTTCATTGGTGCCTCACGGGCGGCGCAGTGAAGGCGCCGCGACACGCGTCCCTCCCGATCCCGCCACGTGTACGCACGCCGGCCGCCCTCTCATCGCCCAAGCCCGGCTATAAAAAGCCGCCCCTCCATCGCCGGTGAGCACACACTCCTTCGCTAACTCTCTTCCCCTCCCACCGCCGACACCCCCTCTCGACCGAGCGAGCGTGCCTTTCTTCCCCCTCTCCCTCCCGCCGGTGAGCATGGACGAGCGGTATCCAGGCGAGGGTGCGGCGGCCAACGGCTTCTGCCGCCGTCACCTGCACGAGGACGAGGCGCGACTCCTCTACGAGGCCGACTACCCGGCACCACCGGACATGCGGGTGCCCGGCATGTGGAAGCTAAGCGCCGGCGGAGTCCCGGTGCCACCACCGCCGACCGGCGCTGCCCGACACGGCGAGATAGCGCGCATCCGGTCCTCGCTACCAGAGCAGGCGCGAAACGAGTCGAGGTATGCCCCGACGGCAACACACTGTGGACGGCGTACTTCGAACGTCGCCATGCGCGGGTACTCTTGATCTGGCTGCTCCATGTAAATTTCCTCATCCAACTCCCCATTAAGGAAAGTCGTCTGCCCCCATCTGATGAACGAGAAGACCGTGCGAGGTGCCGACCTGCCTGCGTCCACGAACGGCGTCGAGCCGCGCGGCCGGCACAACTCCGAGGGGCGGCGCCGATGGTGGGGCGTCCCCGGCTGCACCCTCGAAGCCGTCCTCGAGCACATCGAGGCCGGCAACACGCCGCGCCTGAAGTACCCGGCGCCCCCTTCCCTTCTCGCGCCATCGTGACAACTCTTGGACGCCGCGGCGAATGGAGACGGCGACCTCCTCGTCGTCGGGCTCTGGCTCCCTGTCCTCCGGATCGCCGGCGCTCCGCCCCGACAAGCCGGAGCCACAGGAGACGGCGCTCGGGTGCCGCAGCCATGGCGGCGCCCTCGTCATAAACAAGGGCGGCCGCCCCTCTCCTTCTTCTTCCCACCTCGTCAGGCCGAAGACCGAGCCGGGGTTGCTCCTCGTGAAGAAGGAGCACGCGGACATGGTCGCCGAGGACGAGACCGCCCTCAAATGGGCGAGGGCGGACTACGTCCGCGAGCAGATGGAGCGCCAATGCCGCACCTTCGAGGAGATTGCCGCTCGGCACCGCAGATGCGAGGTAGGCGTCGTCGTCGTCCTCGACAGCAACGACGAGGAGGCGCCCAGGCCGTCTAACCCCCCACGCGTCGGCGACGATGGTCAGGGATGTACCAGGGACAGCAGCAGTGACAACCAGGACGGCGGCGACTACACCCGGTTCTACAGGCTCCTCAGCATGTAGAAGGCGGGCGGGCGGCGAAGGCGAAGGCGGGTAGTAGTGCTAGGTGTAGTTCTCGTTTTTAGTTAGTTTTTAATTAATGTTTTTAAGTTTTTGTACAAATATCAATGAAATCGTCTAGTTTGGACGAATTTGTGACGTGTTTGCCGAATTTTGACCGAATTTCTATTTCAAAAATCGGCATCTGGGGCCGACCTTGGGCCGGCGGTCGGAAAACCTACCGCCCCAGGCTGATTTTATCGATGGTTCGTCCCCAGGTGGCGCTATTTCAAGCCCCTGGAGGCGAACGGCTGGAGATGCTCTTAGGGCCCAGATACCACCTATCTAACCCACGGAATTTTTACACATATTACTGACGTACCTTTTACTAGAAAAAATACTACTGGCGTACCTCATCAATCATGGGTGCCACATGCAACCAGCTGCTTACTTTTCACGCAGCCGCAGATTTAACGGATGGTATGCCGGTTCAATCTCTTGCAGGTGCTGATAGGGGTAAGGTGTGGTGCGTGTGTTTATAGAGTAAGTATATAAGTGTCTGCGTCTGTACTGTGTTAAACAAAAACACATTGACGAAAACCCCAAGTAGCATTTTTTTAGGGGACACTATGCATTTTTGTTGAAGTATATCCAAGTACTTAGTGGCATTTTGTTGGTTTAAAAACCCTTCTTTCCGTCAAGCTAGCCTTAGCTAGTTACCGCATTTTCCTTTTTGCGTGATCGACGTCCATGCTCACCATGCATGATTGCTCTGCATGGAAGGCAATTATCAACTGTACGTGTAGATCATACTCAGTTTCAGTGATGACAAATTCGCATGCTATAGCTTAGATAAAGGTGACGCGATGTGTTCCACCATCAGCTGACAGTTACTCCCTCCGTTTCAAAATAGACGACCCAATTTTATACTAACTTTGTATAAAATTGAGTCATCTATTTTGGAACGGAGGAAGTAGGTGACAAGTCATTTTCTTTCGGAGCCTAGGATCATGCGTTGGCGAGTCGCTGTCCCTCAGCAAGAAACAGGGTGTGGTAGTTGGTGACCGATCGACCAAACCGACAAAATGGTAGTTGTGGTTCCTGATACAGAAGAAGACCGTGAAAGTGTAGCGATTAACATGAATCTCAAAAAATATGAACCAGTCTTATATGAGAAGATGCCAGTCTTCTGTTATGTTTGTGGCCATTTGGGGTATATTTTCTTGGAACATGGTAATGGGATGCATGATCAGGAATGAATAGCTTGGAGAGATTGGATGCTTGCTGTTTGGATGGATGCTCGTGCTCGCTTCTCCAACAGTAGAGCTATGAGTCCAAGTGCTAGAGGTACTACTTCACTCTCTGTAGGATCGGCGGCCTCCATCAGGGAGGACCGCCGAGCACAATAAATATCTTAAGTTTGAATTACCGGGGGTGCGGGCGACCCGAGACAGTTCAAGAAATTAGCAGTTTGATTCAGCTGCATCACCCGTCACTGGTCTTTCTCTCGGAGACCAGGCTGTCTGATAAGAGAGCTCGGGATCTCAAGTTTCGCTTGGGGTTTAGTAATGCGGTTGGCGTAAAGAGCGAGGGGCTAAGTGGAGGCCTTGTCCTCTTTTGGAACAATGACCCGGTGGTACCCCTGAAATCTTTCAGTCGGACGCACATTGATGTGTTTGTGCAAAATGAAAGCTTGGGGGATAGAGAATGGCGCTTTACGGGATTTTATGGTGAGCCGATAAGAGCACGAAGGAAATTAAGCTGGGACCTTATGAAGTTTCTGCGTAGGGAGTTTAATAATCCATGGTTGATAGCCAGAGACTTTAATGAGGTACTTGATGCTTCCGAACAATTTGGAGGTAATGTAAGAGAGGAATGGAAAATGGAGGGTTTTCGGGATGCGGTGGAGTATTGCCACTTGGATGATCTAGGCTATTCCGGTCTCCCATTTACTTGGGATAACAGACAGCAAGGGTCGAATAACATCAAAGTCAGACTTGATCGTGCTCTAGCTGATGAGAAATTTATGGAAAGATATGATAATACCGAGTACTTCATGTTCAGACAACTGAATCAGACCACTGCGCTCTTTTGATTGTTATCAAGCAATCTGATTGGATTGATGCTGCAGTGATGGATAAGCCATTCCGGTTTGAAAATGCCTGGACGAGGCATGGTACTTATGATCGGACAGTGGAGGAGAGTTGGGTGGATGGTGCGACGGATATGTCATCAGTACATAGTGCCCTTGCAAATGTAAGTACTAAACTAAAAAAATGGAGTAATGAGGAGTTCAGGTCAGTCTCAAGGCAGTTAAAGATCATGCGACATCGACTTGAAAGACCGCGGGCGAATTCTTTGTATATGGGGTCGGTGCCGGAGGAGAACTCATGCGGCGTATCTCGGAAATGTTGTCGAGAGAAGAGGCTATGGCCAGACAACATTCAAGGGTGGACTTTCTAAAGGAAGGTGATCGAAATACCGGTTTTTTCATGCTAGAGCTTGAGAAAGATTCATGACAAACAGAATTAAAGCATTAAAAGATTCTGATGGCACTGTGAAAACACTACAAACGGAGTTGGAGACAATAACAGTAGCTTTCTATACCACCTTATTCACTGCTCAGCCTGACACAATCCCAGAGGTGGTGACTGAATGGGTACCCCCGAAGGTAACTGGACATATGAATGAACAACTCTGTGCTCCAGTGACAGATATGGAAACTGAACAAGCATTATTTAGTATGCATCCCAACAAACCACCGGGTCCGGATGGGCTTACTACAAGTTTTTATATACGTCATCGGAATGTGCTGAAGGGTGCCGTTTGTAGAGCAGTTCGTGATTTTCTAGAGGGAGGGATGATGCCTAATGAGGTGAACAGTACAGTGCTGGTTTTGATACCCAAAGTCAAAACACCACAAGAGCTAGGACAGTACATGCCAATATCATTATGTAATGTGCTTTACAAGATTGCATCCAAAGTTCTGGCTTTACGTCTCCGACCAATTTTGAATGAAATCATTGCCGAGGAACAAAGCGCTTTTGTCCCTGGACGATTGATTACAGATAATGTGTTGATTGCTTATTTTTCTATACATTATTTAAAGAAGAAGAAAGGTAAAGGCGGTGCTTGTGCTGTCAACTTAGACATGGCAAAAGCATATGACAGGATTGAATGGTCATACTTGAGAGAGGTTATGCGTAAATTGGGTTTCGCAGAACAGTGGATTGGAAGAATAATGGCTTGCGTTGAAACTATAAAATTTTCAGTTAGGATGAATGGACATTTTTCAGAATTCTTTACACCTATCCGAGGTATTAGACAAGGTGATCCTTTGTCACCTTATCTCTTCTTGTTGTGTGCAGAAGGTCTCAGCAGCCTTCTAAAATTCAAAGGGCAATCTTGCAAAAGGGATAAGGGTGGGTATCCATGCACCTTGGAGATCGCATTTATTTTTCGCAGACGATTGCATGATTTTCTTGGAGGCTACAGCATAGGGTGCTCAGCGGTTACAGGAGATTTTGGAACTTTACAGAGTAGGATCAGGTCAGCTGGTGAATAGAAGTAAGTCTGCCATTTTCTTTAGTGGCAACTGTTCGGTAGAAGGGAAATTGGCTTTCCAGGAGGGAGTGGCAATTCAAACTGAAGCTTTGGCAGAAAAGTACCTAGGCTTACCCACAGCCTAGGTAGATCTATAGAGGAGAATTTTGAGCATATTGCAAACAGTATAAAGAAACTGGTTAATGGTTGGGCGCTGAAACTAATGAATAGTGCGGCTAGAGAGGTATTAATAAAGTCAATCTGCCAAGCTATTCCGACATACTCCATGAGTTTTTTCAAATTGTCAAATAAAACATGTAAAAAAATTATGAGCATTGTGGCTAGATACTGGTGGGGAGGAGATGAGAATAAGAGGAAGATGCACTGGAAGAAATGGCAGGATATAGCGATACCCAAATGTGTTGGGGGAATGGGTTTTTGGGATCTTCAGATGTTTAATAAAGCAATGTTGGCTAAACAAGGATGGAGACTTATATCTAATCGAGATAGTGAAAGGATCGAGAAGAGGTGTCTAGAGGGGGGGTGAATGGACTCTTAACAAGAAAAGTTGCAGATTTTAAATTCTTTAAGTTGAAGTGGAGTTTTAGCACAAGTTCAAACATTCACAATACATATCAAGCAAGCATGACAAGAGTATATGAGCAACGGAAAGTAAATCATGCAAGTTGCAAGAATGTAAAGGGATGGGATTGGAGTGTGCAAACGCAATTAGAGACACGGAGATTTTTTATCCGTGGTTCCGATAGGTGGTGCTATCGTACATCCATGTTGATGGAGACTTCAACCCATGAAGGGTAACAGTTGCGCGAGTCCACGGAGGGCTCCACCCACGAAGGGTCCACGAAGAAGCAACCTTGTCTATCCCACCATGGCCATCGCCCACGAAGGACTTGCCTCACTAGGGTAGATCTTCACGAAGTAGGCGATCTCCTTGCCCGTACAAACTCCTTGGTTCAACTCCACAATCTTGACGGAGGCTCCCAAGTGACACCTAGCCAATCTAGGAGACACCACTCTCCAAAAGGTAATAGATGGTGTGTTGATGATGAACTCCTTGCTCCTGTGCTTCAAATGATAGTCTCCCCAACACTCAACTCTCTCTCATAGGATTGGATTTCGTAGAAAGATGATTTGAGTGGAAAGCAACTTGGGGAAGGCTAGAGATCAAGATTTATGTGGTTGGAATGGAATATCTTGACCTCAACACAAGTGTAGGTAGTTCTCTCTCAGAAAATGTATGTTGGAAGTGTAGGCATGTTTTGATGGCTCTCTCCACGAATGAAGAGTGGGTGGAGGGGTATATATAGCCTGCACAAAAAATCTAACTGTTACACACAAATCACCAAACTCGGTGGGACCGAATCAGAAAACTCAGTCAGACCGATTTGGTTCATAATGTGATCGTTAGGCATTTCGAGTGGGACTGACATGATCAACTCGGTGGGACCAATGTGCTAGGGTTAGGGTAATGCCTTATCTCGGTTGGACCGGTTACACAAACTCGGTGGGACCGATTTGGGTAATAAGCACAACAGAGAGTTGGCCAAGCAAACTCGGTGGGACCGATTTCATATTTCGGTGAGACCAAAATTAATGCAATAGGCAACAGAGAGTTTGCAAGCCCATCTCGGTGAGACCGAGATCCCATCGGTGAGACTGAATTGATTAGGGTTTCTGGCAGTGGCTATGTCAAGAGAACTCGGTGGCGCCGAATAGAAAGTTTTGGTGGGGCCGAGTTTGACTTTTGGTTAGGGACAAATGTGGATGTGAGAAAGTGTGGAGCATATCACTGAGCTCTTTGAGCAAGCAAGCCATTACCGAAAAAGGCTTTCGCCCCGCTTTATATATAAAGCAAAGATCATAAACAAAACCGGTACAAAGCACGCCAACACAACACACACACCCAAGGCCGGATACAAAGATGTTGTGCGCAGCAACACCACCCCTAACACTACAAGAGCAACCGGAGATCTCGGCCATGACCACGCCACCGCCAAGAGGTGAAGCCGCATATGGTGAACCGTGTGCTCCAAGGCACTGCCTTCAGGAAGGGAACGACACTGGAGCGCCGCCACCGCCCGACACGAGGGTCAGGGTTTCCCCTGGAGCAACACGACGGGCAATGAAGGCCGCGACGACGCCTTCAAGAAGGGAGCGAGTCGCCGCCGCCGGTCCGATCAAAGATAGAGCAGGTTTTCACCCCGGCCAACAATCACCACCACCGAACGCCACACCCCGGCAACCATGCCGCCCACACGGCCATGGTCACCAGGCAGCACCAAGCCACGGGCTCTGCCCATGAGCACCGCGCTCCCACCACCAGGGCCGCCGCCCTGGCATCCAAGACCTTGACACCACCTCACCCGAGACCCGCCGCTACTCCAACCAAAGAGACGAGTGGAAAGGTCCGTCTTCGCACCTGGCGACCCCAGCGCCGAGACCCAAGAGGCCGGCCGAAACTGGCCTCCATCGACCCGTCCTGCTGCACCGGGCGCGAGACGGGCTCAGTCCTGCTGCCGGGCGCGAGACGAGGTCGGTCTTGCTGCCGGGCGCGAGACGAGCGCTGTCCTGCTGCCGGGCGCGAGACGAGCTCGGTCCTGCTGTCGGGCACGAGACGAGATCAGTCCCGCAGCACCGGGCGCGAGACAGGCGATGAACCGCAGTTGGGAGAGGGTCAGCCCTTTGACGAAGGTAGCGGATGAACACCGAGGAGAGGAATCGAAGGCCACAACAAGCCGCTTCCCGACGGGCCGACGCCGGAGATGTCCGACCGCCGCCGTGAAACGACCCAAACCACCGCCGTGAGCCACCACCACGCCGTGGCAGCCCACATCCATGCCGGGACCCCGAGGGGCAGCCCCGAGCCGCCCTGCAGCGGCTGAGGTGCGCCGCCGAGATCGCAGCCCGCCCCCGCGCCGCCCGTTTGCGCCAGATCCCAAACCGGGAGCCGCCGCCGCCACGAGCACGCCAGCCACCGCGCAGCCTACGCCCCAGCCCCGCCGCCACCTCCCGCACCGTGATGAAGCAGACCAGAGTCGGGTCTGGCCGGACCTGACCAAGGACGCCCCATCGCGACCAACGGAAGAGAGCCCGCCTCCCGCGCCGTCTGGATCCCGCGACACCAGTGCACTCCACCGCCCCCGTGCAGCCCTCCGCACCACCAGGAGACGCCCAGTACCGCCGCCAGTCGCCGCCACAGCGCCGCCGCGCCGTCCTGCACCACGACGCGCCCCGACCCGATTGGATCTGCCCGCGGCAGCCCCACCACGCGAGAGGGAGAAATCGCCCCGCCGCCGCCTAGGCCGGCCGGGCTTTGCCACCGGCGCGAGCAGGCGGCGGCGAGGAGGGAGGAGGAGAAGGAGGACTGCTGGTGGGAGGCGGCTAGGGTTCCTCCCCTGCCGCCCGCGGGAGCGACAGAGGGAGGAGCGGGGGATAGCCGCAGGCAAGCCATTAAGCAACACCTCATCCCCTCTTAATAGTATTGGCTTTCCTATGGACTCAATGTGATCTTGGATCACTAAAATGAAAAATGTAGAGTCCTGAGCTTTGAGCTTGAGCCAATCCTTTGTCCTTAGCAGTTTGAAGGGGTTGCACATCCTCTAGTCCATGCCACTCCATTGTTGAACTTATCTGAAACATACTAGATGAAAACATTAGGCCAACAAGAGATGTGTTGACATTAATTACCAAAATCACCCAGAGAGCACTTGTGCTTTCAATCTCCCCCTTTTTGGTAATTGATGACAACATACATCAAAGCATTAGATAAAGATATAGAGAATAACAAGTAAAGATTTGGAAAGACATGTAACATGCATAAGCTCCCCCTACATGTATGCAATCATGTACATATGGAATATAAGAGCATGTGAATGCATAAGCATGACATAATAAGCAATGTGTTACATGTATCTTGGCTATATGCATCAGAGCAAATGATGTAAGTATAGGAAATGTACCTTCATGCTCATGAGTCCTTCTTGCAAACAGTATGTACATCAGCAAGAAATCCTCATGCACACGAGTGTGATGCATATACTTACCTTGTGGTCTTGAGTTGGCTTAGAAAGGGATGAACCTGAGTAAACAAGGTTAGATAACACAGATACATCTACTAGCCAGAGCAAACAAAAGGAACCACAAGAGTACCAAGATTGGAATGACATGTAGAGAGTGAGCACTGGATACTCTATTAGATATAGACATGTCCCCAAAAGGTAAAGGTATGCAATAAATTCGAAGATTTTCTTCCCTTAGATGTCTTGCTCCCCGAATCTTGTATGGGATACTGGGAGAAGATAGGGAACACAAAATCAGAGCAAATAAAAATAGAGAAAACCAAATAAGCAAACATGAACATGTCTTTTCCCCTCTAGAGACATGTGACTTCTCTCCTCTTTGAATACCAAGCATCTGGGGCTTATATGTGATTTCTCTCTTCCTTCCTATTTGAAGTATTCTCTCCCCTGTTGAAGAATTAAGCTTTGATGTGATCTCTCTCTCCCCCTTTGACATCAATTTCCAAGAAGGGTTCTTGAGTCAAAATAGGTTTGGTCCTTGAGTCACAGAGCAAAGCAGCATATAAAGTGTGATGCTGGTAGAGGACAAGAATCATTGAGTGGAGCTGGAACAAAACTACAGGAACAAGTGGCAAATTGTCTTCTCTGTAGTGAAATCGGTGACATAGAATTGTATGCTTCGGTGGTACCGAAATGGTTTGGTTTGACCAAAAACAACAGACCAGTGTGACCGAGTTCAACACAGAGAGAACACTTGTCACCTGTAGCGACCCGACCTCAATCGGTCAAGTCTCTGTGCTTCAGTGTCACCCCTGGATCGGTAATGCTGACACACACAGTACTCAAAGGATTTATAACAAAGTAGCAATCACACACTTATTACATCGAATGTCTCAAAAGAGAACTTATTACAATAAATATGGCTTTAGGCCATATAATACGACAACATCGGAAGGCTTGGAAGATAAAGTGAGTCCATCAACTCCAACAGCAGTTGAGATGCATGGCAACGACCTAACGAACATTACTCCTCGTTTGAAAAGTCTGCAACATAATATGTTGCAACCCGAAAACGGGTCAGCACATGGAATATGCTGGCAATGTAACATAGTAGAGCAAGAACAGAATAATGCTATCACTACATGCATATTTGGCTGGTGGAAAGCTCTATGGTTATAGTTTTTGCGAAAAGCCAATTTTTCCCTACAACAAAGGAATAGATTTTAATTTAACTATCATGGTAGTTGAAACATCATTGAGAAGGTTCCTCCAACTCAATCCCAATTAAAGTAATTATCAACCCAACAATATTAATTTAAGAGTGAAGAGATACTTAAGATACTCCAAGTACTAGATACTCAAGATTGTCCATAACTGGGGACACGGCTAACCATGGTTAGATTGTACACTCTACAGAGGTTTGCGCACTTTTCCCCACAAGACTCGAAAGCCTCCGTTGGATTTCTCGCACTACATGGTGTTTGAGAAACGGATGACTGAGACACAGTCTTTCAGAAACATTAACTCTCTACTCCGGGAAGACCATACCAAACCTACAACCCTCTACCTGCTGATGCAGCTCTACGAAAGCTTCACGTAACTTACTCAACTATGCTAGAGCCCATAATAGCTTGTGGCTGCACACGGAAGTTTCTAGCATGAATCATCTCAGTTCCCTTTGAGCCTGGGTGGCGGTCCATAGGAAGATCACACGGAACCCCGGGATTTCCAAATAATACAGGCAACACTAGATTCTCCAGGTGCCTCAATCCACCCAGATGTGTATTTAAGTTGCCACCTTAAGTTGAACCATTAATTAACAATCTCACATCTGGCATGGATTTTACTCACCCAAACCACGTCTACAAGCATAGCATAGCAATATAAGCAACACGTAGAAGTAACTCCCAAGGGTTTGACTATAACAGGGCAATAGGTTCTACCTCATCAACTACTTCCCAACCCACATGTTAATGACATCCTAACCATGCAATGTTTGAGGATTGAAACTAATGCATAAAAACTGGGTATGGAAAGAGTGTGATCAATGTGTTACTTGCCTTGCTGACGATCCGCGAAACCTAGGGACTCGTAGTAGCACGCTTCGCACTCCGGGAATTCTCTCCGGCGAGGCTCGGGCGGCGGGGCGGCGGGCGGCGGGCGCGGGGGCGAGGGGCGGGCGGCGAGGGAGGGAGGCGGCGGGCTCGGGAGACGGGGTTGGGCGGCGGGTTGGTGGTGGTGGCGGGGGGGGCTCGGGGTATTTAAGAGGGGAGGGGTGGTTTGGAGGAGGGGGCAAGGCGGCGGGGAATGAGGAGTCCGGCTCGGACTCCGGTCCGAGTCGGCAATGGCAGCGCGTGGTCTCAGTTGGAGGCAATGGCTGGGAGGTGGGCGGCTGGCTGGGCCTTAGCCCGATCGAGTAGCCTGAAACCTTTGTTTTTAAACAATTCCGCCAAACTGAAAATAAATCCTAGAAAATTAAATAAAAATCTAAAAATGCCAAAACAAATTTTCACCGTCTAAATAAAATATTTAGAACGAGATGAACATTTTCTTGGCCCTAAAATGCAATTTTGAAAACGTGCAATTTTTCTAATGCAAATAAAATAGCAATAAAATCCAAATAAAATCAAATATTTTGATTTTAATAGTTTTCCTCCAATATTTCAGTTATTTTGGAGAAGTCATATTATCTCCTCCCATATATTTTAATATGAAACATTTTTCGGAGAAAAAAATAATTAAAACCAAAATCCTCGTTTCAATATTTGATAAAATCAAATATGAAAACCGGGAAATCCCCAACTCTCTCCGAGGGTCCTTGAGTTTCTTAGGATTTTCGAGGATCGCGAAACGAAAATGCAATAAAGTATGATATGCAAGAATGATCTATGTATAACATTCCAAATTGAAAATTTTAGCGACCCGACCTCAATCGGTCAAGTCTTTGTGCTTCAGTGTCATCCCTGGATCGGTAATGCTGACACACACAGTACTCGAAGGATTTATAACAGAGTAGCAATCACACACTTATTTATCAAATGTCTCAAAAGAGAACTGATTACAATAAATATGGCTTAAGGCCATCTAATACGACAACAGCGGAAGGCTTGGAAGATAAAGTGAGTCCATCAACTCCAACAGCATAGCTGAGCTGCACGGCAACGAACTAACGAACCTTACTCCTCGTCTGAAAAGTCTGCAACATAATACATTGCAGCCCAAAAACGGGTCAACACATGGAATATCTTTGGCAATGTAATATGAAGAGAGCAAGAACAGAATAATGCTATCACTACATGCATATTTGGCTGGTGGAAAGCTCTATGGTTATAGTTTTTGCGAAAAGCCAATTTTCCCTACAACAAAGGAATAGATTTTAATTTAACTATCATGGTAGTTGAAACATCATTGAGAAGGTTCCTCCAACTCAATCCCAATTAAAGTAATTATCAACCCAACAATATTAATTTAAGAGTGATGAGATACTTAAGATACTCCAAGTACTACATACTCAAGATTGTCCATAACCGGGGACATGGCTAACCATGGTTAGATTGTACACTCTGCAGAGGTTTGCGCACTTTTCCCCACAAGACTCGATCGCCTCCGTTGGATTTCTCGCACTACATGGTGTTTGAGAAACGGATGACCGAGACATAGTCTTTCAGAAACACTAATTCTCTACTCCGGGCAAACCATACCAAACCTACAACCCTCTACCTGCTGATCCACCTCTTCGAGAGCTTCACGTAACTTACTCAACTATGCTAGAGCCCATAATAGCTTGTGGCTGCACACGGAAGTTTCTAGCATGAATCATCTCAGTTCCCTTTGAGCCTGGGTGGTGGTCCATAGGAAGATCACACGGAACCCTGGGATTTCCAAAAAATACATGCAACACTGGATTCTCCAGGTGCCTCAAGCCACCCAGATGTGTATTTAAGTTGCCACCTTAAGTTGAACCATTAATTAACAATCTCACATCTGTCATGGATTTCACTCACCCAAACCACGTCTACGAGCATAGCATAGCAATATAAGCAACACGTAGAAGTAACTCCCAAGGGTTTGAATATAACAGGGCAACAGGTTCTACCTCATCAACTACTTCCCAACCCACATGTTAATGACATCCTAACCATGCAATGTTTGGGGATTGAAACTAATGCATAAAAACTGGGTATGGAAAGAGTATGATCAATGTGTTACTTGCCTTGCTGACGATCCGCGAAACCTAGGGACTCGTAGTAGCACGCTCACACTCGGGAATTCTCTCATGAGGCTCCGTGGGGGCGGGCTTATGGGCGGCGGGCGAGGCGGACAATGTGTGGCGAGCGGGGGCGGTGTGGCGCTAGTGGTGGCGGCGAGGCGCGGGAGGAGGCGGCACGGCTCGGGAGGGGGGGCTGCGGGCGACGGGTTTGGTGGTGGTGGGGGGGGGCTCGGGGGTATTTTAGAAGGGGAGGGGGTGTCTTGGAGGAGGGGGAAAGGCGGCGGGGAAGGAGGAGTCCGGCTCGGACTCCGGTCCGAGTCGGCGACGGCGGCGTGGTCTCCAGGTGGGAGATGGCGGCGTGGAGGTGGGCCGTCTCGGCTGGGCCTTGGCCCAGTCGGGCGCTGGAAACTTTTTTAAACAATTCCGCCCAAGAGAAAATAAATCCTAGAAAATTAAATAAAAATCTAAGAATGCCAAAACAAATTTTCACTGTCTAAATAAAATATTTAGAACGAGATGAACATTTTCTTGGCCCTAAAATGCAATTTTGAAAACGTGCAATTTTTCTAATGCAAATAAAATTGCTATAAAATCCAAATAAAATCAAATATTTTAATTTTAATATTTTTCCTCCAATATTTCAATTATTTTGGAGAAGTCATATTATCTCCTCTCATATATTTTAATATGAAACATTTTTCGGAGAGAAAAATAATTAAAACAAAATCCTCGTTTCAATATTTGATAAAATCAAATATGAAAACTGGGAAATCCCCAACTCTCTCCGAGGGTCCTTGAGTTGCTTAGGATTTTCGAGGATCACGAAACGAAAATGCAATAAATTATGATATGCAAGAATGATCTATGCATAACATTCCAAATTGAAAATTTGGGATGTTACAAACCTACCCCCCTTAAGATGAATCTCGCCCTCGAGATTCGGGTTGGCTAGAAATAGGTGTGGGTGGTCTTTGTGAAGATCATCCTCGCGTTCCCAGGTGGCTTCATCCTCGGTATGGTGACTCCACTGAACTTTGCAAAACTTGATAACCTTGCTACGGGTGACTCGGCTGGCAAACTCAAGAATCCTGACTGGCTTTTCCTCATAAGTCAAATCACTATCCAACTGAATCGCCTCCAAGTGTACTGTATCTCTTAACGGTATATCGGCCATCTCAGCATGTCACTTCTTCAACTCTGAGACGTGAAACACATCTCGCACTCCTGACAGTCCTTCAGGTAACTCCAACTTGTAGGCAACTTCTCCCATACGTTCCAAAACACGATACGGTCCTACAAATCTCGGGGCTAACTTTCCCTTAACTCCAAAACGTTTCACTCCTCGCAAGGGTGATACTCGCAGATATGCTCTATCTCCAATTTCATAGGTTACCTCCTTGCATTTGAATCTGCATAACTCTTCTGCCTAGACTGAGCTATCTTCAGTCTATCTCGAATCAGCTTAACTTTCTCCTCAGACTCCTTGATCAAGTCTGCTCCAAACAACTGTCGGTCTCCTACTTCATCCCACACCAGCGGTGTTCTGCACCTTCGTCCATACAAGGCTTCGAACGGTGCCATTTTCAAACTGGCTTGGTAACTATTGTTGTACGAGAACTCTGCGTAAGGCAAATTGTCATCCCAACTAGATCCATAATCTAGCGCACAGGCCCTCAACATGTCCTCTAGAATCTGGTTGACTCTCTTGGTCTGTCCATCCGTCTGCGGGTGAAATGTTGTACTGAACTCCAATCTCGTTCCCAAAGTCTAGTGCAGCTGATGCCAAAACTTTGAGGTAAACTGAGTTCCTCTATCTGATACAATGGTCCTCGGAACTCCATGCAGACATACGATCCTGGACATATATATCTTGGCCAACTTCGCACTTTTATAAGTTGTTTTCAATGGGATAAAGTGAGCCACTTTGGTCAAGCGATCAACTACTACCCATATAGAATTATATCCTGATTTGGTCCTGAGCAATCCGGTGATAAAATCCATGCCAAGTTTATCCCACTTCCATTCGGGTATCGGCATAGGCTGTAACAATCGTGCTGGCTTTTGATGCTCTGCCTTCACTCTCTGACATACATCACATACGGCTACATACTCGGCAATAACCTTCTTCATACCCGTCCACCAGAAACGTTCCTTCAAATCCAAATACATCTTGGTGTTTCGGGTGTATCAAGTATGGTGAGTCATGAGCCTCCTGAAGTATTAACTTCCTGATCTTTGGGTTATTGGGCACATAAACACGATGCTCAAACCATAAGGTGTCGTGCTCATCCTCACGAAAACCTCTGGCCTTTCCTTTTCTCATCATCTCTTTTATCTCAGCAATCTCCTTGTCATCCTTCTGAGCTTCTCGAATCTTTCCCAACAATGTAGACTGAACCTCCATTGTTGCACAAAACCTCTAGGAATAATTTCGAATCGAAGTTCCCTGAGATCCTCTCGCTAACTCCTTTGGTAATCCCATACTTGCTAGGATATTAGCATAACTCTTCCGGTTCAAAGCATCTGCTATGACATTGGCCTTTCCTGGATGATATTGCAGCTTCATGTCATAATCCTTTATAAGCTCCAACCATCTCCTCTGCCTAAGGTTCAGTTCCTTCTGTGTGAAGATGTACTTCAAACTCTTATGATCCGTGTACACATCACAACGGTTTCCAATAAGGTAATGTCTCCAAGTCTTCAACGCATGCACTACGGCTGCTAACTCCAAATCATGCGTGGCATAATTCAATTCATGCGGTTTTAGTTGTCGTGAGGCATACGAAACAACTCTTCCGTCCTGCATAAGCACACTTCCAAGTCCTAATCGAGAGGCGTCGCAATACACTTGGAAATCCTTACGTATATCTGGCAGTGTCAGCACTGGGGCTATAGTCAAACGTTTCTTCAACTCCCGGAAACTTGCCTCGCAATCATCCGTCCAATTAAACTTGGTATCCTTCTTCAATAACTCCGTCATTGGCTTCGCAACCTTGGAAAAATTCTCAATGAATCTCCGGTAGTATCCTGCGAGTCCAAGAAAACTAAGGATCTCGCTAACTGAAGTGGGTGCCAACCATTCTATGTCTGGCTGGACCTTGGTGGTGTCTACTGCTGTACCTTCTCCTGATATAACATGTCCAAGGAATCCGACTTCCTTCAACCAAAACTCGCATTTGCTGAACTTGGCATATAACTGGTGTTCCCTGAGTAGAACTAAATGCAAATGCTCCTTGTGCTCCTATTCATTCTTCGAGTATACCATTATATCATCAATAAACACCACAACAAACTTGTCCAAATATTCCATGAATACCTTGTTCATCATGCTCATGGAATAGGCAGGGGCGTTAGTCAGTCCAAACGACATGACCATATATTCATATAACCCGTACCGTGTGGTGAATGCTGTTTTTGGTATATCCTTCTCTCGAATCTTCAACTGATGGTACCCCGATCGCAGGTCGATCTTCAAAAACACCTTAGCTCCTTGCAGCTGATCAAACAGATCATTGATCATCGGCAGCGGGTACTTTTTCTTAATCGTCACTTCATTCAAGGCCCGATAATCAACCACCATTCTTGGAGACTTATCCTTCTTCTCAACCAAAAGCACTGGGGCTCCCCATGGTGATGAACTCCGTCGAATGTAACCTTTCTCCAATAACTCCTTGATCTGTTTCTTAATCTCCTCCAGATCATTCGCGGGCATCTGATAGGGTCTCTTGGATATTTGGGCAATAGCTCTATCAAGAACTCGATGTCTCAATCCGGTGGCATGCCTCGTAACTCCTCCGGGAAAACAGGGCACTTCCTCTGAACAACTCCCATGAGGGATATTTGCCATGGTTATGAACAAGTCCTCCCGAGTTCGGGGTTAGGCGAGGCTTCTGCTGAGCTCCTGAGTTATACCTCCCTTGTCCATACTTCCTCTTACGGTTCTCAATCTACTGCTGCTTCTCTTCAAACATAAGAGCCTTATCTACCAACTCCTGGTGGTTGTTGAAGGTTGCTACCATCAACTGCGTGCTCATCTCATCATTCAGCCCTTCCATAAACTTCTCCTGCTTCGCGGCATCTGTGGCCACATCATCAGGGGCATAGCGAGATAACTTGCTAAACTCATCCACGTACTGGGCCACAGTACGGTTCCCCTGGCGTAAGTTGCGAAACTCACGCTTCTTCATATTCATGGCTCCAGTTGAGACATGGGCTGTGCGGAAAGCTTGCTGAAACTGGTCCCAAGTGACATTGGCTATGGGAAAAGTGGCCGTGTAATTCTCCCACCATGAAGCTGCTGGTCCATCCAATTGATGTGCGGCAAAGCGCACCTTCTCAGCATCTGTGGAACTTGTGGTGGTCAACTCCCTTCCAATACGGCGTAGCCAATCATCAGCAACTATAGGCTCGGTGCTACTGGAAAACACCAGCGGCTGTAACCTCAGAAAATGGTCTAGGTTATCAACTGGAGGTGGGTTATTATTGTTATTGTTGTTGCCTTGGTTCTGAACTAGCAATTGCATCAAGGTCTTCTGCTTCTGGATCAACTGAGTGAGCTCCGGCGGGAAGGCAAATCCGGTGTCACGTCTCGGAGGCATCTGGTGGGTTTAGAGGGAAGAGATCAGAATAGAAAAGGGGTCTAGTGAGAAAGCACTACCCATATGCACATGAGACAAACACAAACATTTCACTCAATCAATCAAGCAAGGGCATACAAGCGGTCTGGAACTATCGTAAAAGTCCTCAACTACTACTAAATACATGGGGGAATACTACTAATTATTTGGTGGTCATCTAGAAATTTTTATCGGTGGAAGACTCCATGATATCTGCTCCAGCTTCGTGTCGGGGAAGCTGATCATGGCCCACGAACACCTATGGGACCGGGTCCCTTGTGGTTCGGAGGGGGGCGGAGATTGCACAAAGAGCGGATCGAAGCGATGCACACGAGCAGATTTACCCAGCTTCGGAGCTCTCCGGAGAGATACCACTCCTACTGCTGCTCGTCTGATTATCTGAGTTCTTGCTAGGGAGCAATGAGGGCTACAGAACCTAGCTCGAGTGTGTGTGTGTATCGAATGAGTCGAGTGAACTAAACCGGAGCCGAACCGAACCCTTTCACGCTGCACTTGGGCCTCCTTTTATAGGCACAAGGGGTCACCACAGTGGCAAGTAAAAAAGGGTAGAATAGGAAAACAGAGGTTGGTACACCGCTTGTACAAAGGTACAGTGATCTATACCTAACTCGACGGCAAGGGACAAGAGTCATAAATGCCCGCCTCACCACCTGAACAAAGGTAATAGAGGACCGTCAAACGCGCCTCCGCTTGCCATGATGGTAGCTTGTCGCCGCTTATCGCTGCTCCCCGCTGGCTGCACAGCCCGTCGACACGCGCGTGCTTGGGAAAGCCCCATGGCGACACGCTGGCGGATGAGCTGGAGTGGAGATGAAGAGAGGTCACTTGTTGTGGCGAGCGCCTTTGCCGCGTAAGGTTCTTGTCGCGCCGGGCTTGTCGCTCACCAGCCTTCCCGCAAGCTCCTCTTGCCGGGGTCTTGTTTCCTTTGTGCCCTGAGTGGCCTTCCCGGCAAGCTCCTCTTGCCGGGGCCTTGATTACTTTGTTCTTGAGTGGCTCCAAAGGAGCCACCGAGGATCTTGGCGGTCACCAGGCCAGCCCTGCCGCGGGGTGCTGCGACTGTCCGTGCACGAGTTCGGGATACTAGGGTACCCCTACTCTAGTACACCGACAGAGCCCCCGGCCTGGGCCACACGGCGCCGAAGCTCATGGGCCAGCCCAAAAGCAAAGTGCACGGGCATGCGCGGCTGGATCGCGCAGTTGTTCGCCAGACCCACCACGCCCCCATTTAACGGCACGCCCGTTCGGACGTGGCGTCGTGGGAGAGATCGTGGGGCTTTCTTTAATGGGAAAATCGAACGCCGTCCCTCTCCCTTTATAAGCAGGGGAACAGGGCAGGACGCCCACTTGCCATTCTGTCACATCGAATCCTCGCCGCCCCCCTTCTCCTTGAGCCCAAAGAGAGCGACGCCCGCCTTCCCATTGCCACCGTCACCATCAACGCCGTCGACCTCCTCCACCACCTCCGCCATGGCTCCGAAAGCCGACAAGGGCAAAGGGGTGAAATCGGCCAAGGCGCAGCGGTTCGCGGCGCTGCGGAAGGAGCGGGCCCTCTTCGATCCCCTGCTTGACAGGAAGGAGCTGCGGGAGCTGTATTACCTTTTCTGGTCGACGGAGACACGGGCGCACCCGCGCACGAGAGTCATCTCCGCCGCCACATCCGAGAAAGTTTCCATCGGGTACCCTTTCTTCGCGCTTTTCTTCCACTGCGGGCTCTGCCCGCCCTTTTCTGAATTCTTTTGCGATGTCATGAACACATGTGGCCTCCGCCTCCTTGATTTCACCCCCAACGCCATCCTCACCTTGGCCGTTTTCGCACACCTCTGCGAGAACTTTGTCGGGGTCCACCCAAATGTAGCACTCTTCCGCCATTACTTCATGCCCAGAGAGAGAGGAGAGCTGCTTGGGAGGGATTGCATGGGTCTCGGGATCGGCAAGAAGGAAGCATATCTTGACGGAGAGCTGCGCAGCAAGTGGGAGGAGTGGAGAGCTGACTGGTGTTGGATCTTAGAGGAGGAGCCACAGCCTTTCACCGCCCTGCGCCAAACTCCCATAGTGCGCGGCAATGATTGGAGCAACTTGGCGCCGGAGGACGACAAGTTGAAGATTGCCGTGACTAGGATTTTGCGTCTCCGGCAAGCAGGGCTTACCGTAGGAGCTGTTGGCGCGGACTTCCTTCGCCGCCGCATTGCGCCCTTGCAGGAGAGGAGGAGGCCTGCTTGGGAATTCCAAAACGCGGCGGACATCATGAGGCTGCGCCCGGGTTTGAACTGGAACTTTACTGTCTTGGAGCTGGACGGCATGCTGCGGGAGCTGTTCAAGCCTGATGCGGATCACCCCGAGTGGTGCATCTTGCTTGAGGGAGTCGTGCCCTTGTGCAACAACTCGTCGCTGACAAGATCTGCGCGATGATGTTGCCAGCGATTCCCATGGAATCGTTCCAACTTGGCAAGAGCCCGCCGACGACGTCGTGCAGCAGGTCTTCGACAACTTGGCGGAAGTTCCGATCCGCGCCGACGAGCAGAAACGGCTCACTCGCGACACCACCGACCAGGAGATGCGCGCGACGCTATTAAGGTTGGAGGCGGCGAAGCTGCCGCCGCCACGGCGTGTTTGGGTTTACCGTCGAGGAGGCGGAAACAGCCGAGGCGGCAAGCCTTGCCGACCGAGAAGAGCTCGCCGGTGAGGAGGAGTAGGCCAACCCGACGTCAATCCGGAAGAGCGGCCGAGGCGCTTCCCTCTGCCGTCAAGCAGCTTGCCGCAGAGGAGCCCGCAGCTCCGCCAAGGAGACGCCTCCGAAGACCGGAGAAGTGGCGGGCGGCAGACGACCCAACAGCCGCCGCCGCCGCCCGGCCGCTCCACCGCTGGGCGAGCACTCATGCCCAGCTGGAGCGCCTCCGCCGCCACATCAACGGGAGCCGGGCCTTACGAGCTACGGTCCCCGCCAAGCGCCGAGGAGTCTACTCCTCCAGCTCGCCGCCCGAGCGATTTGACTTCTCCGCTCTCAGCCCGAGGAAGAAGAGGAAGAGTAAGTTCTTGTTGCTGCTGCTTGTAATTCTTCAATTTATTGCTTCGTCTTGTATCGACTTGCTTCATTCTCGAGCTCTTTCCTTCTTCAGACGCTGGCTCGGAGGGCGCCGAAAAGGGCCAAGACCCGGTGATCGTCGTCGAAGACGATTCCCTAATGGTGACAGGAGGCACGTCTCGAGACTCCTTGCCGGATCCGCAAGCCTTCAACAGAGCAGCCCCAGCAGTAAGTGTTTTGGGTTATCTCTTACGGTTTGGTGTGCTTGGGTGTTCCTTCCTTATCGATATCTCGACTTGTTGAATTGTGTAGGAGCAGAACAGCCTCATCGGGAGGCCCCGTAAGTCACTCCCGAAGTTCGCTTGCTTCAACTACGCGCCGAGGAGAACTCTCCGCCAAGGGAGCGCTCTCCGCAAGGGAGGTCTCTCCGACAAGGGCAGCGTAAACGACCTCCCGTGGTGGAGACCCATGCTACAGATCCCATTGCGGGTAATCTTCTTACTTGAAAATTTCCCTTGGGTCTTGTTTTCTTCTGTTCTTCTCTTGAACGCTTGCTTGACTTGTTCTTTTCTTTTTCGATCATCGATCCATCTACCGGAGGGCCGATGGAGACCGAGGTTGCCAGGCGAGGAGGACGCCAGGCAACAATGACGACGCCGCCAACATGGAGGAGGAGGCCGGCACCGACGGGTCCGCTGGCGAGGAGGCCGCCAAGGCTGCGGGCGCAGAGGCTGGGAGGGGTCCGTGATCGATCGACGGCCCCGAGGTCAGCAGGAGCGCCAGCGCTGCACCGACCGCCGATCCCCCGCCACCGATGCCGCACAGAGACTGAAGAGCCCCAGCCCGCGCCTATCTGAAGGCCTGGTGAAGGTGTCTTCATCAAGCTTCCGTGGGCGTCAAGCTCAGGCACCCGCCAAGGGGAGACCTTGACGGAATTGCTCGCCTCCGTCGGTGTCGCTGGTTGACGCCCAAGCAGCGGCGATGGCGAGCCCGAGGAGGAGCAACCATCGAGGAGGCTGCTGCCGCTCTACGCGCCCGTCAAGCCAAATTGGAGTCTGTGGAGGCGCTTGTCGCGAGGGCGGAGCTGACATGGAGAAAGCGCAGAAGAGCTCCGCGCCAACAAGGAAACTCTCCGGGACATAGCGAAGCGGTAGCAGCTTGTCGAGGAGCGCACGACCTTCATCTTGGAGAAGGCCGAGGTCGAGGAACAGCAGAGGCTTGCGGTGAGAAGCTCTTCGCAAGAAGGTGAATTAGCGCAGCGGAAGATCAACCTCGACATCTATGAGGAAGATCTTGCCGCGAGGAATCAATTGGCGGAGCACTCAAGGAGGCCAAGGGCTGCTGCCGCCGAGGCCGCCAAGAAGGAATTAGAGACGAGGGTGACCCAGCCTGGAGGCCACCTTCAAGAGCGGCGAAGAGGTCACCGCGCTAAAGCATGAGCGAGAAGGACGCCTACACTCTCGGTGAGTTGCAGGTCGTCTGTTGAGAGGATCAAGGAGATCGGCGCCGCCAAGGACTCCAAGGCAGATCTGAGCTGGCCGACCACCTTGACGGAGACGTTGAAGGCGCCAAGGAGCGGAAGCGGGCCTGTTGGAGAAGATCAATGCCAACGAGGAGCTGCTGTCGAATGCTGTGACCGCCAGAATAATCTCGTGGACAGCATAATGCATCGGATGGAAGGTCTTGTGGACCTTGCCGCCGCCATCCACATCGAAATGATGGAGCTGGGATGGTGGATCTTGGATACTCCACCGACGAGAACCTCCAACCCAGCGCCAAGCTCAGCCTGTTTTTCAAGGGCGTGTTGACGGGTCTCCAGCGGCTCCGGGAAGAGATCCCAAAGCAGCTAGCTGAGGAGTCGCGCCAAGTCTGCGCGGGGCCCTCGTAAGGTGTTGATGAAGGTGGCCTTCCGCAATCCAAGCGTCAACTTCACCAATGTCCTCAAGTCCCTGCCGCCAAGTGCTGACGTTGAAGCGCTCAAAGCCCTTGTCGCACCCATCGTGGACAGGGTGAGCAAAGTGAAGAGGGTTGATGGCGACCGCGTGGACTAGGCCGCCAAGTTTTATCTTTCCTTTGTCACTGCAGACCGTGTTTAGAACAACTCATTAGATCCGCGACAAACTATTATGTAATATACACTATCTTAAGCAATCGAATGCAATGTTATTTCCTTTATTCGAATTCTTCCCTTGTATGTTTATGCCCTACGCTTTTAGGGGACTTGTCGGTGCAAACACCTTTGCCGCGAGCGCTGAGTGCGGAACGTCAGCAGCCTGCTGACGATGCTGCTTCAGACAAGCAACCTTGTCGTAACTAGTTGCAGCACGCTTAAGTCGTTGAGCGGACTCGAAACAACATAAGGGCGCAAGCTAGCCACGAGTTGGTTCCTCCGCGCACGGGTTTTCCATACAAAGTACTATCGTTCGAGGAAGATAACTTGAAAATTTAAAAACTGATTGTTTAAACTTAGCAACTTAGCTTTTCTGTTGTTTGCTTCCCGGCAAGGTGATACTTCCTCGAGCGACACTTGGTGGCCCACATCCTTATCTTCTCCTTCCCCCCCGGTTAACTTGTGGGTGGATGAACCTTGCCCTCTTTTGAGAAGAAAGAAGAGAAAATAAATTTATGGAGCCTAGTGGCTCGTTATTGCTTACCGGGTGTGAATGCTGCACAAAATGTTAGATAACACATGCATATAAGATTATGAAAGCATGTACTGAAAAGTTGTGCGCAACACACAGGCTTTACTGATGCACGGGGTCTGCGCCCGGCTTTGTACAAAGGATTACATGCAACAGCGGCAAGACTTGTACAAAAGGGTTTCCGGCAACCGCGCCTTATGGGTAAAACTTGCGAAGATGCTCTATATTCCAGGAATTGCTCACCGGAACGCCATCTTCGGTCTCAAGGCGGACAGCACCGGGCCTAGTGACTCGTTTCACCCGATAAGGGCCTTCCCACTTCGGCGTCAACTTGTTGGAATTCTTGGCGGATTGAACGAGCCGAAGAACAAGGTCGCCTTCCTCGAAGCTTCTGGCATTTACTTTGCGGATATGGTAGCGACGCAAAGCTTGCTGGTAGCGAGCAACTCGTACAACAGCCTAAAGACGATCCTCCTCGAGGAGCAGCGCGTCATCTTGTCGCAGCTGCTCTTGCTCAAGCTCATCATAAGCGAGCACTCGAGGTGATCCGTATACGAGTTCCGTGGGGAGAACTGCCTCTGCTCCATAGACTAGAGCGAAAGGTGTCCGGCGATGGCTCGATTTGGCGTCGTCCGATCGACCAAAGAACCACCGGCAGCTCCTCGATCCAGATTTCTTCCGCGACTTGCGCAGCCCGTCGAAAGTTCGGTCTTGAGTCCCCGCAGCACTTCAGCGTTTGCTCTCTCGCTTGACCGTTGCTTCTCGGATGAGCAATGAAGCAAAGCAGATCTTGGCGCCAAGATCTTGGGCGATCGCATGAAGGTGCGGTTTAGAACTGTGTGCCGTTGTCGGTGATGATCTGTTAGGAATCCCAAAACGGCAAACAATTGACTGAAGAACTTGATCACGATCGTGGCTGTCACCTTCCTCACTGGTTCCACTTCCGCCACTTTGTGAACTTGTCGATTGCGACATACAAGTACTCAAAGCCCCCGACAGCTCGGGGGAAGGGGCCGAGGATGTCGAGCCCCCAGACCGAAAAGGGCCAGGATAAAGGGATCGTCTGGAGAGCTTGAGCTGGTTGGTGTATCTGTTTGGAATGGGCTCGCACGCTTCACACTTGGTTACTTGTGCAGTTGCATCTGGAGGGCTTCGGCGGAAGAAACCTTGCCGGAAAGCTTTGCCGCAAGTGCTTTGCGCCAATGTGGTGACCACATATGCCTCCGTGTATCTCTGCCAACAGCTTCTGTCCATCTTCCCGGCAAATACACTTCAATTTCACACCGTTGAGTCTCCTTCTGTACAGGATGTTGTTAACAAACTGGTACATACTTGACTGCCGGGCTACTTTTTCCGCTTCTTCTTGCTCTTCGGGAAGTTCTCCTGTCTGAAGGAAATGGACGATCTGCTGCGCCCATGCTGGAGCCTGTGGCTCGACAACAAGGACCAAAGGCTCATCTGCCGCTGCGGGAACATCAGCTTCTATGGCAAGGACCAGTGGCTCGGCCGGAGCTTGATGATCCCCGGCAAGCTTGCCGGAGCAAAACTTGTCGGGAGCGTCTGCTTCAACGAAACAAACCTTGAGGCTTGTCGGAGCAGACTGCTCCTCAACGATTTTTGCGTTGATTTTGGGGACCTTTTGGCGGCTGCTTCGTGGAGCTCGCCGAAAGTAGTCACCGAAACCAACTTCCTCTTCTTGCTCTGCCCAGCTTGATGGTGTTACGGTTGGTTGAGTTAGCTTGAGCACAAAATTCCTGGTTCCATTGTAACTTGAGTCGGCGCACTTTGACGAGCCATCGCAATATCATTCTCGAGCTCTTGGAACATGTTCCATTTGCGAGGCCTTCAAAGTGCTCTTCTAGCTTCCTCACTTCATCGACGTAGGCTTCCATCAACGGACTCGATAATCTTTATTTACTTGGCGGATGACAAGTTGCGAGTCCCCCGACAATGAGCTTCTTGATCCCAAGGTCTACCGCAATCTCGAGACCGCAAGCAAACCTTCATAC